>OY744516.1:165240021-165245021 GCA_963556195.1 Sepiola atlantica | reverse complement strand
ATAGCTAACTTCATGAGGAACTATCACCAGTTAATGCTCAGGCAATGTTTAAGAAGCCAGGGTGTACCACCTCTCGTGCCTTGACCTGCACTCCCCACCTTTCGACTTTGTATCAGATCTTCCCGCACTGGGATGGAAATAAATATACTCGCTTTTTGATTGGGTCAAAAGTGTGTAACCTTTTCGTATACTACACTTCATCCTTTCTGTTCTCTATCACTGAAGGAAACATCCCTCTAAGATGAGGCTATTTTTATTTTTGTCAAAATCCAAAGTACCCTTTTTGGGGGAGCTGGAGTTTTCCCCCCACATTAAAAAGAATGGCCGTGTGTCTTACTCTGCTTTCGTGAAAGGCAAGTAAATAGGTACATTGGCTCAACTTAACATACGTTAGAGCCTAAAAGAAGCGAACGGACAACCGGACACAGGTATTTCGTATTAGTATAGCGTTTAGTGTCTCCATCCAGTTTGCACTTGGTGACCCGAACTGTGCCCGAAGACGCTGTCATTCTCGAGTGTTGCCTCGTTATCGAGTTAGACATAATTCTAGCTGGACAGCGCTTGAAGAAAGTTGTTAGACTCGCCGTGGGGCAGACGGTCATTAAACGTTATATAATTAGACGATCGGTAGAAATTGATTCGCCAGAAATCGAGTGCAAAAATAGGAGATAAGCGGCGTACTAATGTCAACAAGCAATTTAAACGTTTCAAAGGAAAAGGGTTTTATGAGGCTCTAAAAAGACTCGTAAATCACGCACTGCCGAGATCTCAGTGTCAGTTTAAACTACGAGGACACCATACGTTCTGATTGTTTCCATAGAGTATCGTCATCACGCGCCAGCTTCAATGTTTAATGATGATTCGATTATTTGCCGCAAGTTCACCAGATTTCTGTGATTGATTAAAACCTATTATGAGAGTCAAAATAAAGGCAAGTGGTTATGAAAGATACACACCAATGATTGGTCGAACAAGATCACGTGTAAATAATTTAAATTCAATTCTATATCTCTATCTATATAAACTTAGCTAAGTGTAAATATTTATATATTTATAATGAGATGCACTCCCAAACAAATTAATCGATCATTATGAATTTGGAACACTAGTAAGGTCAAGTAATGTGGGCTATATTTAGTTTAATTCAGTTCCATACAAAGGAATGTATAAAGGAAGTTAAAACCCTTCCTGAAAAGTCAGAAGCTGCAGATTTTTGTAAAATTTTAACTATATGTATTAGATCGTAAATTATTTACTATTCCCCAAATTTGAGTTTCTTGGGAGTATTTAAAAAGGGTTTTTAGGGCCATAATATGATCACAACCTCCTATTTGAAAATATAAATATTCCGAATTACATTGAATTTGATCCATATTCATTAGACACCAATTAAACAAGATTCCCTGAATTTCGATTCATTGTTAAGAGTCCTTAAGCTTTTAAGCCTTAGATGTTTATACCTTTTGTAGAATCAAATTAAAATTTGTATAAGGATTCTAGATATAAAGTTAAATATTATATCATAAAAGTGACGTGGAATTGTTCTATTCGAGAAATTAATTTCACCCATCATGGGACAGGTATATTTTTTAAAATAATATATATCGGACATCTTAACTCTATTTGCACTCTCACTCCATGTCTAGCGATGTGATGGGGGGGTGTGTAAAAATTAGGTTGAAAAGAGAAAATTTTAAATAAGGTAAGATAAAATAAGACAATTCTTTCCTTTTCGAGATTCGGTGTCAAGGCGAGCGGAGGGGGGGGGGCGAGCACCTGCAGCTTATTTATATTTACTTGTTCACAATTGCTGTAATCAGTAAACCGGGTCATAAAGCAAATAATAGGGGTTATTTGTTGTTCTTTTTAACTGCTTCCATTATTCCGACCAGAAAAGGAATGAAGAGATAAAGAGCGACATCTCCAGGAACGAAACTGTAACCATTTCTGTTTATTTCATTTTTTAAAACATAGTTAAGCCCAAACAAGGCAAGCTGCAACTATAGATGTAAGGGGCTACTGAGAATTAGGGTGAACATTTCGGAGGTCATCCTTAATTACATCCTTAATATTGTGCAGCGAGATGCCTGTTCTCATTAGTTTTAAATTTCTGCATGTCGTTACAGTCGGGGAAATAGGGAGCAGGGATGAAGTTCCAAAGGCCGACAGCACGAGGAAATAAGCTATTAGAGTAGACTGCTCTCCAGTATCTGAGAACCTCCACAATGAATAGATGGGATTCAGCTGATTGTCGGGTTGGTCGAGTGTATTTACGTCGAGGGAGCACCACAGCAGCAAATCCATCGGAGCACATTCCATTAAAACAAGTACAAAGATGCGACATTGAGGCGAGGGGATATGGGCTGGATCTTGGTTGATGGTGAGAGACCTATTAGATTCGATACTCTTTCTTAAACCTTGTCTAAGTGGTAGAGACCAATGGATGGTGCATCAGCCCAGAAGTGGCCATAAACATCTATGCATGGTGACTTTGTAGAGATATAGGATACTGTCAGGTGTAAAAAAGTTTTCTAGAACGGTAGTGGGGTCCCACCTTCTTTGCAGCAGCCTTGGTAATTTATTCTATGCATTTGTTCCAATTCATGTTACCTGTGGATGTTAGGCCGATGGGTTTAAACGTTGGACTCTCAGGTAGGGTGTTATTTGCCATGCCAATCGGTGCTTGAAGAGATTTCTTGTAGTTATTGAAGGAAATAAGCTTTTGTCTTAGCAGCATTAAATGTGTTCCTCCATTTTTTACTCCATTCCGCTACAGACTGGAAGTCACTTTCTAAGGATTTAGCCATTGCCTCGGATATGTGCGCGTCCGGTTTACCCACATATCAAAAGTAGAGCGTGGTGTCGCTAACAAATATACCCATCTTAGACACAATGTCATCAGGGAGGTCGTTCATAAAAATCAGGATAAATAAAGATACAAGGATCGATTGCTGGATTATATCTGCATTTATGTCATGTTGTTTAGATAATGGCCATCGAGGACAACCTAGATGTTTCTTTTTGATAAAAAAAGATGTATTTGTATTAAATATTCGTCCAGTAATACCATATTAAGTACTTTTTATGAAAAACTCTTTATGTCAAACTTTATCAAAGGCTTTTGATATATCTAGCGCTACCGCCCTAGCTTCAACTGCCTTTCCCAGTGTATAGTATATGCGTTCAGATATGACCGTTAGGATACCCGCATATTTCTGAATGACGTCAATATTCATGATGCTGCCAACTTACAACGGGTCAACGAGAGACTCAGCTCTTTTCATTCAATGAAAACAATACGAGCCATATAGTGACATTAAAAAAAATCCAAGCAATCTATCTTTCTCTTTCTCCATGTTTCTTTTTTTTTTCTATCTTTGTTTCAAATTGCATTGCCTATACTAAGATAACATGTAACCTTTTTCAAGTCAAATTTCATGAAAAAATGAATAGTTTTTAAAACTTTTTATATCAGTATTCTGCGACGTTTATCGCGGGTTTTACGTTTACGCCAAATATCCATTAACAGCACAGATATTTTTATTTTATTCATAACTTAAAAATTGAAAATTATAGAAATAAAACAATAATAATACACATTATAATATCTCGGAGCAATGGTTAACAGGTGTCTTTATTCATTCGCGGGCAATGCTAGGGTGCCTACAAGTTATTAATAAATTCGATTTTATTTTCGCTAAAGACCATATAATATTAACATTTTTCAACTACCTCCTGGCTTATATCCCTCTAACTCTCTTTGCTAGACTATATAAGCTATCCCTCACCCCACTACTCTGATTCATATCAGTTGAGACGCGGTGTTAAAATACTCAGGAAAATGACCTAGTTTTAACGCCGATGTAAATTAATGCGATCGATATATTCGCTTTCTCCTTTAAATGAAGAGGACATACTCGCAGCAATCGTGTTAACGGTAAGCTACTCAAAAATATATTTAGGTATCGATCGCGTTACCGTTTAAGCTATCAGAAAATATGTATTTTTCGCGGCGATCGTGCTATTGCAAATGTAACATTTACACAGTAGTCGGGCTATCGTTTAAGCTACCCCAACATTTAAAAGGTGATACCATCGCAGTAATCCTGCTATCGTTCATGTTATCTAAGAGGTAAAATACAATATTTTTATAGGAATTGTTCCACTATTTTAACTACAGTAAAATATGATATTTACGCAAGGATCGCGCTACTTGTTTCAGTTAATGTAACAAAAAGTAAAATAAATGCGAGTGTTTAAGTAGTTATTTCGAGATCGCTCGGAAATTTTGTCTTTTAACTGCTGTCGCCCAATTTCTAGAGTGATCGCACTACTAGTGATCGCAACTTCTACTATTAACCGCAGTATCCTACGAGCTCGGAGTAATTTACTCCTTTCCATTGGCTATATGAAACAGATGTTCTGCAAAGCACCCACATTTAATGTATCCAGAGATTAATTTGTCTTATTCTGGAAATAGGCGTACCCAATGACCTGCTGCACGGTCTTCATCACTGACCCGGGTAGGGTGGCTGACGGGTGCTATGTCTTGCTAAGAACAACCTGTGACTTTGTCTAGCACTGCTTATTAAGTAGGTTCGCAGTTAACCTCCACATATGAATCCCATTCTCTATTTCCGCTATCTGAGCAGGAAGTGGATGGGATTATGATCTTCACAATATTGTTTAAGCTCCCATAAAATATGTAACATATTATATTTTCGTATGATTCGCGTTTACAGAAAAGGCGAGAAATTGTCAAGGCGAACGGTATTAGAGTACAGGGTTAATATAAGGCTTTTGTACAATCCGGTTTCGCCACTTCATACCGAAACCAAAATTACAATGAGAATGAAAAGGAATGAATTATTGGGATTTATTTCCATGCGTTCCGTTTCGACTCAGCAAGTTTTTTTTGTACAAAAAAAAATGAATGAAAGCTGAATACAAGAATAGCCAAATGTAAAGAAAATGTGCAGTTCTGTAATCGACTGAGAGTA
>OY744516.1:165225021-165232521 GCA_963556195.1 Sepiola atlantica | reverse complement strand
TATTGAAGGAAAGGAGCTTTGTGTTTGCGGCATTAAAAGTTACCATCTATTTATGACCCCAATCCATTACCGCCTGGAGGTAATTTTCTAAGGATTCAGCCATTACCTCGGATATGATCGCGTCTGTTTTGCCCACATGACGAGAGTAAATCGTGGTGTCGTCAGCAAATATACCAATTTCAGACTCAATGTCATCAGGAAGATCGTTTATGAAGATCACGAACAATAAAGGACCAAGGATAGATCCCTGGGGTACACCAGCATTTATGTCATATTGCTAAGATGAACAGCTATCGAGGACAACTTGGAATTTTCTTTTGGTTAGGAAGGATCTAATTATATTAAGTATTTGCCCAGTAATACCATATGAATTAATTTTTATTAGAAGACCTTTATGCCATACCTTGTCAAAGGCCTTGGATATATCAAACGCTACTGTCCGAGCTTAACCTGCCTTGTCCAGTGTATAATATATGCATTCAGAGATAATAGTCAAGATATCCGCAGTAGATCGTGCTTGTCTAAATCCATACTGACAGTCAGAATGAAGTTTAGCATTAACTAGGTGCCGGACTATCGCTAGATTGATTAAGGATTCAAAGATTTTAGCAAAGATCGAGAGTATGCTGATTGGGCGATAGTTGTGAGGATCAGTTCTATCCCTAGAGGCAATTTTCCAGCTATCGGGGACGCAAGATTCAGCTAGGCATTTGTTGTAGAGTTTAGAGAGGACAGGGGCCAGTTCAGCAGAACATTTATTTATAACTATTACATGTATAACATCAGGCCCACAAGCTTTGGAGATGTCAAGGCAATTTATGATGTCTCTGACTAAAAATAGGATGATAACCAGGTTTTCAAGTGTGACTTCGACCCGCAATTAGAATTTAGGGAAGGGTGGTTTTCTGAGTAAAAAGTGGAGTTTGATGTGAAACGCTTGGCAAGTAGTTCAGCTTGATCAGTTATCGTGTAAACGACATCATTGTGGTTTGATAGTGAGGGGATTGTTGATGACACTATTGTAGATTTTTCAGAAATCGCGAGTATCTAGTTTCTGTGACTGAATGCGTTTTTTTAACTCAGTATATCTTCTCTTTTGTTGACCTATCACGGTCTTACAATTATTTCTTTACTATAAATTTATGTCTATTAGTAGCTGACTAATAGCGGCCAAATTCACGGAATGCTTGTTGCCTCTCATCAATGGCAGCTGCAGATTCAGAAGTGAACCATTGAGGAGAGTGGGGCTTGCTAAAGAATTTTCGCATGGGGACATAGGCTTCTATGTCTGCTTTGACCCATTCGGTTAACTCATTTGCACACTGATTAGCAGAGAGTGAAAAGGTTTCCCTCGGGCATCGCTGATGTGAACTCAAAATCAGCCTGCTCGTAGTATCTCATTGTTTTGAGCAACGGCTCATAAGCTTTTGAACGACATTTTTAGGGTGATATAAATCATTAGCACAATGTGATCAACATTTCTCAGTGGGCTATGAGCTTTCGTCACACAAGTCTCGGGCATTGAGGCAAGAACAGGTCTAGAAGTGAGGCTTGCTGGTCTACTCGATCAGGGATGCGGGTCGGGAAATCGAAAATCTGAGAGAGGGAGTGAGCTAAGGATAAATTATACGTAGAGTTGCCTGCTGCGTCAGTAAGGCTGGAGAATCCCAACCAGTCACGGTTGTGTGCATTAAAATTCCCAAATACATGTATCTGGGCATTCGAGAGTGCTCTATCTATACTTTCAGAAACACAGTTTAGCAGGGTACAGTCCTGGGTCGAAGGTGAACGATATAAGAAATATTAGTAACTAACACTGTGATGTAAAGTCAATCTAAAACACATGTGGTCATCTTATTCTAACCTATGTCCTCTAGTCAGGGGGAGAGTGTTCCGAACATAAACTCCTAACTCGTGCATATGTTTGTCTGAGTCTTTACAGTAGAGTGGGAGGTAGTCAGTCATGTCAAAGTGATGAGAGGAGATTGTGAATTGAAGGTTTGTTCCACTTAGTGCTTAGATATCCGGGGAGTTTTTAAGGAGAAACGTTTCTATGTCGTTGATGTTGGTTCTAAGTCCCCGGAGATTTGTGAATGCGAGTATCAATGGCGAAGGCGAAGATGTTCTTGTTGGGTGTCTGGTTTAGGTTTTATATAGAGCGCGTTTGCAAGATGGGTGCTTGTTATGTGCCAATAAGCTCACACAACCATACCATTAGTCGCGATTTGCTCCATGGGGGCTGTGACGTCAGGAAAGCCCACCGGAGATAACTGTAGGGTCCCTTTCCATGCGCAACATGGCACGTACAACTACCCACGATATTATGCAACTGATGATAGAGCAGCCGTTCTTAGCTTTACCTAAGAGTTTGGGCTCCTGTCCTGTCAGTCGGAAACAGCAGTCAGACAAGATGTCTAACCTGTACCCTCAACCTGTCGGAACAAGAGCGACCCAGACTAGTCATGTAAGACTTAGAGACGAAAAAACTTACCCCAAGTTTCCCAAATAGAGAGAAAGAGAAACAGCGTTCATTGTCCTAGTAAGGAAACAAGGTCAGTCATTGGGTGTTGTGAGGCGCCCAAGTGCTGGTACCTCTGAGCCTTGCTAATAGACAGTGAAGGTTGCAAAGGCCGGCGATAGGCAGAACCTATCTACTCCTTAAGCAATTGTAGGTTTGCAAACCGGATATTTTGTTCGAGATTCAAGCTCTAGGAAGGTTATAGATCAGGACTAAGGACGTCTTTCTCCAACGGTTTTCTTTCACGACGTAAGTAGTTGGTAGCAAGGTTTTATTATCAGAGTTTTCGTTCTCTTAGATTGATCGCCTGACAAGGTCTTACGGGTCCAACAAACCGAGAGGGGAAAATAACATGCGCCCGTGTACTAATCGGGTATTTCTCGAGCCCCTGCAGGTTCATGAGAATAAATTAATAATTCAACGTAATTGATAAAGTGTAGACATCAAATAACAATGTTTGACACCAAGAAGTTAAAAGCTATTTTCAGATATGAAATCAAGCTGCGACACAGTACAGTGACGTTGCCATTAACATCAAAGAATAAGCAAGAGAGTAGTTTTAATGAAGCCATTATTATAATATGGTTTGTTTATTAATATCTTAGTGTTAAATATATATACATATACGCATAGACTGTCAGACTATCGGAATCAACAACTCAACGGACTACTATTTACGAGAGGAAAAAAATGATTAATAAAAAAAGTCGCTTGACAAATGCCTGTTGGGGCGAAATCTTCCTAGTTCGTATCTTTACGGTAAATATGTTTATTTTAAAGAAACAAAAAGCTATATCGTTTTTGGCTTTCTTAAATTTCTGATACTAATTGAAATGCGAACGATATTTAAAACAAGTGCCAATATATTACTTCATTAACCGTATAACGTAAGCCATGTTTGGACCTAAAGAGACTCTCAGACTATCCGGTTCAACATCTGAAACGAGTACTATTTATAAGAGATGTCTATATGTATGAGGAAAAAATGTTAATAAAAACAAGTCGTTTGACAAGGGGATATTAGACCGAAAGCTTGCTTGTTCATAGGTTTAAGGAAAATAAATGTCTATTTAAAGAAAAACATCGTTTGTTGGCTTTCTTAACTTTATAACAAACATTTAATAATATATATATGCATGCTCCTTTCAGAAATAGACCACTTTCACGACGGCTGCTTTAAAATAAAATTAATCTCTCGCTGATTTACTGAGTTGTTGATAACGGCCGTCGGAATTTGAGTTTGAACCGGGGTTCGAGTCCGGCGATCAGTATGAATAATCTTCTCTACACTAATGATTCCGGTAAGGATCGAAACGTATATGTATGTAGATAAAACAAATATATAAATTTTGTTTC
Organism: Sepiola atlantica; assembly: GCA_963556195.1. NCBI lineage: Eukaryota > Metazoa > Mollusca > Cephalopoda > Sepiida > Sepiolidae > Sepiola > Sepiola atlantica. The sequence continues at coordinate 165,228,647 of OY744516.1, read as the reverse complement.
GAATTAGCGTTAAAGTTATACTCTACTGTGAAAGAAATTGACAACATTCGGTTATCAGTATACGAAAATGTAAACAAATGAACAATTTCCGTTAAATACTATATAATTTGTCGTACTTCTGATAGTTTCGAATCACGCTACGTCTAAACACACATTTGCAGGGCTCCGCGACAAATCACCTCAACATGGAAAGTTTAAAAAAAGTTTTAAAAAAGGACAAGAAAACATGTTCTAATCGATATAACAACAATAGAAAAGGAAACGTCTCATTATTGAAATAAATAGAGTGAAGGATTTTCTTCCAAATGTATATCAGCCGGCGAGAGGAGTTGTCGGGTATGATATTTGCTTTCTCCTTCCCCTTTTCCCTTAAATAGTTTCTCTATTTCCATAAACACTTTAATTGGATTCGTGTTGAAGTTCTTTTTACTCGCGTACGTTTGTGTGACGGAACGGATATATACGTATATATATATATATATATATATATATATATATATATATATATAACTAAACTTTGCTCTTTATTATAGAGATGAAGATAAATCAGTTTCGTAAACCTCGATCTCTTTTTTTTACCTTTCGTTTTGTAATTCTTAGTTTACTTGAAAAAAGTAATTTCTTTTTTATTATTGATTTGTCTGACGCATGTAATTAGTGCCCTTGTCTATTCTTTTAATGATGTCTTCGAGTAACTAATGTCTATTCTAAAAATTATCGATCGATATGTTTTATAGAACGATTGTTGAAATACGAAACCCTTACCGCTGTGTAGTTTTTATTTCAGTTTTCCCACAAACATGTAGCTGTTATTTTAATTGCTTTTGATTAATTACAATTCATGAAATTGGGACATAACACTTAATATATGAAATAGAAGACTTCCGTCAGAAGTGAGGTATTTTCTGGAGCGGTACAATTACGGCTCTAATGTGCATCACTGGTGACGCAATGCTTTAACAGTATAAAAGCTAGAAACGTTCCAAGATAGAATATTCCTGCCACATCTTGGGAGTTGCCGCTCGGACCACTTTTTCTTGCCTTAACACAATACAAACTTGACTATGTAATATAGTGCTGGGCTGATCTCTTCTCTTCCTGATAGCTCCTTTCTCACCGTCTCTGTCTACTTTATCGTTATCTTAATGGTTGGTACTCCATTGAGCACCAATCTCTGGTTTTCCTCTATAAAACATTCAAAGCAAGAACTCGTTTAACTCTAACCACAGTAAAGTCATTTCATTTGCTCTGTTTATATACATAATACTAAACGGATCTTACATGAACAAAGTTTGCTTCCTAGAACTAGGATGCCTCCCAACTCAACATGGTCGTCTTCAAGTCCAATGCAAACAAATAATTGTTCAGGCGTCATCTTGGATATTCAAATTCTGCCCATTACACCCATTGTTTCCAATCCTCTCATGGTGTTGTTCATCATCTAACTGACACTCTGTTTAATCCTTATCCTCGAGTGGCTTCCGCGCTTTGATAAGTGTTGATCCATTATTAAATAAAGAAGGCATGTAATAGTTTTAAATAGTGATGAAATATACAACTAAAAGGTAAATACCCATCAGTTCTCTTAATCCAGTCAACCCTTATCTTGATGTAAACAATAATTTAAAATTAATATATTGGTAAGTATTGGCTTATTTCTGTCCTGAGAACCCTACCCCTGACTCTAACCCTCTGATGCGATGCACGATTAGGGGTTTATAGTACTGTAAAGTCATGCATTTTCTTATTACAACTGTCAAGTCGCAAGGAGACACCAGAGACAAAACTGCACTGGGATGACCCGCAGAGCATTATGTGTTATGTTTGAAATTTCCGCTCCTAGACTACCTGACTTACCAGTGTATGACGGTTCTAGTTTATCGTAATGTTTAACCGATTATTATGGTAGGAGAAATGAATTTAAACGCATTCTTTAAGGTTATTGGAGGAAGTGACTATTTAGTCACTCTAAAATCGTAACTTATAGACATTTTCAAATTGCCACCCACCTTAGTAACAACCAGGCTCAACATAGCTTAAGTTTAACACATAAATGCTTTTTTGTTTCAAATATGACACATTCCAACAAAATACCTATTGAATATAATATTTAACGAAAATGTGTCAAATTTAAACTTCTTTCATATCTACAACGAGCCTGTTGGCAAGTATGTGTAGGTATTAGTATGATGTTGTATAAGCACACCCGTTAAATAGCTAATCAGTGTCTTTTATGTCACGGGCAAGTGTCATCGATGCCATCTGTCTAATTCAAGAACCTTACATTTTACATCTGGTCATTATGATGGTAAGTAAACATTATTTCATAATTCTCTAGTGTATTATTATTATTATTATTTAGATGCATATATTGTAGTGTTTTGTTATTAATGTAAAATGGTATGTCATTTGTTGCACATTTGCAACAGAATTTTATTTTTGTTCAATAAATATCCATTTTACAAAAAATCCTTTATACTACGCCTATGAAACGTTTTTTTACTTTTTTGAAACCAATATAAAATAAACATTTAGGGGTAAAGAAAAAGGAACGCAATTCGCATGAAACAACAAGTTACGAACTTTTTGATGGCTTTGATGCTGTTTACTTGGCATTTGTTTTCCATATACTTTTATTTCAAGTACTCACAGGAGGGACCATATGGAAGTTGCCAGCATCCTGAGTTAAAGTCAGACTACGGACCCGAATGTACTCGAACCCAGCAGTAGGACTCTTCGGCCGACTTCAGTATATACATCACCATCGCCATCCTTATCTAAACTTCAGTCATCCGATGAAAACAGGTGTTTTAACGCGACATGTTTCTTTAGCTGGAGTTGCAACAGCAATGCAGAGGCAAGTAATATTCAACTGAGAGCGGAAACAAAATTACTTTTTTTTTTATTAAACTTGTATTTTGATCCACGCCTCATTGTACACACAAATAAAGCCCCAAGAAAATCGCCCCTTGGTCCCTCAGAGCTAAATGAAGGAAAATGTCAAATAAAAGAGAAAAACACCAATAATATAAATGTGACAGTTCAAGTAGTTGCGCCCTCCCCCTTATTGGCTGCTGTTTATATTTTCTTATAAAAACAACCTATTTTCGTCACGTATTATTTTGAGACACACCGGTTAAGCACGTTGGCATTAATTTATATGCTTCCAGGAAGATGTGAAAGTTTAGTATGCAACTTGTATTGTGCTTCTCCGTGTATTTACTATTTGTTTTATGCATTTTTAGTTTCCAATAAAATTAAACCCGATGTATCAAAGAAGAAATACGATAGATATATACAAGAAATAAAGCATCCGTCAAATTATGAAATACTTTTACTTTCTTAACTTGCTGGTACACTAAACATGACTCACTTTATTTTCTTCGTTAAGATTCTTGACTTATTTTACAAAAAATGAGTGAACATGTATAAAAGTTTTATGTCTCGTCATATTAAAAAGGAGTAAAATATAGCCTGTATTCGCATCTGCATTAAGATTGTCGCTACAACTATATGAGATCAATTCTGGGTCACGGATCAGCCACATCCTTACTTAGTGGACACCTATTAAGTAAGTATTTCGTAACTTTGCACACGAACTAGCAAAGACACACAGAGTCGAGATG
>OY744516.1:165215021-165220021 GCA_963556195.1 Sepiola atlantica | reverse complement strand
CCGGTGCGAATGCTAAATATGTAGCTATTGCCGCCCCAGTGTGCATACTGCATAAGTACCTATCACTGCCCCAATGCAAATACTAAAAATGTACATATCGCTGCCCTGGTGCGAAGGCTAAATACGTATCTATCGCTGCCACGGTGTGAATGCTAAATACGTACCTTTCGCCGCCCTGGTGCCCGTTATATATATGTACCTATCGCCGCCCCGCTGCGCGTGCTGTATACGTACCGATCGCCGCCCCGGAGCGCATGCTAAATACATACCTATCACCGGCCCGGTGCACATGCTATATACATACTTTTTGCCGCCCATGTGCACATGCAATATATGTACCTATCGCCACCCCTGAATGTTAAATACGTACCTATCGCCACCCCGGTGCGAATGCTAAATACATACCTATCGCCCACCCGGTGCGAATGCTGAATACGTACCTATCGCCGCCCCGTTGCGCGTGCTATATACGTACCTATCGCCGCCCCGTTGCGCATGCTATATACGTACCTATCCCCGCCCTACTGTGCGTGCTATATACGTACCGATCGCCGGCCCGGAGCGCATTCTAAATAATACCTATCACCGACCCGGTACACATGCTGTATACGTACTTATTGCCGTCCATGTGCACATGCTATATACGTACCTATCGACGACCCAGTGTGCATACTACATATGTACATATCGCTGCCTCAGTGCGAATACTAAATATGTACATATCGCCGCCCCGGTGCGAATGCTAAATACGTACCTATCGCCACCCCGGTGTGAATGCTAAATACGTACCTATCGGCACCCCTATGCACTACTATATACGTACCTATCGCCACTCCAGTGCACATACTATGTATATACCTATCGCCGGCCCGGTGCGCATACTATATTCGTACCTATCGCCGCCCTAGTGCGTATACTATATTTTTTTGGCACCACCCAAGAAAACTTTTTTTTTCATCCTCCCACATACTTAGAAATCTTTTTAATTTAAAAGAAAAAAAAATTTAACCCCCTCGAAAGAAACATTTTTTTTTTACCCTTCCCCATACATAGAAATATTTTCAGTTAAAGAAAGAAAAAAACCATACTGCAGATACCTCCGGGTCCTATATTGTAGAAGCACCCCTGGTGCTGCGTCCTATACCCTGGCCGCTATACTGCAGAGCACCCATGGTCCCTATACTGGAGAAGCACCCATTGTCCCTATTCTGCAGAAGCCTCCGGGTCCTAAATTTAGAAGCACCCCTGTTGCTGGTCCTTATACTGGAGAAGCACTTATATTTCTAGGGCCGTTATACTTTAGAAGCACCAACATTCCTGGGGGACCGTCATACTTTAGAAGCATCAACATTTGTGGGGACCGTTATACTGTAGAAGCACCAATATTTCTAGGGATCGTTATACTTTAGAAGCACCAATATTCCTGTTGACCGTAATACTTTAGAAGCATCAACATTCCTGTGGGACCGTTATACTTTAGAAGCACCAACATTTCTAGGGACCGTTATACTTCAGAAGCACCTACATTACTTTGCAAATGAAGTAGGCCTCCTGAGAACAACTGACATCACTCTTACCGGTTGCCTTCCTATGTTGGTATTGATGCATCCGGACAGAAGTTATGGGATGACCTGATACAACCGGAAGCAATTTAGGACAAGACGGGTACATTCGGCAAGGGATTATGGAGCATGTTTAGTGAGTCAGCATTTTTATAAAGTTATTACATAAATGCATTGGATAATTTTCAAAATTACTATTGATTAACGTTGAAAAATGGATATGTATCATGGATATGTATCATGTATCATGTATATGTATCATGTATATGTATCATGTATATATATATCGTGTATCATGTATATGTATCATGTATATGTATCATGTATATGTATCATGTGTATGTATCATGTAAACGTATATGTATCATGGATATGTATCATGTATAGGTATATATATATATCATGTATCGTGGATATGTATATGTATCATGGATATGTATCATGGATATGTATCATGTATCATGTATCATGGGTATGTATCATGTATCATGGACAAGTATCATTGATATGTATCATGTATCATGGATATGTATCATGGATATGTATCGTAGATCATGGACATGTATCATGGATATGTATCATGGATATGTATTATGGATATGTATCATTTATATGTATATGTATAATGTATATGTATCATGTATCATGTGTATGTATCATGGATATGTATCATGTATCATGGATATGTATCATGGATATGTATCATGGATATGTATATGTATCATGTATCATGGACATGTATCATGGATATTTATCATGTATCATGGATATGTATTATGGATATGTATCATGTATCATGGATATGTATCATGGATATGTATCATGGATATTTATCATGTATCATGGATATGTATCATGTATCATGGATATGCATAATGTATCATGGATATGTATCATGGATATGTATCATGTATCATGGATATGTATCATGGATATGTATCATGGATATGTATCATGGATATGTATCATGGATATGTATCATGTATCATGGATATGTATCATGTATCATGGATATGTATCATGGATATGTATCATGTATCATGGATATGTATCATAGATATGTATCATAGGTATGTATCATGTATACTCTATCATAGATATGTGTTATATATCATAGATATGAATCATGTATCATGTATATGTATCATGTATATGTATATGTATAATGGGTAAGTATATGTATCATAGGTATGTATCATAGATATATATCATGGATGTGTATCATCTGACCTTGATATGTATCATGGATATGTATCATGTATATGTATACTGGGTATGTATCATGTATCATGGATATATATATGTTTCATAGATATGTATCATGTATATGTATCATGTATCATACATATGTATCATGTATGATAAGAATGTGTTATGTATCATGTATCATGTATCATGGATATGTATCATAGGTATATGTATATGGATCATGGATATTATCATGGATATGTATCTTGTATATGTATGATGTATCATGGATATGTATCATGGAGATGTATCATGTATATGTATCATGTATCATATATGTATCATGTAACATATATCATATATATGTATCATGTATCATAGATATGTATCATGTATCATTAATATGTATCATGTATCATGTATCATAGATATGTATCATGTATCACGGATCATTGATATGTATCATGGATATGTATCATGTATCATATATATTAATCATGTATCATAGATATGTGTTATGTACCATAGATATTATCATGTATCATGTATCATAGATATGTATCATGGATATGTATCATGGATATGTATCATGTATCTTGGATATGTATCATGGATATGTATCATGTATTACTGATATGTATATGTATCATTGATATGTATCATATACCATGGTAGGTATCATAGATATGTATCATGTATCATGATATGTATCATGGATATGTATGATTGATATGTATCATGTATCATGTATCATAATATGTATCATGTATCATGGATATGTATAATGTATCAAAGATATGTATCATGGATATGTATCATGGATATGTATCATGTATCGTAGATATGTAACATGTATCAGATATGTATCATGTATATATATCATCGATATGTATCATGTATCACGGATATGTATCATGGATATGTATCATTTGTCATTGATATTTATTATGAATATGTATCATGTATCATGTATATGTATCATGTATCATGGATATGTATCATGTATCATGGATAGGTATCGTGAATATGTATCATGGATATGTATAATGTATCATGGATATGTATCATGTATAATGGATACGTATCATGTATCATAGATGTGTATCATATATCATGGATATGTATCGAGATATGTATCATGGATATGTATCATACATATGTATCATGTATCAGATATTCTTAATCATTTTCAATCCCCTCATGATTTTCTTCATCATTTTCAATCCCTTTATGATGTTCTTCATTATTTTCAATCCCCTCATGATATTCTTCATCATTTTCGATCCTCTTATAATATTCTTCATGATTTTTAATCTCCTCGTGAAATTCTTTATAATTTTCAATCTTCTCATGGTATTCTTCATCATTTTCAATCTCCTTATGGTATTCTTCATCATTTTCAATCCCCTCATGATATTTTTCATCATTTTCAATCCCCTCATGATGTTCTTCATCATTTTCAATCCCCTCATTATGTTCTTCATCATTTTCAATCCCTTCATGATGTTCTTCATCATTTTCAATCCCTTCATGATGTTCTTCATCATTTTCAATCCCCTCATGATATTCTTCATCATTTCAATCCTCTCATGATATTCTTCATGATTTTTAACCTCCTCGTGAAATTCTTTATAATTTTCAATCCTCTCATGATATTCTTCATCATTTTCAATCCTTTCATGGTATTCTTCATCATTTTCAATTCTCTCATAGTATTCTTCATCATTTTCAATCCTCTCATGATATTCTTCATAATTTTCAATCCTCTCATAATGTTCTTCATCATTTTCAATCCTCTCATGATGTTCTTTATCATTTTCAATCCCCTCATGGTATTCTTCAGCATTTTCAATCCTCTCATTATATTCTACATCATGTTCAATCCTCTCATGGTATTCTTCAGCATTATCAATCCTCTCATTGTATTCTTCATCATTTTCAACCCCCTCATGATATTCGTCATCATTTTCAATCTTCTCATGGTATTCTTCATAATTTTCAATCCCCTTATGGTATTCTTCATCATTTGTAATCCCCTTATGATATTATTGATCATTTTCAATCCTCACATGGTATTCTTCATCATTTTCAATCCTCTCATGATCTTTTTCCTCATTTTCAATCGCAAAATACAAGGAGGCCTCTAGAGCTATACTAAAATAACTCTCGCTTATTCCCCTCCCTTTTATCAGGGCAATAGTCTGAAGAAAAATGCAAAAAAAACAATAATAACGTGACGATAGCATAAAA
>OY744516.1:165192521-165212521 GCA_963556195.1 Sepiola atlantica | reverse complement strand
TATTTTCAGATTTGCATTAATTTTTATCCATAGACGGCTTACGCGAATTAAGCTAGACTCCAAGTACAATTGAAGACTGTTTAAGCTTAAGTCATACATTTTAGTTATTTTCAGTATGTAAATCATGTAATGGATTTTAATTAAAACTTTATTAAGGATTCTATACATACAGCTTAGTAGTATCATATATTGGTGGTAATTTTTTTAACTTGACATATCAGTGGAGCAAAACTTGTGTTTGGGAACTTAATTAACGCGTCCGAAGATTTCTATTCATTTATATATATATATATATATATATATATATATATATATATATATATATATATATATATATATATGTTTGTGTGTATGTGTGTTCGTAGCTTATAGGTAAAATCGTTTCTTTACCCATTATTAGTATAACAATATAATATATCATGATATATATATATATATATATATATATTTATTATAAATAGGGAAAGAATAAAGATAAAAGTATATCTTTAAAGTATATCTTATCTTGAATATTTAATGCTTATATATATATAATATATATATATATATATATATATATATATATATCACCTGCATCAGCATGGTCTTATGGAAGTTGTCCTCATATCCACATTTGAACTATGTTTGAATATATATATGACGAAGGGAATTTTTCCCGAATTATCATACTGTACGGAGCTCTCATCAGACCATGCTGACGCACGTAAGCTATGATATAATGTAAATATATATATATATATTTACATTGTATAAAAAAAATGAAAAATCATAACCCATTCCACCGTTATATGTCTTAATTTGCTTCAGTGTGTTTCTATCCGTTACAGTTCTGCATTGTATTGTCTCCTATAAATTACCTAATATAAAGTAGAAAATTGATGGGAATAAAAATTGGATAAAATACAATATTTGATAAATCAACGTTATATAAAAAAGTTAACTTGAACAATTGATGATCTAATAATTATTCTGTTTATTCAATTCATATTCTCATCACTTAACTTCTTATACTATTGTTCTATCTCGTAAATCGAACATTGACTATTATAGATAGGATATGCTTTCAAAATATATTTTTCATTTTTAATTTCTCACTTTACATACACACACACATTATATATATATATATATGTATAAAGTAAATTAAACGGGCCTCCCCAATTTCGACGTGCTTATCTCCTGACCAGTTCGCCTTTCAGGGTTTATTTTCTGGCTTTCTGTCTATGTGTACTTACGTCAATTTTCTTTAATCGGATTAGCTTTAATCGGTTTATTTCATGTTCAGCTCTTCTCCACAGAAAATATTTCAGCTCAGCTTCAAACCTCATAATTAAGTCTTTCATATTTTGTCTCTCCTAAATACTGCGACTATCCAGCCAACCACTTTGCAAATATCATTTATGCATTAATTGCTCGAGATGAGTTCGTATGTATTTGAGGTCTTTCTTTCAAGGTTACACCTTTGTTCAATCTGAAACATACTTACCTCAGTACTCTGGTTAATGTACTTGAAGAATATATCTACTAATGAATGTCTATCTCATAAACTCTGGTAGGAGTTTGTGATATGTTTCCATTCGATGGACGTCAGGCACGAACGGAGACCCCGACAATATTATTGTACTATCTTTGGACAGAATAGATACTACACTTTAGCCATAGTCTGAAGGTCAAGGAAGTGTATTTAAGGTCGGGTTTAACGTTTGATACAACAGATGACATTTTATGATATTATTTTTCGACGACGAGCAAGCGACTCTATTTTAAAAAAATTGGTAAGGGTGATAACTTATGTTCGAACATTAAATTGTCTTAGAGTATTATTATATATATATATATATATATATATATATATATATATATATATATATATATATATATATATAAAGTGGTGTACTAAAAGCGAACTTTTAGGAAAGGTAAAACCTATTGTGAAGAGTATACAGCTCAATATCCAGGATATAGCAGGTGGATATGAAGAAGAATGAAAAGGAATTAGAGATGCAAAAGCCAAATTTTGATTTGGCTTTTGCTTCTCTAATTCCTTTCCATTCTTCTTCATATATATATATATATATATATATATATATATATATATATATATATATATTAGCTTTGATGCGTGGAAATATTACATATTTTTTCTATTTTTTCTTACTAATTAGACAATATTCATTAAAGCCAAGCAGATACTCGAGGAATGAATTAATGAGATGGATGTTTTCTAGTTGAATGATGAATAATGTTACGAGAGGATTGAAAATGATTTATCGAATGGATGAAATATGAATACTTATAAATACAGGTTTTTCTTTCTTCTTTATTTATCGTAGTCTCTCTCCCTATTTTAAAGTTGATTATTCATTTATATATACTACAATATTATGCGTAGTTTTTTTTAATTAATAAGTGTATTATTTGTTAAATGGTAAGCGGGTACGTTTGCTAGCATTAATCTGGTGATTTAAATTCGCGGGCCAACGATCACGCGAGACCGGCATCATCAGTCAGCGAGGATCATTCTATGCCATCTACTTGTTTCACATTTGCAACGAGCTTGTTGGCAAGTATGAGTAGGTATTAATATGATGTTGCATCAGCACACCCGCTAAATAGTGAATCGGTATATTCGATGTCACCGCCGAGTGTTACCGGTTTGTCATCTGCTTAATTCAAGAGTCTAAACTTTTAAATTATCTAGTGTATTAGGATTATTTAGATGCATATATTGTAGTGTTTTGTTATACATGTAACATGTTATGCCATTTGTTGCACCTTTTAAACATCGTTTATTTTTGTTCAATAATTTTTTTTTTTTCAAAAATCCTTCATTCAACTTTAGATTACTCCTAGTAAACGTTTTTCAATTTTTTCAAACCAATATTAAACATTTAAGGATTAACGTCAACGATAAAATAATAGACCAATAGACTCAAATTATCCGTAGGCCGGAATACGCCCTCGCCCTACTAGTACGTGATTGAGAACACATGATCCCAGACACATCTTCAACCTTCGTCTCTTCTTTGTCTTTTTAACTGAGGGTATGACCGAAGTAGTTTGCAGGTGTCGTTTACTCATTCAGGCAGGATCACTAACAGGGAACCTTGCCGAAACAAACCGCCAGCAAGGTATGTTATGAACCTTCATGTATTTTAATTGATTGTGATTTGTGAAACATGTACCTGCCCTTAGAAGGGAGGTATATGTAATACTTGGACAGAGTACAGAGGAGATAATTACATGTTAATCTTAGTCCGAAAGCCAGGTAGTACAGATAAATTTGGACAACGACATATCTATTTATTCGGTTTTATTCGATTTGGGAACAATTCATTTCAAAACGTCTAAAATTAAAATTTTTGACCCTTAAACGAGATTAGATAATCAAGTACATTTTTGCATCTAGTTTTTCATGATCAGGCACTCTCATCAGGTCATAACGTTAGTAGAAAACAAATAGACACACGTATATTTCATACAGACGAAAGACGTATGTAAGTATACCTGTCTATTTGTATTCTAACTACCAGCCACATCTACTGTAGCAGTGTTGCCCTTATGTGCTTATTTTACAAGTATTTCACGGAATTTACTCCAACGAACTTACGGCACTTGTACCCTCCATTGTAAATACCCTCGACCGACCTGAGTTGCAGCAAAATCACACCTGTCTGTAGAGGTTCTTAGCTTCCGGAAGATTTTCTACTCTAATAACTTCTTTCCTCGGACGGCTTGCGATTGGAATTCACTCTCTGCCCACTGTTTCTCCGAACGTACGACCACACAAAATGTAAATGTAACGTGAACAACCATCTTGCTGCATAACCAAGGTTTCCCCTATAATTCCTATAAATAATACTCTATAATCAGAGTACCCCATTACGCTTTTGTGGCAATATGCCTTGGTTAGGGGTGAACTAAAGTTAAAACAAAAACAAAATTACGTTGGGCTATCGAAAATGGAAGATAGAAATTTTGCTGGGATGATTATTTTAATATAGAGATTGCCGTGATTTAGGGAAATGTCGACATCATAAGATGAACTAATGCACGTTAAAGTTCAGAAAATAATTTTCTTAATCCATAACATCACTCGTGTAGCTACTATTTTCATATCGGTTTCACCCTAGACGTATCATTTTGCTTTATTTGGTATATTTTGGTATGTAGTACGTATTAAAAAAGTACAATAAACTCCCACTATTCTGACCTTTTCTGCGACGGTTATTCAAGTTATTTTACTAATCTATATAATAAAGTAAATGCTATTGTTTCTACCTTGCGTTATTTTTTTTGTAAACATAGTTCACACCAAACAATGCAAGTTGCCACTGTAGACGTAAGAGACTACCTAGAATTAGGGTGAACGTTTAGGGAGTCATCCTGTGTAGAAAAATGTTTATTCACATTAGTCTTACATTTCTGCATGTCAGTACAGTCGGAGAAACAGTGAGCAAGGAAAGAGTTCCAAAGGCCGGCAGCACGTGGAAAGAAGTTATTGGAGTAGAAGGCTCTCCGGCATCTGAAGACCTACACTGTGAATGGATGTAATTCATATGATTGTCGAGTTGTTCGAGTGTATTTACGTCGAGGGGGCACCAGAGCAGCAAGTCATCGGAGCACATTCCATTGAAGTACTTGTAAAACAAGCACAAGGATGTAACATTGCGACGATAAAACAGGAGTAGGAGTCTCGTGAATAGTGAAGGACTTATTAGATTACACGTTTGAAAATTCATTTTTTATGAGAAAAGAAAGAGAGGCTCAATCTTAATCATGAGAATAACTAATAATAATAATAATACTAAAGAAATTGAATAATAATCAGTTATCTAAATTAATTTTTTATGGGCAAAGAAGAAGAGGCTTCATCTTAGGAACTGATAATGACAAATAAAAGAAAATCATTTTTTTCACTTTTAATAGACACAAAAAATATTCCTGTTTTTTCAATATTTTTGTGACTAAAATATGGATAATCTACAGGCACACGACTGTTTTATTTAAAAATTCAGGAGAAAGAGAGATATAAAGAGAAAGAGAGAGGGGGTTAGTTTATTTTTTGTAAGTAAAAATATCTCTTTTTTTTGGTAAAACTATACTCGCGTATTTTTGTTTTTGGTTTTACTAAGTTTTACCTCGATTAGTTGTTTCGTTTTGACAGTAAGATTTACCTCGCGTGTGTCAACATTAGGAAATCAATTGTTATTGATAAAAATAAATTACTTACTACTCTCCCAGGCAACGCAGAATAGCCCTGCTAGTAAAAAATAAACGTCGTTGACGTCGTCAGTGTTTTTTATTACGCCATCAGTTATATTCCAACGTTGTTTGTTTCTAATCTGGTAATTTTGTAATATCTAAATTTTTTTACAAAAGCACTAAGGCTGTATTCTGGAAACTTTGCCCGTCTATGAGTAGGTACTGCTTTGCAAAAAAGATAATAATTAAAAAAATCTTATTTCTTTATTATGACTTCATTAAATCTATAAGCACCAATTTGTAATAGTTTGTCTCGCTGCACGGATGTTTTTCAAAATCAATTATAGCAGCATTTAGCAATGTCAATTTTAGGTAAAGTCAATGAATTCAATAGTAACATTTTGATCCTTTAAACATTCATATAGAAAATATAAAAGAGGTAGTTGTTTTCTTCAGGCTGAAATAGTAGAATCCAGTTAACACAGAGTTCAATATCACGCAGTTGTAATGATTCTCAAATTTAATCCTTTAATTTGAGTACATTTTTATCCTTTCTAATGGGAGCTTAACTTCATAAATTAGATCCTCTACCTATATAAGAGCCACATACGTCATAGGATCGAAAATCTTCTGCGACATTTGAGGTGTGTCAGGTGGACGGTGAGACACCACCGTGATGTTTGGTAGTGATAGTGGAAGTTTTGGAGAATTTGATTATTTAGCAGGACGGCTTTACAAGAATTTTTTTACATTGGACTTGAAAACGACAATGTTGTAGTCAGTTTGGAAGCAGCCTGTGGAATTGAGTTCCACAGACCTGCAGTTCTAAGAAATAAACTTTGCTCATAGAAGTACGTTTAGTTTTAAGCACAGAGAGGGAGAAATAAATTATTGACAGTGGTTGTAGCTAGACAAGTTTTTGTTGAAAATATTTTAGGGGGGGGCATAGATTGAAGCTCAGTTGAGCACCTGTCATGAAAATAACAATAGACTAGCAACGTCTGTTCTGTGAGAAAGATGTAGCAGGGAAGAGAAGAGGACATTGTCCACTAGATTTCAAAGTCGGTTTAATACATTGTCAAGGTAGGAAAAGATTATCTGAACAACACCTCCCCATATGTGGCAACAGTACTACATCTTAGAACGTATTTCACTCTGATACAGGTAGAGGATTGCGTCAAGGATGAGATACCTTCTGGAGCGATAGAACGAGCCGTCTAGAGCACTATATCCTGCCTTACCAGAGTACGACATCGACAAAGAAATCTAGTGGGGGGTGATCTCGTTTCCTTTCTACAGCCTCTTTATCACAGAACATACGTTGTCAGTCTCTCTCTACTCTATCCGTATTTCCATGAAAGGTGCTCGACTGCGATCTAATTTTTGGTTCATCCTTGAAATACTTTCCTTTCTTTCAAAATGTGCTTAACACAAGGTGGATTTACAATAGACATAACTTTTTTGCAAGAGCTTCCCGTCTGTGGTACATATTACAACGGGGTTGCTTACCTGTCAAAATTTAAAAAATTAAAGAGGAAACATTACAACTTTTGAATAGAAAATCATTACTTGCTTTAAAATTCATAGTACTATAAAAGCGAAACTAAAATGTAACTAAAACGACTCTGGGGCAACCCCGGGTAGGTCCATTTAGTTGCTTTATAAACTAAACAAGTAATGCCGTGTAGCCCTGCTGGTTAGAACTAAGAAATAAATGAAGAGATTAAATAAATGAAGTATATTAAATTTAACTTTTCGATCGCAAATGTGACACAGGTGCGAGACATCTTGAAATAGCAGATCCTGAATTGCTTTACCGATCAATGCAATGAACGTGTAAAATACTCGCTTCATTCGCTTCCCATTTGGCCGTTTGAAAATAATGGAATGAGAGGACATTTCCGAATCCACCGTCGAGCGTATGGAGCTAAAAAGAAGAAACAATGGTAAAGAAAGTAACATGTTTTTAGGACTTCAAAGAAAACGTTTCGAACGGTCGTTCCGTTATACAAGTATCGTGTTGGTTCTTTTATTGAGAGCAGCTTAAACGGAAATCCTTTCGGTTTATTGCGCTCGAAGTCGATCGCTTTAATGGTGCCTTAAAGGATGGATTAAGAAAGAGAACATATTAAAGGCTTTAATATAATGGATTTTGGAATGATTTTAATAGTAGCATGTTTTTGAAACGATTTAGAATAAATGCATCGTTTGAAGACTGACTATTGTACAACAAACACAGAAACAACAAAACAACAGCTAAATCTGACTGATAATATTTATAGATACACACTTAAAAAACACACGTGTTTTTTTACTTTATAGATAGACAGAGATGTGCGAAATCATTAGATTTCACACATTTCTGTCTATATATAAAGTAAAAAACACGTGTGTTTTTTAAGTGTGCATCTATGAATATTACCAGCTTTATTGAATATTTTGAGTCAGATTGTAAATGTTATAATGCATTAGAAAGATAATATGTCAAAAAAATTCTTTTTATTTAAAGCAGATTATAGTTACGCCTTTTTGAATGACAGTGAGTGATTTCGAATGAAAATGACCAAACTTTAGTGGCTCTTAATTCTCTTTCTTGAGTGAAGAAATGATGGACTTTTACGTGGAATTGATTTAACAACTTCGCGGGATTAGACAATGAATCTATTCTTGTGATTTCCAAGTGTTTCTGGTTAGAAATATACATTTTTTAAACATTTTTATTGGTTTGTTTTCCTGAATAATTAAAATGATATGCATTGGATAAAATACACACACACACACATATATATATATATATATATATATATATATATATTTCTGAGTTCTTATAAAAATATATTAAAGTATATACTCTCTATAATATTGGAATTCAACTATAAAGTAAATATATATATATATATATATATATATATATATATATATATTCATCCACAGACAGATGTTTTGTCGTATACTACTAATCAGTGTAGATATACTTGGCAAGTGTATACACGCTGAGATTCGAAACCCGAATGGCTGGTCACATTCGAATGTGATCAGCAATTAAGCCCTTAGACAACTGCGCCAACAAAACTACCATATATACATTTAAACTAAATATGACATGCTGACATAAATAGGAACACCAAAAAATGCCTTTTATATATATATATATATATATATATATATATATATATATATATATAGCTGTAGCCAAAATTTACCTTGGCTCAATGCTCTTTAAAAAAATTAAAAAAACTATTATTTAAAAGCAATTTTTTCATAACTGAGATTTATTTGAATTTTTAAAGATTCTCAGTGTTTATTAATTTTTTAATGAATATTGTCAATGCATAAATTTTGTTTTTATTTAAATCTATCGCAAAGTTTTAGGCCTGAATTTATCTCCCCACCATTTATAGGCGTTCTGCTATACGATCAATAGGGAGGGTAGTATTTCATTTTATTCTATTTATCAAAAAACAAAACGCTGAAGATTTGAACAGGATAAAATTTATTTTTCTATCTGGTATGTTGTATGTTTATTACAGTGTATTACCCACACACATAATGCCAACATCACAGCGTGGTAATAAAATAGTGATGTCTAATTTAAAGAGAACTATTGTTATTTCGTGTCAAGAAAAGTTATGTTCTCTAGAATAGACATGTTCTCACAACGTCCCTTCGCCAGCCATTAGTTACTTTGCCAGTTGATATAGATTTAGAATAGGTGTTTTCTTTCCACATGACATAATACGGAGTAGATATGCTGTAGAAATCAAACACTAAATCAAATAATGGAATCGCTCATTTTCTATTCGTAAATGATGCTGCTTTTCTCTGTTCTGTAAGAGTGTTGAATGTTTATAGGATTGTCACTGCTTAGCCCTTTGTTATCTTAAGTAGTAAGATTCATCAGAGATTATACTTTCTTCCTCTTCATCATCTTATTCGCACCGCACACTTTATTGCTATCTCCGTCAAGCGTTCTTCCTCTTCTGACCCATTCTTCTTTTTACTCCTTATCGTACTTGTTCGTCTCTGTTCGTAGTGAGAGCTCAATCAAAGCTGTAGTGCCTCTACTGATGAATGACTAACATTATATACTCAAACGCATTGCGCTTTGTGTGTATAAGTTGAAGCACGATGTGGCCACCTAGTTTCCAGACTTAAGATGGCGGGCAACGGTGCAACAATGTGGCCCGTAGGTTCCGTCACAATTGCATAAAGTGTTTACATATACTCATCTACGTTGTTTTATATTGTATTATAGCATTTTTCTTTAGAGAGAGAAGAAAGTAGCCCTTGGCTTTACTTTCGTCAGTTTTGCAACTCTCGTATCATTTAATTTGTCCTTTAGTCCTCACATTCCATTAGAGATATTTCTGACAAAGGGGGAAGAATTGCGTTCTTCTAGATTGGAATATATCCATCGAACCCTTATGGCTGGTTAGTTTTTGTGCTTGACGTAGTATTTTTCTTTTTAACTCCTTACATCAAGTGGATTTATGCCTTGTCTGGAGCGATTTCCATCAGAAATCTTTAAATAAAACCGTTTTAGTTTGTTCGATAATCGCTTGGTAACAAAGCTTGGTGCAGATAATTTGGGTGTTAATTCTTTCGTTGAATTTAATCATGTATAGTAATTCCTATGTTATAAACAAATCTTGACCTTTTATTTCAAGTAATGTATTACATCAGCTCATGCATTTACAATTTCGGAGTTTATTTGGTGATCTACCGGTTGTGTCACTACATGGACTCTTCCCGACACTATAAATAGTGATAGTAAATACCATTATAACTATTCAACAGGTATCTACCTTCCATCCATTAACAACGGGAAGATGTGACACAAGGCCAGAAAGCGGAGATGATAGTCCAGCGCACAAGATGTAGCGCACTTTGGCCCCACAAAAATGTCTGAGTAGACCCGTCAACATTTTTAGGTAAGGGTGCCTCAGACGATTGGCCATAAACACACCCCTGCTAAAAGAGAGAAGATAAAGTCTGGGAGGGTTGACTTCCTACGACTACTCAGAACAAATCCCCGTCACGGCCAGAAGAAACTAGAACGGTCCACCCTTTGAGAGACTGATCGTTGAGGGCGTATCTTCGACTGGTATCAATGTATCTGAATAAAAATTCTATGATAATGGTCTTAACTGAGAGAGTCGTTATGTTCAATCCAACAACAGTCTCTGGCAACCCATTACTTCAGTACGTTTTTGTAAAAGACATACTCTTGTAAAAAACTTCATTGTTGTCTTATTTTTTAGATCTTTTACAAGCACAATACCGGATAAATCTCAATCATACAGAGGTCAGGGTAATTGAAACATGGATACAGTTAGTCCATCAATTTTTTCATAGAATATACTTAATAATAAAGCTCAAATAATCTAATTCCTTGTAGTTTGTTTGAAATTCTAACAAGAATTAACGCGCAGTATGAGGTATATAAAATAGGCGCATTGAGTTTCACACCTTTACTATCGGAAAAACTTTGCCAGAATGTCCTCTACAGGTTTAACCATAACCTGACCTCCACAATTCGGGATGTTAGGGTTACACTAACCCTAACCCAACGTAACCTCTAACCTTTAGACTTCCACTGTCTGTTTCTTTAGCATGGTCACCCGTTGTTGCCCGGGAGCATGGCAAACAAAATAGAAGAGTTAAAAAGTGTGTAACATCTTTTATGTTAAAACATCTCTCTCACTAGTTCTCTCTATCTTTCCTCTCTCTATATTTATTTCTTTTATCCCACTCTCCCTATCTCTCTTCCTATCCCACTTCTCTCATATCCCCTGCTCTATTTTGTCTCTCCTTATTTACCGACTTCTCCTCTTTCCATATCATGTTCATATGCGTTAAAATATATTATATTTTCAAAGGGCATTTCACACCAAAGGTCGACTCCTGAAAGAATACATTTTACAAAATAGGTGTCCATTTCTTTTCGAAACGATGCTGAAAAAGAATACATCAGCTTTATGGGTGCGTTTAGTGTAGTTTGGGGCTTTAAGGTGGACACACACAAACATACAACCGTATATAGTAGGGTTTCATGTTCGAATGGCAGAAATAACAGACTAAGAGGATATGTCAATGGACAGCAATAACCATAGACTTTGGGTTTGCATATTCTACGTAATTAGAGTGTCGTTTAGTTCTGTGTATTTAAGCTTCATTTGTATAGATTTGGTTGTCGCCTTGTCTCTGTCACAATCATAATTTCGTGGACCCACTGGAGGTGAATAAAACATCGTTTCAAAAGTGACTGTATTCACAGGATCAATGCTGAATGCCGTGTGCAGAAAGAAAACATCGTTTATAGTGCAACACATGTGCCAATCAAATGTGGGAGGACTTAAAAAGGTGGACGCTGTTCAAGCATGCGTCTCTTCGTGTCTATCTGAATCATAAGAGATGAAATTCCCTTCGAGCTCAGGTTCCCGTATACATGGGACCAGTGCCCCACGATAATCTTAATATGTTACTAGCTGAGATACTTTTCTATACTTGCAACAGTGGGTTTGTGCCAATCTTAATATATTTTACTAACTTATAACCGCTTATACAGTAGTGTTGGTAGAGTACCTGGGTATGTCAATTTCCATTTTTACCTAGGTCTCAACGTGTTCTAGATAGTACGAAGAAAAGTATTTGTGAAATTTCATGGCCAACACATACGACACTAGTATTTGCAGGAAAGAGTAAGTAACTACGATGAATGTATTTAAGTATTATTTTTATTGGCAAAACATTAGAAATTATATTTTTAAGCAAAATTAATTAGCCATGGATAAATGCCAAATGCCATTTATGTCTAAGTTTTGCGGATAATCAAAAAAACGTTACTTATTTTTAAAAATCATATTATGCTATGTTAATTATTTTAAATTACTAAAATACGCATCCAGTTTTAAAAGAAACTATTCAAACTTACGTGAGATTCGAGCTCGGATATTTGCATTGTAAAAACTACTGACGTAGTAATGTGTATTCTGCTATATTCATTTTCAATCAACCAATTACATGTCCTTATTTGCGTACCAACAGAGAAACCTTAAAACACCATAAAGTTTTAAATATTATAAATAATAGCTAGTGTACCCGTATACAAAAGGCCAGTGGTTTTACGATACTCTTTTTTTACTAGTGATGCGTATATACGTATGCAGTAATAGACTGAATTGAAATTAAAAAATACTTTCCCATGTGCTTTTGTTTATCTTAGTGTCACATAAAGTCTTGTATTTCTGCTGTGCTAAAAAGAAATAATATATCTTTATTGTTGGTGACGGTGAACGAGAGGAGGTGAGTGAGGTACGAGAAGGCACGTACAGGATGATTTTCTCGGCTCTAAATCGCCACTCGACTGACGATATTAATTTTGGGTTGATATTATATTACAATCTGACACCCACGCACCACTGTGTAACCGCTCATGATTCTAACCTTTGCAGGGGGTTTTAATCGACAACTATTTTACTTCTGACAATTCATCCTGTTTGTTTCTCCGGACCAGCAGGCTTGCTTCAATCAATGATTATTTTATTTTCAAAAATCAATCATGTTATGTTGTTTTCTTCGATCAGGTACATGTTCGTATAAAGTGCGCCAATCTTGTCAGATTACTTTTTCGGTACACCCGGCCGGGAAATTTAACAGAATAGCCATGAGAAAAGTAACTGATTAAGTAATTTAAATAGGAAACCCGAGTGGAGAGTTTAATGTAATATACAGAATAATCTATTTATATAAAGTTAGATATGCGTATATCTTAGTATGTACAGGTGTTACTCCTAAACTAATTAACCGATCATTATTAATTTTAGAAAACAGCTGCTAGGCGTAAGGGTGTGTAATGTGGGCAATATTTAGTAAAGTTTTGTTCACACTCAGGGGTTTAAAATGGGGTGGAAACACTTTGTAAAAATTCAGATACCAACGATTTTTGTGAAATTTTGACATGAGGTATATTACATAAATGAAAAAATAGTCACCACATTTCAAGCTCTTGGGAATATTTTACAGAGGTGTTAGAGGCCATAATGTGGATACAACATATTTTAGTTTAGCATTGAGTTTGATTCATACTAATTAGATACCAATTAACCATGATTCTTTGCATTTCAATATGTCTTTAACGTATCTTAAGCTTAAACTTACATTTAAGACATTTCCTAGAATCAAAATCTTGCAACAGATTTTGATCAACATTGCAATAAGGATTCTAGACATTAAGTTCTGTTTCTGGAGTTATCCGCCTACTTCTCTGTGTCACTCAAACTTTTCCATTTCAATTTATAACCTAGTAATGTAGCATTCATACGAGACTACCCGTGGGCAGTTGGGTTTAAATTCTTAAGCTGTGATATATCTTTTAAGATATTCTTTTTTTTTATTATTAATGCGCAATTACTTATCAAAGCCAAAAGCCACTCAAGGATAAGGGTTTACAAGCTGAATTTAAACATGAAAAACCATATGAAAAGGTCGACATTAAATAATAAATAGAATAAATGAAGTTTGATTCCGAATCTGTTGAAATTGGGTTTGGAAATGACCATGTGCTAATCTAAACGGAAGCTGTAATCTGTTGAATAGACGAGAAGCCCTTGCTAAGAATCCCAGTTGGTGAAATTCCACCTGGCGCTAGAAAAAAAGGGAAATATTGTTGTAGTGTAAAAATGCAGTAGGCTTCATTTTATAGTGGTGCATATGAATTGCAGAAGTTGCAAGTGTATGATGCTCAGCCAAAGAAAAGTGGGACACTAAAATGGTGAAAATGTCTTTGGTTTTAGTTGGGCTACCCATAAGATGATTTCTTTTTGAAACAAGATAATTGCCTCGTAAAGGCGGTGACTCATGCTGGTATGTTCACAGATTGGCTCCCTGATAATCCTGTGTCTGACAGTTATCTGTGCTGGCTATGTCAAGTGGTCAGTACCTGGGTGTTTCCGTGATGACTGGATAGGAGAAAAGAGATGACAGGAAGTTAGGGTTTCTGAGACCAGCTGGGTGCGCTTCGAGGCAAGGTGGGCTCATTTGGGCCCTTAGCCAAACGACTGTGTGGGACTTATATTTTATTTCGCTGGGATAGAGAAATATAATTTGAAAATCTACCATTCAACACAAAAAAGACGAGTATCATTTATAACAAAAATAAATGAATCATTTACTTGTTGATAAACTGGATTCATGGTATTTACTTGGAATGAGAGTTCTTTGTTGCAGCACTGAGTGAGATCAAACAACAAGCTTCCACCGACACAACATGTGGGACGATCGCAGCCAATTCAGTGAATGCACGCACGCATACAGGTTCACAGTTGTAGTAAAACAAGTTCTTGCTGTTAAACAAGTTTCTCTACTTCTATATTATCTTCATGGCTAATATAGAACTAAATTTATTTGCTATCTAATTTACATGCCTCTTTACGGTTTGCACGGACACATTGGAAAAAGGGGAGAGCCAGTCCTTCTCTAAATGCTCACAGTAACATTAACACTATTATAGGGTGGTTAAATCAAAGCAGGACGAGAGAGAGCAAGAGAAATACATAGATATCTAATTGAGGTGATTACAATTTACGGTAACTTAAAAAAAATGGATTTTCTACAAACACGAACTAATAATCACGTATTATGTGTGATTAAAGTATATAGAAAAAAGGTTTAGGAGACTATACTTTGATGATGTTAACTTTAGTATAATTATAGATACTAGGTAGACCCGTGGAAATTCCATAGTTATATTTTGTGTATTGCTGCCGTGCTTAAAATCATTACGTTTCTATGGATGTCCGGTACGAACGCAGACCCCACAATATTATTGTACCCGTTTTGTTCAAATTGAAGCATACTTATCTAAGTACTGTAGTTTAAGAATATATCTGCTTATGAAGGTATATCTTCAAAACCCTTGTCGAAGTCTTTGACATATTTCCATTTTCTGAACGCCCGGCGTGAACGAACATCCCCCAATATTATTTTACCATCTATAGAAAATAATCCCTAGCCAATAAGCCAAGAAAATATATTTGGTTCGAGTTTCATGTTCGACAGAACAGCGCATCAGATGAAATTTTAAGGTACTTTTGTTTTCTATTGCATCGTCAGCAATCGGTTAATTCCATCTTTTAAAAAAGGGTGGAGAGTGATTACGTACGCACGAGCATGATATACCGTTAGTGTTTTATTAAATAGAATTTTATATTAAAGAGACTATTATGTTGTAAGACATGTGCTGATGTGTTTTTAATGTGCTGGTATTTAGTCTCATGAGAGTGTTAGGCAGGATCGGGATTATCGCTATTAAAAATAAAATAAACTGTAACCACGCATTTTATGATCACTGCTAAGCAACACGTGCAGTACGGATCTTTATACATTTAAAAAGCAAATAAACGATACATTTTCGAATGATTATTAATATAGTTATGTAGAAACGTCTCTCTACTTTTAATCTAAAAAAATAAATGATAGATTTTCAACGAAACAATAAGTAAACCATGCCTTTTATTCCAAGATTAATTTGAAATTTCAAGTTACAAAAAAGTATACATTCGTTTAATTTCCGTTTCGTTTCTATAAAACTAATTGTGGCTAGTGAAGTGGTTAAACAGGAAGTGTGTAGTGGGGGGGTCCATACTGCAGAGCAGCCAAATGTGTTTATTTGAGAGTGGCTACCTTGGGATATCTTCATTGGACGCTCCCATAAGTCTCTGCTCCTCGGTGTTTTCACAGTTATCTGTGAAGCTATACAGGATTTGGTTTTGCCAATCCCTTGGCGTGTACACCCATTGATCTCTGAAAGAATATTATAAAGGGTTTATTATCATCTCTACGTATATTTTTATTCAGTATATACGACTTTTTTTTCTTCACATAATTACTGTTTCATAAGCAAACTTCCAAAATGTCCGGCCGCCTTGCTCGTTAATAATAAAATTACTTCATAGAACAGATTATGTCTTCTTGCGAAGATTAAAATTAAAGTATACATGCTACAAACATTATGTCTAGAATCCTTATTCAAAATTTGATAAAAGAATAACATCAAATAATTTGATTCTAGAAAACTATCGAGAATTTTGCGCCTCAGATTCAGGAGTTCAAAGTAGAAATTGAACTTCAAGTAATCATGCATAATTGATGTCTAATAATTAGTGTCCAATAACTACCGATACATTTTTATGCATTTCGGAAATATTTAAATTTTTAAAATGGAGGTTGTGCCTACTTCATGCTCTCCCTCGTCCAGAATTTTGTAAAACACCTTACATAAACGGAAACAAAGTTAAAATTTCATCAACATCTGTGGTACTTGAATTTAAAAAAAATAATCTCAAACCCTATTGCATAACACTAAATTAGACTATATATGGACTACATAACGATCTCTTATCTTAGACAGCTGGGTTCAAACACTCAAAAATAGTAAGTTAATTAGTTTGAAGGTATATATATATATATATATATATATATATATATATATATATATATATATGAGAGAGAGAATAGTTGAATAAAGTACAAGATTTTTATTAGTCACGGTGATAGGTGTCATGCCATAAGCAAGTCATCAGATAACCTACACAGTTTAGGGTATCACGCTTCTCTAGACATGACCGTTTTCCACATAATTGATGCTGATCACTTGAGTCAATTAAAAAAGTTTGTTTGACGTAAAAAGTTTAGTGTTAATCACAGACGATACTAACTAAATGTAAATAAAAAAGTAGCCGAAACGTCAGAGTAATATTACTATTTACTTAGTATATATAGAAGCTGGTAGACTATTACAAATACCGCCGTAAACACTATGCGCATTTCTCAATTTACATAATTAATTGCTTTTAAACTTCTAATGAATTAGTATTCGCAAATATACACTCATGATTGTTTTTGTCGGATTTCCACATGTATTTACGCTATTTTGCTCGCTAATAAACTTACTTATACATTTTAATTATTTATTTTATTATATATATATATTTATATATGAAATGAGTTACGCAATTAATCTACCTACTGCGAAACTGATTGAACAGCCAGCGTTACTCCATTGGATCGGTTAAATCACTCTGATTATTCAGTATTGATGCAACACGGGCGCGTTATTTCAAATGTAAACAAAACGCTGGCATTTACCGTGTTAATTTTACACTTATTTTGTTATCATTAAAACGTTCTGAGTTTGTTTATTTTCTTAATCTTATTAGCCATTATGTTTCAAAACATACATTTATTGAATCAAATTGTTTAATTAAAATAATTATTGACTTAAAAATGACTATTTAAAAACACACACATTATAATACATTTAGTTTAAGTAATCTTTTTTTCCGATAGCATTTAGAAAACTATTCGTGTTTACTGCATTTGATTTTTTAATAATTTTATTTTAGGTACACCTTTTCTTTCGATTTGAAAAACTTCCAATGCTATCATTTTTCACGACCTTAACTGTTTATGATTTCGATTTTACCTAATACGCTGTAAAGCTTTTATTTACAAACTGTTTTTATTATTCCGTGTTTTATTTATTAAAATAAAAGATGTGATTTTTTTCTTTTCTGTCAACAAAAACATTACACATTGCACTGGAAAACTATATAACTAGTTTTAGAATCAAATTGTTTCATTTTAAAAAAACACACACATATAATAATGAATTTAATTTAGGTAAACTTTCTTTCCAATAGAATTTAAATAACTAATCGTGTTCACTATATTTGATTTTTTGGTGCTGTTTTACTGAAGGACCCGCGCTATCTTTGACCCCGTCGTTAGGGTTAGGGTCAGGGTCTAAGTGGGGGTTAGGGTTTAGAGTTAGCGTAAGAGTCATGGTCAAAGTTAGCGCGGGTCTTACAGTAAAAGAGTACCGATTTTTAAAAATTGTTTTATTTTAGGTAAACCTTTTCTATCGATTTGAAAAATAGTGTTCGCTGTAGTTAGATTTTTAAATTGCTGATTTCAACAAATTTATTGAATCAAATTGTTAAATTAAAATTATAATTGATTTAAAAATTACTATTTAAACAAACACACACATTCCCATGAATTTAATTTAGGTAAACTTTTCCTCGAGAGCATTTACATGACTAATCGTGTTCGCTGTATTTGATTTTTTTTACTATTTTTCTTTTTTATTTCTTCTTAATTAAAAATATTTATGTGTACCGGAAAAGATGAAAATAATTGGGGGGGGGGGAAACAATCTTTGCTTTTAACTAAACATATTTCCATTTATAGGGAAAGGTAAAAAAAATTGTGGTGGGGGGTAATATTTTTTTCTTTTATTTTTTAACAAAAAAAATCAATGTCTACCAACCCAAGAAATATGACTGCGGCTCACTCGGTTTACGGGTGAGTATTCATTTCTGACGCGCAGCCTAGCAAACATATACGACCGGAGGAAGCATATATTTGCTAGTACATACAATACATATATATATAATATAATATATGTATATATATATAATATATATATATATATAATATATATATATATATATATATATGTATATATACATATATATATACATAATAGAAATTATATATATATATACATATATATATATGTATATATACATATATATACATAATACAAATTATATATATATATATACATATATATATAATACAAATTATATATATATATACATATATATAATACAAATTATATATATACATATATATATAGTACAAATTATATATATACTACATATTATATATATATGTATATATATACATATATATATGTATATATACATATATATATATAATACATATAATACATATTATATATACATGTATACATATATAATACATATATATATATGTATGTATATATAATACATATATATATATATATATGTATATATATATAATACATATATATATATGTATGTATATATAATACATATATATATATATGTATGTATATATATATAATACATATATATATGTGTATATATACATATATAATACATATATATATGTATATATATAATACATATTTATATATGTGTATATATACATATATAATACATATATATATATATATAATACATATATATGTGTATATATACATATATAATACATATATATATGTATATATATAATACATATATATATATATGTGTATATATACATATATAATACATATATATATATATATGTATATATACATATATATAATACATATTATATATATATGTATATATACATACAAATAATACATATATATATATGTATATATACATATATATAATACATATTATATATATGTGTATGTATACATACATATAATACATATTATATATATGTGTATGTATACATACATATAATACATATTATATATATGTGTATGTATACATACATATAATACATATATATATATATATGTATATATACATATATAATACATATATATATATATATATGTATATATACATATATATAATACATATATATATATGTATATATATATCATATAATACATATTATATATGCATATATATATAATACACATGTATTACATATATATATAACACACATATATATATATGTATATATATATATAACACATATATACATAACACACACATATATATATATAACACACATATATATATATAACACACGTATATATATATAACACACACATATATATATAACACATATATATAACACACGTATATATATATATAACACACATATATATATATATATATATACATATACAATTTATTTTAAAGAGGTCAAGATTAGTACACTGTCTGTTGAAACTATCA
>OY744516.1:165160021-165185021 GCA_963556195.1 Sepiola atlantica | reverse complement strand
ATATATACATACACATACACATTTATAAACATATATATATATATATATATACACATTTTCTAAGATTCCGTAAACACAAGCTGTTATTCATCCAAACTTTTAAAAACATTGAAAACGCGAACTATATTTTTGTCCTTGGCTATTTTACTTTTTCATCGTTCCTGTAAAAAAATCACAACACAAACTTGTAAAATGGTGATTTCTTAGTATAAATACTGGGTCTAAACTATACATTGTAAGTTCGTATGCTTTTGCATAGGTGTTGGTTTTATATTAGAAAATTAAGTATTTTGCTTGCATCGTTTTCCATATTATATAATGCCGTTGTACTTCGTCTGTTATTCATTTAATTTTTCATGAATAAGTTGATTAACAGCACGAAATTAGATTTTGTATACATTTTATAAACAGCTTTATTCTTAGTCTTAGTGTACCACTATTTAAACTTAATAATCAGATTCGAGTGAGGGGTTGGGAGAAGGAGGTATGATCGAGTTTTTTTCCTCTGGTTAATTAATTTATCAACTGCAAAAACGATTAATCTCTATTTCCATTTTCTTATAATAAATACGACAGATAATAATCAAATAAGATTCAACAATGTTTTCTTTTTTCATACAACTATTTTTGGACCCTCCTTATAATCTGGTATTATTTTAATGTCTTTTCTGCCCAATCAAGTCTTCTACGGATATGAAGTGAAGGCCATCTCTAAGATTACGTCTTCCCCAAAACAATTCTTCAGAAGAACAATAGTAATTTATGACTAGCCCGATGATAAGTATATGCAAGCAATAGAATTTATTTTATTATCAACGACATTGAATCCTTTACCGTTTGCCATATATATATATACACGGAAATTACGACAGTTTCTGCGTAAAATAAAAGCCAAATCAAAAACAGCTCGAAATCTTTGTCTTGAAAACGATGATACGTTTTTATTTTTTCTAAACGAACTTCAATGCGATGATTTCTGTCGATGCGGTTGCTAGGATGTATCCTTTGGCAAATTAAGCTTTCCCAAGCAGAGCTTAGTAACATTCTCTTTTATAAAACCGTGCTAAACATTAATTCCTATGCAAAAATAAAAACATCTGACATTAAACACATGTTTTTATGATTTTATATGTGAACACTTGTAATAAATAGAATCAATATAAAAGAGAAATAATACGTTCAATATTTCTAGTATTACCGGGTAAAGGGGCCCATGAAAATTCCACGATTAATAAAATAATATAAGTTTTAATCTCCTCATAATCATTTATTTATTAATGTCACACGTTTGAATTCATGGAAGATTCTACTGAGCTTTAACCCTGTACGTTTCTACAGCTCTCCCGAACATTTTCTCAATCTAATTTTAACCCCTTTACTTTAACTGTTTTTCTTTTTAAGTGTCCGGTATCACATCCGATTTAACTGATTGGCTACTCTCTAGTATTGTTCTTGGCCTTTTGCCTAAGATCAAAGTGTAGTATCTGTTCCGATGGATACTGCACCCCATACTGGCGTTGTCTTGTCCTTTTGGTCTTGATTTACGCCCGTCAATGGGTCTGTCCTGTGCAGTTCTGGGAGGTCCACCTTCCCAGGTATAGCCTCCCCTCTTTGGGGAGGAGTAAGTTTATTGCTTACTGCCTGACGCATCTCTACCGGGAAATGCCGACGGGGCTGCCCAGGCAATTTTTAAACCCCCCTTTCCCGACCCGACCTTGGGTCACATCTTACTTGTGAGAGTAAGATAAAAACTGGCCTTGTGCCTAAGTCCTGGAGAGGAGTAAATCAATACTCTCTAGTATTGAGAACTTTATACTTTCCAAGAAATTCCGACAAAATAAAACTCCCAGCTGTGGTACACTTCTGAGTGTGCCTCTGCCATCGCACACAAACACCACTATTTCAATAGCTTTCAACAAAATAGATGCTCTGAAACTTTAGAGCTGCCAGTAACAACTGCAAAAGGGCTAAAAAAGCGCAAAAGAAAAATATTCCCAATTAATCCAATGAAGAATAGCCTAGCAGAAACTTGTTTCCCACAAGTTCTAAACCAAATCGTATCCTTTATTCCAACCATCATCAATTGACCAGAGGTAGTTTCTTCAGCGTCTGACAAAGCCAAACTTTTTGCAAAGAACCTTTCATTATATTCCACATTTTGCGATCAGAGCCTCCTACCTAATTAATACCCCCAGGACTGTAAACACCCTGGGCGACAACCACATATCTATCCAGCATGTTGTCAAACTTATCCCAAACCTTAATGTCAGTAAACCAACCGGTCCTGACAACATCTCAATCATCGTGATTACAAAACTGAAACCTGAACTATCTCCTATTCTTACAAAGCTGCTCAATGGTTGCTTAAAGGAAAAATGATTCATAACACCTTGGATAACCTCGTCAGTTTGTCCAATATTTAAAAATACTGGTGACCGAACCAATCAGTCTCTTGTGTGTCATGAGTAAGTTGCTTGAATATGTGATACACCGAGAAGTCGTCAATCACCTTAGCAAACACAGCGTACTCAGCGACAAGCAATATGCCTTTTGTCTTGCTAGATAAACAACCAATGTACCGACTGTAATATTACACAGGATCAGCGAATCTATTTACGGGGGCTTCGTTTCTAGAGCAATACCTCTTGATATATCTAAGGCTTTTGACTGTGTTTGGCATAAAGTTTTACTTCACAAGCTTGCTAGTTATGGAATTTCTGGAAATGTACTCCCAACCATCAAATCCTTTCTCTCATAGATTTATAAAAAGTACTCGTTCATAGACAGAAGTTTGAAACACACAGTATCTACGCCGGCGCCCCTCAGTGTTCCATTCTGATCCCAACCCTCTCCCTGTTCTTCATGAATGATCTCCCAACCCACATTCTAAGATCATTTGTCAACATTTATGCTGATGACACAACCATCTATGGAAACACCTGGAAGAGCATTAATGATAAGATTTTCTCTCTCTCTCTCTCTCTCTCTCTCTCTCTGTCGACTTGGAGCAAGTGGTGCAATAGTGGAAAAGGTGTCTGGTTACTTTTAACGCGTCAAATACCAAGCTCCTCACTTTTCATCACCACTGCTCTGATTCCCACTTTGTCGTGAAGTGAAGGCCCTTCCTATTGAGGAAGCCCAGTGCTTTTATAAGCTCCTAGGACTAACTTTCTCCCCAGACTTGAAAAAGAAGACTTACATCAAATCTGTTGCTAACACCGCTGGAAAAAGAGTTGGATCATTCTACCGCTCCAGAAAGTATCCCACGCCTGACGCCATCTTTTACTTGTACAAGAGTCAAATACGTCATAAGATGGAGTACTGTTGCCATATATGGGGAGGTGATGCCTAGAGAACTAGTTCCTGCCTTGACAGGGTCCAAAACTGACTTCAAAATCTAGTTGTGGACGCACTCTTCTCTTCCCTACAGTCATACTTTCACAGAAGTCTAGTCTTTCTTTGCTCTACCGTTATTCTTATAACAGGTGCTCCACTGAGCTTAAATCTATGCTCCCCTTTGTAAAACAATTACAACTTTAACCTGCCTAACTATATCCACTGTCAATATTTTCCCTTTCTCCCTGTACGTGCCAACGACGAAACGAAATGTCCATGGGCAGAGTTTCTTTTCTATAACTGCCCGTGTGTGGAACACAGTGTCTCGAGCCTGCTTCCCAGCCGACTACAATATGGTCGTTTTCAAGTCCAATGTAAAAAAAGTTCTTGCTGAAACGTCCCCGTGAATAATCAATGTATGCCTTGCTAAAACGATCGTGCCAGGGGTTGCGATATTGTCTCATCATCAACCAGTCAAAACATTAAACCCTTATCCTCGAGTGGACTTTGGGCCTTGATAAGCGGTGACATTCATTGTAAAAAAATCCATTCAGAACACTATTATCACTTGCTTATTTATCCCTTTTTATATTTTTTAAGTGAATTTGAGTATATTTTGTATAAAACTATCAATATTTTGGAATTCATGTAGGTTTGAAATTTATCCTGTTATAATGATCCAGATTATTCGCAGTATAAGTATCATATATATATATATATATATATATATATATATATATATATATATATATATATATATATATACATACAGATTGGAAGGATTGAATTAATTACAAAATTTACTTGTTTTATTTTAAATTATGTCCAAACGGTTCCTACAAATAAGGTGATATTTTACTTACAAACAAAATTATTTACATTCAGTAGAACACTGTATTTTAATTAATATTATTTTCAATTAAGAATTTTAAACAAAATACAAAAATAAACTAGTGTAAATGTATTCTTTACTATATTGAAAGTAATAACTGGGACAGAGCACAATTGCTAAATAAGTAACTTGTATTCACAAATAAACATCACAAAAACAGAGCGAGACTTATCACATTGCACAAAAAAACTTAAAGTACTCGAGACTCATAGAAAACGATAAATCATCGTGGAATTTAGTTTCTAAGATAGAACCAAAATACTAAAGATTGTAGAAAATGTGTAGAATTTCAATTCGGTAAATACTCAGGATAATATAAACAGTTAACATGACAAATACACATTGGTTTAATCTTATTTACCCGTTTTTGTTTACAATGATTCATTTAGTATTATGAAACTGGGCTATTATTCATGATAAATGGAAAAATGATGCAATTTTATATGATTTTTAACTATTGAAGGATTTAGTTTTATTTATTTAGATACAAACTAGTCTATACCCACTCCTTAAGCCGTGTGATACAGTACCTGGGTATGTCAAAGTCTATCTTTACCTAGTTCTTCAGCTTTCTACCTATTAAAAAGACACATATTCGTGGAATGTTGTGGATGAAATAAACTACTTTGTAGAGAGTAAGTAACTACGATAAATGGATTTACGTATTGTATTTATTGGAATAAAATATTAGAAATTCTGTTTTAGAGTAAATCATAATTCGCTTTAAACTAATGTATGATACGATTCCTGTCTACTTTTTTGCAGATTATGAAAAGAAACGTCGCTTTGTTTTTTTTTAATATGTATTTTTATGTTATTATGTTAAGTTAATTTCTTTAAATTTATAAAACACATGTCCAGTTAAAACATCTTTAGACTTACGTAAGATTGGGAGTCGGATATTGAAATCGTAAAAACTACTGCCTTACTTATGTGTGCTCTACATATTCCTTTTTGTCAATAGATCACATGTTTCGACTTGCGAACGAACAGAAAAAATTCCAAAATAGCATAACGCTTCAATAGTATAGAGATATATATTTGGAGTAATTTGTGTCGTTTATAAAGTGAAAATACAAAAATGACCACAGAAGATTGAGGTAATTAAATTAAAAAATATACTTGATATAATTTAAATAAGAAAACAGACAATTATCTATATTATATAAATTTCCCCTCCCCTTACCTGTCGAGGTACCTCGATGCCAGAAGATTTTCTATTTTAATAGCTTCTTTTATCGAAGAACTTTCTTTTGGAGTTCCCTTCCTACTCCTTGTTTCCCCGACCGTTCAAACATGCAGAAATCTAAATGCAATCTGAGCAAACATATTGCTGTCAAACTGTCAAAATTGCCCTTTATAAATTATAGCTCCTATCAGTGTAGCCCTTACGCTTCACTGGCAGTATGCTTATAGGATTGAGATAGTTGGGAGCAACCTACCTGATCAACAGTTTTGGCTTTTTGCGCCGTTTTGTTAGACTGGTTTCTGGGAGCTGATTTTGTTTTTCTGCTTACGCCGTTTGTTTATAAAATATTAGAGGATATCAATCTTATAAAATCATTTATTTTTTAAATAATATGATTACTTTTAGTTTTATAGATTTGAAGAACACATGGGTTTATTATACACAGCTACAAATGATTTAATTTGATTTCTTAAGGATAAGAGACTAATTGACGAAGTATTGGAGAAGCATATAGCTAGAAAAAATTGGCAAAGAGAGGAGAAAAACACGTACGTGCAGATTGGGGATTGTTGATATTTGCTGTACTTGAAACCAGGTTGGCCGTCACTGTTACAACGATCCTAAACATGCTGAAAAGCTTAAAACATCATAGTTGAGTTCAAATCGAAAAGACGTTCTAAAATGGCAAAGTCAGTCTTCAGATTTCCACACGATTGAAACTTCATGAAAAGAGTTGAAACTGAGAATTTAAAAAAGGAATATGTAAAACCTGCATGAACTAAATGTATTTTGCGTGAAAAATAGGATAATCTTAGCAAAGAAACAGGCAAGACACTAACTGTTTACATGCTGTAATTAACAATAGCAGTTACGCTACAAAATATCAATTGATGATTTTTAAATATATTTTAAACATTTGCGTTATTAAATATGTTTTTATTGATCATTTTATGCGATTTCGATTATGAATGTAAAGGCTTAAACATATGTATTCCTAGTAATAACAGTTACATCGATATAACTGTGATAGAAAACCACATAAATAGACCTTTTAATGTGTTTTAAACGTTTGTGTTGAAATACATGTATATACTAGCGGGACCCACATCTCGACATTGTCCGGGAAAATTGAAACGACCAAGAAACTTCTGCTTTCATCCCTGAATCCCATATTAATATTAATTTCCATTATTTTCTATAAGTAGTAATTGTGAATATAGTAAAACGATGCTATGAGTTTCTGCAAAAATCACAAAACTTTACTGTTAACATTACGCCTCCAGTTTATATTTCCCTTTGCTAATATGTATTGCCTGTATTAAATCAGGAAACGTGTTATGAAGTCATTTGTTTTTCTGATAAAATTTCTTATTTAATAAAAATTGAAATAAATAAGTAAAAAAAGATAAAAAGGACTATTAGAGGCCAACAACCTGAAACAGTCCGAAATAGAAGGCGTAAAACAAATAAACAATATTATAAACATTCAGTTTCGAAAGCATTAAAAATCACGGCCTGTTATTAAAAACACGAAAATAAAAACAAATATATAAATATGTTCCTTAATATACTGACATAAACAAATTAAAACATAAGAAAAAATAAGTTTCCTTTCACGAAGAAACACGCGTTGTTTGTTTCATTTTTGGACAGCGTTTACGCGTTAGCTTATGAAACACATATGTAAGCACGTATTAAAAATGGCCAGATATATTTAAAGATTGAAAGGAATATCTCTTTATCGAAATCGGTATGAAAAATAGAATTGTAATTAATATGAGTTTTAATATTATATAATTATTAGGTTGCATGCCATTACTGACAGAATGGCTGGCAAAAACAACAATATTTATGTACTATAAAGCAGAATAAACGTTAAGGGTTCTCATAAGCGAGAAAAAGCTTAATAGTTTTATAAATCCATCTTATGTGGCTTGTTTATGATGCGTATATAATCATTAAAACAGAACGATTAATTACTATCCAGTATTTGCTTTAAGTTGAATGAGAAAATGCATTGATGTAAGGAAAAGTGGATGATTATTACATATTTGACACCCGTAGAATTCACAAGCGGTAAAACGAAAATTTCGGACTCTACGAAATATTCGAACCCGTTAATTCAAATAGCGGTAAGAGGATCTTCGACTGACAAAAAGGTTATCTCATATGACCGCGTCTATGACATTAGTAATCAGAATAGTAACTGGTGGGCGGACTAAATATAAAAATGTACAACCCAATTAGAAATTATTTTTCAGCGATAATAAATGATATAAGAGTGTTTTTTTTTTAAATGGAAGTCGCTCCAGACAAGGTATGAAACCACTTGATGTAAGGAGCTAACAAAAAAAATATGATCATCGCAAAGACAAGAGGTGCCTATTGGCCTTGGTCTTGAAAAGCCCAAAATTATAGGTAAAGGGATAACAGTCAGCAAGATTAGAGTTCCATTAGAGTTCATGGAAAGAAGCTACTGGAATAGAAAGCTGTAATACAATAGTGTATCAACACAGCGAATTGATGGAGACCATTAGACCAACGAGTCAAACAAGCTAGAACAAAAGATACATTGAATAAATCACATAATTCTGAAGAACACATACCATAATAGTATTTATAGAGAAGAGCGATACTAGCTACGTCACGTCTGTGAGAGAGAATGTGAATAGACGAAAGAAAGGGTGGGGCCAATCAAATTAGAGATACGTTTCTGAATCTTATCAAGAACCATCAAATGGGACAGAGATTCATCAGCACAAATATGACAACAGTACTCCATACATGGTCTGATTGTGAATTTGTAGAGATAAAGAATAGCCTCAGCTGTGAGAAAATGTTCGGAGCAATAGAGAGAACCGACTTTACGAGAAACAGAAAGAGCAATGGATCTATGAACTTTGATGAGAGAGAAAGACCAAGAAGTTTCAGAGTCGATTTCTCCTTAAGACCAGAGCCATCCATGAGAATCTCAGGATAAAAAGGGACACTCCTACGATTGAACGACACAAGCTGAGTCTTAAATGGATTACATGAAACAAGCAATTTCGTACCCCAATCATCAACTGAACGCAGGTCAACTTCTAGATCAGCTGCATATTTCGACTTATCCGAGAGAGATGGGCTAGAAGCAACGCTAGAATAAAGAGTGGTATCATCAGCATATATGTTAATTTTCTGAACAATATTCCATGGAAGATCATCTATATAGAAGATAAACAGTGTTGGGTTTAGAATAGAGCCCTGGTGACCGCAATTATTGATAGGAAAAGAGAAAGGAGAGACACCGTCCAAAGTTACTCGCAAGCTTCAATCAGAAAGAAAATACCTAATAATGCCAAGAACTTCACCAAAGCAGGAAATCTATACTGAATATCACTAAAGACCCCAGACGTTCCAGAAAATGAACAAGCTTGCCGTTTACAAACCGTTCAAACATCTTGCTAATAACGGGGAGGAGACTAAACAGACGATACTTAGTTGGGTCAGACCGATCACCAGCATGTTTAAACATAGGAACAACAGAGGACACTTTCCAACAAGAATGGAAACAGGACTTATACAAACAGAGATTGAATAATTTAGAGAGAACATAATAAAGTTCAGGAGCCCAACGCTTTGGAACAACAGCAGGAACTATCTTTGAAGTGATAATAACAGAATCAAGAGACTGATCAGTTTTCAAAGGAGAATCAAAAAGAATAGCACCAGACTCATCAAGAGAAGAATTGTCAGCTAAAAGACGAGCAAAAAGATCAGCCTTATCATTAGAAAATGAAATAACCTAAAGACCATTAAAAAGAGGAGGAATAGCAGACTTGCCACTATTAATAACACTATTGTAGATTTTCTAAAAATCACGAAACTCACACCTTTGAGATGAGATAGTCACACATCCTTTGAGAGTCGCGAAACTTAGCCCCAGTGATTGCTTACTTGCAGACATTGCTAGCTCTTCTGTGGAATTGTCTAGAATTTTCAGAATCATCCTGACGATACTGATTAAAGTAATTGTATATTGACCTTTCACGGAATTAAAATACTGAAAAATCTCACTTTATGTAATTGTCGTTGGCTAATGTGTGATCACATAAAACTTATAGAGCATACGAGTAACAATACAAGTATTCTCTTTATTAGTAAAAGTATGTTTACTCCAATAGATTCCTATATCAAGTTAAAATAATGAATAAAAAAGGTGTTGGGTGCATTGCTCTCTGTTGAAAGATGGACTCATGAATACGTGTTTGCTTCCTTGAAATACTGAATTAATTTGATGTTCAGAGAGCGAGAAAGAAATAAGCCTTACGAACGATGAGATACACTTATATTCACATCACGCATACATATATTCAGATCAAATCCAGGTACATTGATGAGGTGGAAGTCTCTACTATATTTTGGGAATAGATCTGCTGAACTTAGATATAGAGGAGTTAATATCGTGTTAGTTATTAGAAAATGGGAGAGTATTATAAAACCTATATATGTCTAAGTGTATTAGCTGATATAAACACCATTTGCACATTACCCACTCCATATCAATACGTCTCGATCTATAAAGTTCCGATGTTTACCTTACCTTTCTTTTCTCTCATACTATCATCATCTATAATCATCTGTCTATGCATTTAAACATACGAAACAACGCAGAAAATAATAGTATATAGTCTTCATGATTTTTACATCCATCTTTTTCTTTGGAAATCGCTCAAGTCAAGTCATGCATCAACTTGATGTAAGGAGCAAACATAAACGAAATATGATTATCGCAAACACAGGAGATGCCCATTAGCTTCAGTCTTGAAAAGATCAAGGCTATAGATAGAAGGAAAACAATCATGAGGAAGATAGTTCCATATTGCAGTTCTTGGAAAAAAACCTACTGGTATAGGAAGCTTTATTACAATCAGGTGTCAAAATAAATGGAGATCACTAGACCAACGTGTCAAATGAGCGAGAACAACAGAAGCGATGAATATATCATACAATTATGAAGAACACATGCCATAATATTTATAGACATGTATACATGACACCAACATAAGTGTAGTACCGTTTTAATCAGCCTAATACTCCAAGCTTAACATATTATGCTTTTTATTACAATAAGCAATTCTAAATGAATTAAATTTAAATTTAGTTATTTATTGACAGAATACTGCGACTTTCAGGAAAAATTCAATATGCTTGAAACGGTGCCAGAAAGAGTTGTATCAGGACTAGCAAAGACAATATTACAGGGAAACTCAAAATATTAACGATATAGAAAATGTTTACTAAACAAAAGATATAAGAAAGTGATTTAGCAGTCGTTAGGTTGAGCAAGCAAATTCAGTGAGATCTTGTTAATTATCGTTCGTTTAATAGGAAAATAGATGATTCTATTCTACTTATAGGGGTGGGACAAAATAATGGAACAACCATGTGAATTTTGCATCAATTTTAAAGCACCTCTGAAAAATGAAAACATTTCCAAAATGTTGGTTTAATTTTTTTATTTATGGTTATTGTAGTCCTGAATTAATTGGTTAAATTATTTTTTTATTTAAAATAGTGCATATTAGTAAGAACAATTAAATGACGGATCTATCAGATTTCCAAAAGGGACATATTGTTGTTGCCCGTATGACAGGTGTTACCATAACGAAAGTTGTTGACATGGTGGCCGCATCGAGAGGAACTGTCTCAAAGGTGATGACAGCATATGAAAAAAGGGAAAACATCCTTTTCTTAACAAAATTCTGGAAAGAAAACCGAAGCTGTCTGAAGAGCCTTTGTAAGGATTGTGAAGAAAGAGAACACAACCATGGAACCCACAATTACAGCAGACTTTAACAATTATCTGGATGATCCGTTAAAAAATGTTCGCCAAGAGCATCACAAAGGTGGACTTCATGGGCGGTTTTCAAGGTGTTTCCATTATTTTGTTCAACCCCTGCATATGGAAGCGTGTAATGGCAATGAAAACTAACACTGATTATTTGTATTATTTGAATTATTTGGACTACTGTTCTAATCTTCGATATTAATCTCATAACGTTTCGGCCGATGTAAGATCCGACCTTTAGGTACGTTTTTTAAAATTCTGGAATCTTAATGTCGAACTTGGGTATCTGTACGGAATTTCAAACGGTGTAACTTGCTCTTGTTCCGTCATCCATGACCGGATTAGTCATTCGGAATTGTTTTTTAGTATTAGCCGGACTGAGAATTACATCTTTAACTCCAGAAACTTTCACTTGGAACTGATTTGTCATTAGCACTTTTATCCGTTACGCTGAAACGAGGAAATGTTTTCCTCGTGGATTAAATACAGGGTTCTGTTCGAAATTCCTTACGGATATCCGAGTTCGACTAGACGCACTCAATGAAGATAGGTTACATCGATAGAAACGTTGTGAGAATAACATCTCAGATTAGAATAGTAGTCTGGATTATTCAAATTATCCAAATAATCCAAAATATCAACTCTCATCTAAAAAAAACTCCTAAAAATGAAAGTGATTAACCTAAGTTTAATTTCCAAACTATATTTGTTTGTTGCTTCGATATTTGACTATAGTATACACTACTGTTATAGTAGGGTAATTTATGCTTCTCCGCTAAAATTCAGCGTTATTTACTCACTTGTCTGATGCCTAGACAGATGCTACGCTCTTCATACTAGTTATAGATACATTCTTGACAATAAGTCTAACAAAGTCTGGACTATTTTTAAGCTTAGTAATCTATCTCCTGTTTGGCTGAGATATGTTTCTGTGCAGTTCTATGAGGTCCATCCTGATAGGCTTTACATTATCGCCCTTTGAGAAGGGGCTGGTTTATTGCTAATAACCTGGGGCGTCCCTTCCGACAGAGACGCACTTTTTGTGAACAAGAATCTTATTCCTCTTGTGTTGCATGCTTTTCAATCACCCACTTTTCGACCTTGCATCACATTGTTTGCCGTGTAAGGGAGGTAAATACAAGACAAAATTAAAAATGAAGAAAAAGATTTGCATATAAAAAATTAAGTAAATTTCTAGAACATTAAAATTAGATTTTCTTCCAAAAATACTTGAAAACCTTTTATGACATCTTTTTCTATTAATTCTTCACCATTTACAAAAAAAATCACTCGAGGATAGGGTTATTGGTATTGTCAGTGTGATAATGCAAAAATACTATGAAATTATTTATAACGATGTTTGATTAATACAGAGGACGACTCAACATACATTTGTTTACATTGGACTTAAAAACGATCATGTTGTAGTATGTGGGGAAGTAGCCCCGCGGTAACGAGTTCCACTTGTAGAAACACCTTGTTCATGAAAGTTCTGTTTGATTTTAGGTACGCTCAAGAAGAAAGAGAAGTTCTTTCGAATGTTGGTAGGAAGACGAGTTCTTGCCGTAAAGGTTTTATTGGGGACGTAAGAGATTCAAGCTCAGTCGAGCACCTATCTGTCTGAAAGAACCGTTGAAAAACATCCAACGAATCATACATAGATGTGCACATCAAAATAATGGC
The DNA here is from genome assembly GCA_963556195.1 of Sepiola atlantica. Classification (NCBI taxonomy): domain Eukaryota; kingdom Metazoa; phylum Mollusca; class Cephalopoda; order Sepiida; family Sepiolidae; genus Sepiola; species Sepiola atlantica. The sequence continues at coordinate 165,172,091 of OY744516.1, read as the reverse complement.
TTTTATATGATACAACTAGGATACTATAATAATACTTACTTTCAAGGAAATAGTCGGTATAAATACACGATGGCTTAGGTTGTCGTAAAAAAATCAATGATGAATGAATTGCAGCACATTCTTTAACATCACTTAGGCTGAGTTGCACCAGTAGACAAAGTTTCGCGCCATCTTTTTCATTTGTTGTTATTTACGACCTCCTTATTACAACTCTTCTATTTGTTATTTGGCACAAATTGTTAAAGTTTGTTCTCGCTTGTAATCAGCACAAACAATCGTTCATTGTGCGCAAAAGAAGTGCGAAAATTAATCATCTTCTCGGCCGCTCCTTATAATTTGTTTTCTGACTTGTTTACAACAAAAGCGCGCGAACGTGATGTCATTTGTCAAAACAGTCGAGAAGAGAGTTTACCCAAGAAACACCTCACGTTTACCGAGCCACGTGAAATCTTTGTGTTCAGCATAGAACTATGTCAACGAATGAAATTGCAGGTGAACTCCATATAACGCCGATGTACACCTTTATAATATCAACTAGTGCAGCATTGAATAGCCGGCTCGAACTTTTGGATTTATTTACCAGCTGACATATCATTCTACTTCGGCTTCTGAAATTGTACCACCCCCGGCATGTCAACTTAATCATAAACCTAACCTCCTCATTTCAACTCAAATCAAAGATGTTTTAACTTCAAATTGTAAATACAAACACTTACATATATTTTTTAATGAATGAATGTGTTATTGGACTTAAAACCATTATAAATTACTTCTTATGAAAAAATAAAAAACATAAGTTAGTTGTAAGTCGGAATACTTTCAGCTAAGAATGTATTGATTAGACAAAGTCTTATCTAGGCCTTACTTCTCCATATTGTATGAAGTATACCCATGAAAACGTTAATACCTCAAAAGCTACTTATCTGATCAGATCTATACATCAATGTGGGACTTCCTTGGATCAATAAGGGTTATGAAAAAAAAACAGAACTGAAGTTATTGCTAAACGTGTGACTTTCACGTTTTCCGTGATCGTCACCTTGATATTTGACCGAAAGTTCTAATTAGTTATGCCATAGCCTACATTTTGATCAGGTGAGGTGACATTTGATCAAGCGATGTAGACGCTAGGCTGTACAAAACAAACAAACTAATAAACAAACATAGTTACAGAGTCGACCGCAAACATACACCCGGGGGCCGAGGTAATAATATTTATTAATAACTTTTGTGTATCCATCTCTCCATGCTCTATTGATTTTGGCAAAAGTTTTGGAAGCATTTTACAAAAAAATAATGTGCCTATGTTATTCATCGTATTGACTAAAATATATATTTCAAAATTCATAATGAGTTTTTTCATTTGTTTAACAGATTTTTCTCTAGATATGATAACTATCATTTCTTTACAGAAGATGGTAATTTTTATACAATTCGGCCCGACTTAGTTTTTTACAAGCTTTGCTGCAGATATTACATACAAGACTATTGGTTTCCGTATTTGCATAGCTATGTTCAATCCTGTTTTACACTTGTTTAGTTGTATCCCACCATGAGATTTCTTGTGACTCAGTAGACCAGCCCTTTACAGATAGGCTCTGCTACATAAGCCACACATATGGTCGGGTTGAAATGTGAAACGTTTCGAACTGACCGCTTCCACAAAGTACGTTTCGAAAATGGAGACCTATGACGATCATCATATTATTGCATTACGAAAATAATAGCCGGCCGAAGCGCTGGGTTTAATAAAAACATTTTAACATAGAATTTGTACTTTATTTCTAGAAAATTATTAACATATATAATAATTAATGTTTTTTTAATGATAACTTTTAACTTTCTTCCAAGAGATGGTATTTTTGAATCATAGAAAGCCCTCAATGATGAACATGCCAAAGCATAACATTCGCCTCGTTATGTTGCATGAGTTTAAACTTGGGCACAATGTTTCCAAAACTTCTGCCAATATCAATAGACCCTGGAGCGATGGATACACAATCGATCGGACAGTACGAAGGTGGTTCCAGAAATTCTGTAGTGGAGATGAGAGCCTTGAAGATAAGAAAATAGAGAACGGCTGTGTAATGTTGACTATGAACAATTGCAAGAACTAATTCGCCGTCAAAGTGTCAACGAAATGTCCAGACACTTGCTGTCGGTACTACAATAGTTTCACGTCATTTACAGGGTATTGGAAAGGTATAAACCACATTAATGAATAAATGTATGTGTCGGAAATCGGCCATTATTTTTGTAACGACTTAATAGATACACTTGAGCCAGATCGCTCGCTCTTGAGCCTTACTTTCCCTGTTCTCCGCGTTCATTTAAAAGGATTTCAGGTTGTTGTTGTATTACATCCTTAAAACTCAGGTTTGTGTCTCGGACCTTTGCCATGCTGCAGTTCCTTATAAAAACAATCGCTTATCGAGCCTGTAATCCCCCATCTTAATTAGATGCCTTGCCCAGCGCATATGACTATGTATAATACGCACTATAACGTGTCTGGTGTATATGATAATCACTTTATATTTAGGATCCTCCTAAGACCTGTTTGATGGAACCTCTCTAGAACGTTTATGTGTTTGCGATACGTAGTCCACGTCTCCGAAAATCACACTAGAACATACAGGATGCATGTCTCGTATACACAAAGTTTTGTTTTGATGGTAATCATTCTGTCTGCCTAGAGACGCTTTTCAAGCCTACCAAAGGCTTTACTAGCTTTTCCGATTCTGAAAAGTATTTCTGAACACACACATATATATATACACATACTTAACTTAATATATTACACAATACTTACATAATATATATACACATACCTAATTTCTGTATACACACACACACACACACACACACACACATATATATATATATATATATTATACTATAAAATATATAATCCCTCCGGTCGCATATTTTTGCTAGCTTGGAAGGATTATATCATGGGGAAAAACATATACTACACTGAATCTAAAGGGGAATGCCCGTGAGAATGATATAATTGTAATAAAACAGGTAGATCCCTACTTCTCATCTTAAACGGAAACTATGGAAGTATAGTATCATGAGGAACGACCATTTTCTCTATACTGCTTGGGAAGATCGCCCGATAAAAGAAGAATGTAATGCTTTGTAAGTATGGCATTATGGCAACAGGACAGCTACTACTCTACACCCCAGTCCCTGGGAAGATGGTCTCATGAAAACAAAACAGGTACTACGTTAATCACTGCTTTAAAGGAGGATGTGATACCTGGGAGGATTACACCCACCTTCTTAAGAAGGGGGAGGTCATTCCTGGAAGGACGGGCTTATGACAACAGAACCGATACTACATTAATCATCCCCATTCAAAGATAATACAATAATAAATTAAATAATCATTTTTCATTCATTTAAAAATACCTAACTATAAAAACATTATTTTTATGGTTCCGTAGTCCTTTGGCTAATATAAAACTGTAGTATCTGTTTTCGGCACCACAATGACCTCAAACGTTTTACTATCAACCAAAATATAATGTATATATAAGAAAATGTGACATACAAAACCACCACTTTATATTAAAGAATATCGATTTAATATAAGTAAATATGCAAATTAAGAATACCTAAAGGTGTTTGAGTGTATTTGACGTCTACTATATATATGTGGAATTTAAAAAATCTTATGCCGTATAATAGCATTAAATAACACTCAAGCTGTTTTGATGTTAATATAGTTAGGGTAGATGGAAAACACTTTCAAATTTATTCATTTTGATATAGCGTTTACTTTCATATACAGAAAACACCGAATTATATAAGGTTTCCCTTTGAATTTTGAATGAAAAAATGTTTAAATAAAGTAAATGTTGGACCCAATTTAATTTTTTCAGCCTGACTGTGACAGTTATACACTGATGAAGCCTCTTCATACAAATTAGTGATGATACGTATATCATGAAAATATATGTCCCTGAAATGGACAGAAACGATTGTTTGTAAATAAAGTGTTTCTGGAGGAAATATTCCACATATCTCTGAATATATATATATATATATATATATATATATATATATATATATATATATATATATGTATGGGTGTGTGTGTGTGTATATTGAGAGAAAGAGATAATTACATATATCTATTTATGTGTTTGTGTGTGATTGAAAATTACGGTGAGAGTTAACGAGACATAAGTTCTTATTTTCTTTTTTAATGGAAATCGCTTCAGACACGGCATGAAGCCACTTGATATAAAGAGCTAAAAGAAATGCTGCTCTAAGGTCACTCACTAGCCAAGAATAAGTATTAAATGGATAGATTTTGATCCAGACAACAGAAATTCTTCCCTCCTTGTCAGAAACATCGCTCATGCAATGTGAGAACTAAATAACAAAATAAGGAAAGCTACAGTTACGAGGCTGTCGAAAGTAAACCGAAGTCCACTTTCTACTCTCGTAAAAGAAAGGTGAAACGGAAGCGGATTGCTCTAACTAAAAACGAAACACCTAAGCTGGTGAAAAAGAAAGTATTACTGAAAGGACATTGATGATACAGACCTATTCAACATGGTTGATATTGAATTATCTATATTTTAAATTTGATGTGTGTAATATATTCTCTTCTCAAGTGTTGTTTATAGTATCTCTTAGATGTTGAGCTTACGCACAGCACGTTTTTGTCATTCTCCAACTTTTTAGCCTAATTATGTCCTGCTTTCTTTCCAGTAATATTACGTATTACTTAGCATATGTTGAAAAAGTTTTTTAATCCGCCTAAGGCTTGAAGAGTAATTTCGATGTTGTATCAACGCGAACAAAGTTCATACTACCATCAAATAAAGTCAATAAAAGCAGTCATGTGAGTAATCAATCTTTCACTATTTTGTTAACTAAAATACTAATTTGTTTAGGGCGAAAGAGTGAAGATTTTTTCATATACTAATGGGTCATCACTTATCAAGGTCCAACGAAACTCGAGGATAAGTATAAATGAGATTGACAATTGGATGCATAACTATATTATGAGGGGATTGAAAATGATGGACGAAAGAGAAAAAATATGATTACTTAATACAACGGCTCAACAACTATTTGTTCATATTAAATTTAAAGGCGACCATGTTGTTTGCAGGGGAGCAGTCTCACAAAAACGTGTTCCACGGATGGGATGTTCTTGGAATGAAACTGTTGATAGAAACTGTTTGCTTTTAGTTACACAAAAGAAGAATGGACATTTTTTTTATTGATAGTGGCGATAGGAAGTCGGATTCTTGCTGTTAACGTTTTACAGGGGGTTAACATAAGATTGGAGCTCAGTCGAACACACATTCGAGCGCCTACCATGGAAATATCTATAGAGTATAGAGAGAATAGCTGACAGACGTTAGATATGCATTCATCACCCTAACACACTCCAAATCATTTTGTTACAATACTATTATATTTGGCTTCTATTTTTGCTTTTAATTGAAATAAAATTTTACGGTTGAATTTTATATTCAAAATATTTCCCCTTGTAAAACCTAATTTCTAAATTTAAATGGTTGTTATTGGTTTGGTGGTTTTGTTTTACGGCATATCAACCCTTTCCAGGTTATTTAATGCCAAATCCGGTCATTTTAGGAAACGTTTTCATGCATCAAGTTCTTTGTGTCTTCAAATACTTATTCATGTAGTTTTGTTTGGTTGTTTTGTAAAGGAAACTTGTTTTTGTTTTTGTTTTTGTTTTTGGCTTTGCAGAACAGTATTGAGTTTTACAAAGTGAAAAGTAAAAAAAAAACACACAATAACATCAATGTTTGGTGTATTTTAGGTCAGGAAGCTAGTATTTTCAGACAGTCTGGTCTGGAAGCATCTGGACAAAAGTTTTGAACACGATCTCTGAATCTAGTTTTAAACTTACATGACCTTCTGTATCGGAATTTATTACATAGAAATTGATAGTTTGTGTCATTAGGATCATTCATCCTATAGTTATCATCTTGGAAATTATTCTAGTAACGTTTCGGCCGATATAACCTAAGGCCTTCTTCAGATGTTTTTCGTCAACTTCAAGAATATTTATGTCGAACTCGGGAATCTGTACATAATTTCGAACGAAACCCAATAGTTAATATACGGGGTCACTTTCTCCCCTTCCGTTAGCCATGGTCGGTAGAAGCTTGAAGTCATTTCTGATTGTATTCTTAGCATCGCCTGTACTAAGAATTGAACCTTATACCTCCAAAAATCGTCACTCTGAACTGATTATGGCTTAGCACTCTTTTTTGTTACATTACAGGCTAATGCGGGGTAAATGAAGTTCGAAATTCCGTACAGATTGCCGCGTTCAACATATAGATTCCCGAGTTCTACTAGACGCACACGAAGTAGGTAGGATGGTTACATCGGCTGAAACGTTGTGAGAATAACATTTCAGATAAGCACAAATAATCCAAATAATACAAACTAATTTACCTTGCCTGATTGTCGAGGTCCTTACAGACCAGGCGATATTTCATGAACAACGTGTTAACTATACTTTGATCAACTCCAATCTTTGGTTGTTACTTGTAAGACATTCTCTACAAGAAAAAAAAATACTTTCGTATTTTTTTCTTTCTCAATGTGTCTAGCTCAGGCGGATTTCCATGGACAAAGCTTATTTGATAGAGCTTCCGCCTGTGGAATACATTGCAGCAGGAATGCTTCCCTGTTGATTACAACTTGATCGTCTTCAAATCCCATATCAACAAATTATTATCATAACCCGCCCCATAAGTAACCGAACACCGTTAATATATTTGATAAATGTTAGTACTCACATAGTGTCCCTTACTTCTCGACTGACAATAATTCCGTCTCATACACCCATATCCTCAAGTGGCTCTTTGCCTTTTTAATCGCGACCGAATAGTAAAAAAAAACTGCATTTTGGAGCAGTTCTAACTCATAATGCACGTTTCCGAATTTCAATAGGTTGCATGTTTCTCTGTGCCGCTTTCGAGTAACACAAATTTAAGCAATGCTGAGCTCGAGTTGTTATAGTGATTCGGGTTCAAAAGGCGTATTATTATATAGAAACTCATTACGAGTTTTATCAATATAAGTAAAATAAGATCTTACGACGACTAAAAAAGTCGATAAAATGAGACAGAAGAAATAAATTAATTCAGACTAATATCAGAAGAAAAATACCTGCCCCCCGGACGGGTACATTAAATAACTCAACAACATATCTTTGCACGACTTTTATGTCCTCTTACGTGAATTAAAATCAATATATAAAACGGGCACTTAAATTAAAAACAGATATCAATGTAATGTATTTTTATGTTATTAGGTTATGTTAAGTTCTTTTAATTTATAAAACACGTATCCAGTTAAAAAATATTTTAGATTTACGTGATATTCGAATTTGAGTATAACTAGTTTAAAAGACTCAAGTCAAGCATTTTAGCGAACGGTCACAAAAGATGTTTATATGTAACAAACTTTGTCTCTGTCTGTCTCTCTCTCGTTCTCAACTTACTTAGTAATGCTTACTTTGCCTATTCCTTTTTTGTCAACCAATCATATGTTTCTATTTACGTACGAAGAAAACAAATAATAACAAAGACTAACTTGTAATAGTATATAAGCAGTTAAAATAAAGGATTATCAGTTGTTGTTTTGTATTAAATATTACTTGGTACTAATATAATTATAATGTGAATCGCCAGATGCGAGCTGGTTATTAAGTGCGGTTTATATACTATGACCTTTTAGGTCGACTGTGGTCTGATATAGTAAATGAGGATTCCAAACAGCATTTCAGTTGTTGACTAGAATTCCAGTAAAAAAAACGTGCATTGCACTATCCTGATAGATATGGTACTCCTACCTTTATGAGAAACGTCTACATAGAACAGCTCATAATAAAAAAAATATAGTTATCCATTATTAAGCTGAATTTTAACTGAAAATCGTCCCCGTCCTTCTTCATGTATCAGCTAACCAGGAAAATGATCCTCAAGAACAGATCAACAACTATGAGCACGAAAGGCAAACAATATCGATAATCCCGAGGGTTGTTAAAGGTATTCAAGAATCATATTAAAGACAAACTGATCTTGGCCAAGATGGTCAGCCGGAATGCAATGTTTGCTATTCGCAATGTTCTTCGATATCGTTTTTTTTATGCAAACTGGATCTGATAGTTATTTTGGCGTCGTTTTAACCCAAGGGAAATCATTGTCTTCGTGTATAGGTTAAAATGTCGCGGTAAAAAGGAAACAAGAAAGATTGAAGCGAAAGGAATGAAAATACTGTGATTTAATGTGCTGGTCAAAATAAGATAACATTAACGTTTGTTGGAATGGCCTGTTTTCAAATGAGTTTTATTCGTGAGAAAAATACAATTTTCTGAAAACATTTCAATTTAGAAATGTTCTGCAGTTAGATTGCATCAGAAATGCCTTTCAAAATGGGGGGAAAAAGGTTTACATTTGAAAGAAAATTGAAGGGCAATAAAACTATTGATTGCTATTATTATGACATCCGGGCTTGGCTTGCCACTAATTTAGTAGTTTTGAAAACATAGATAGCATTTTACAGTATGTATTATTAGAAAGTCGCAAGTAGTCATATTATTAAAGACCAAGAAATTATCCGTTCCAAGACGTTGCAAATAGATTCTCTAAACAAAACACTTTTGCACCACATTCATGTCCCATTACAAAGATTAGTATCTAGACATAATACTACTAAACCTTATGTCTAGAATACTTATGTCAATCTTGATCTAAATCAATTACATGATTTTAATTCTGGAAAATGTCGAAAATTCATGTCTTAAGTTGAAGCGGTATTAAGAAGAATTTGAAATTCAGGGAATCTTACTTAATCCGTGTCTAATGACCGTGAATCAAATTTAATGCAAATATAAAATATTTTAATTTTCAAATGAGAAGTTGCTTCTATATTATGCTCCATAAATACCCTTTAATATATCGCAAAATAATGAAATTCAATTGATATTTATTACTCGATGTTTAATACTTGTTAATTTTTTTACAAAAATCGAAGGTATCTGAATTTTCACGAAGAAAATCCACGCCATTTTTGCTTCCTTGCCCTGGAACTACATTCAACTAAATATAGCCCACAATTACCATCGTTATGCCTAGCAGTAGTGTTTCAAAATTCATGATGATTGCTTAATTGGTTTAGGATTGAATCATATACATACAAAACATTTACATATCAACGTATCTAACTTTATATAGAGATAGATAATAATGCATGCTTCCATAACATAGCATAACATATGAGCATAGTACAAGATTAAAATAAAATTGATAAAATAAGAAAGTAAACATGGGGAATGAATACGCACTAAAGATTAACCTTGCGTTCTTTCATTATTCATTATGGCCCCACTCAAAAAAAGAAAAGACGATTTCCACCAATGAAATAATAATTATTATATTTTCAAAGTAAATATTAATTATTTTTACCTACATACATCGGGGTTTTATGCTTACACAATCTTCAGTGTAGGGGATTTAATTCACGTCGGTCGGAGCGCACGAACAATATATATATATATATATATATATATATATATATATATATATATATATATATATATATATATATATACCAATTCAGGTAGAACCGTTTTAAAATGGATCAGCAAATCTGCTTCTTAGTATATAAGTCTTATTATTAGTATTATTATTATTATTATTATTATCATTATTATTATCTATTTTTATTACTGTTTTATTACTATTTTTACTTAAACTTTTTCGTTTTATCTTAACTCTAAACATTAAAACAGGTTATGCTTATTTAATTTCAATGACACATTAATGTTTTGAAATACCGTATATATAGTAATCTCCAAACACCTTAAAACCGATATAGACATTCCTCATTTGCATATTTATTTTATAAAGAGTTTCTAATAAATTAATATACTCTAATATACCGTTATGCTTTGTATTGGCAAATTTTCTCATATATACGCAATAGTCTTATCGATAGTAATATCGTTATAATTATTAATACAAGTAATTAAAGCGACTTATTACACATATGGTAGCAATTTAGAAACTTCCTTAGTATTTTATTTTCTAGAGAGATAATTTACACAACAACTTCTGTTTTAAACTTCCGGCATTAGTAAAACGTCTGATGTCGCTAGATGTAGGGAACAGATACTACACTTTGATTTTAGCCAAAAGTCCAAGGACCCATAAACATAATGTGTTTGTGACTAGGCATTTTTAAATGAATGGAAGAATAACCCTGACTTAATCGAAATATCTTTTAACGGGTGTGGGTTTTGTAGTATCGTTTTTGTTGTAATAAGACCGTCCCCACAAACATTACCTGTTTTTTTTAAGGGGTAGGGGAAACCTCCCACGTATTATATCCTCCTCTCGAGATGGGGTTATGTATTATCTATTCTGTTGTGATGAAACTATCTTCGCAGGGACTATCTTCTCCTTTTTGGGGATAGAGATGGTAGTGTTGTGTCTGTTCTGTTGTCATGATGTCATACTCGCAGGCATTACCTTCTCTGTTTATGTGGGATACTCCCAGGTATTACCTCCTCTTGTTTGGAGTGTTTAATGTAGTATCTGCTCTGTTATTATACCATTCTATCAAGCATTATCGTCTCTTTTATTGTGCAGTGTAAACTATGTTCGTTGTTTCATGATGATATCATCCCTCTTGTCATTACAACCTCTTTTGGGAAAGGAATGAGTCTTCACTGGCTTTACCTCCTCCTAGTTTAGTGTAGTATATTTTCATTTTCTTATGACACATTCCTCCCAGGCATTACTTCCTCTTTGGGAGGAAGGCAGTGTAGTATATGTTCGGTCTTCGTGATACAATAATCTCAGTTTAACTTTCTGTTTTTTTGGGGGTTGTAGCGTATGTTCTATTGTCCTAATATCAGCCTCCCAAGAATTACCTCGTTCTTTTTGTGGGATGGACAGGTAGTGTAGTGTTCGTTCGTCATGATACCATCCTCTAAGTCATGACCTTCTCCTTTGGGGATCAATGTAGTACATGTTCGTTCACTCTGATACCATCCTCCCAGACTAGCAAAAATATGCGACCGCAGAAAGCGGATATTTGTTAGTTATTGTATAAATTCATCTGCAGGTTACATTTTTTTTTATCGGATAACCCTTTTGCGGAATTCGCCTAATGGATAATGTCGCAGACAATGTAATATCATTTACTGTACACATTTACGCGCTAATACTGTTTGGAAAGGCATGAACACAAGATTTTACCCAAATATGGATAAACAGCAACGTGTGTTCAATGAATTGGTTACATTAGGTTACACTCTCATTCGGCATTACGTGTCTCCATTATTCGCCAGTAACCTTTTACTTTTTAAGTGCGTCCCAGGCGTGTTCGGTGTAAATTAATAATAATACTACTAAATAGAAGTCGTATCAGAGCTTTCGTCCGGGGAAATCAAATATTCATTTTAATGAACTAACAATATGGGTGTGTCACTAAAAGGAATTACTAATCAGAAAGAGAAGGCTTGATTGCATTTGAAATTCACAAAAGTGGCGATAAATGAAACGGAATAAATTGAAAAATGCTTTCAAAATAGAACACATTTGCACTTTCTGGCTGATTGTTTGTTTGTAAACTAACTATTTATACGTTTCGAAGTCCATCATATCAATATTACTTCACCCAAAGTAGTAGGATAAGTATATTTGATTTTGATTAAAAAGGGTGCAGCATTAAAATGAGCTCCATAGAAAAGAAATATGGCGGTTTATTATATTTATAATATGAAAATAACAGATATTATAATATATAAATAAAAATGTTAATACTTATTCAGGATTTAGAGTCACATGGGTCCTAGCAGAGATACGATGCAAGGTTATCTCCCTTTAGGAGATCGGAATTTTTTAAAATCTGAGTATTTGCGTTTACATTTAAGCGTATTTCTGTCGCACATCACAGCGTTATTGTGACGATGACCTGATGGTAAGAAGCCAGTGTTCATGATACTTTTATTCGGGGTTTATCTCTTCTCTTTTCTGTAGTCTCTTTATCACAT
>OY744516.1:165147521-165152521 GCA_963556195.1 Sepiola atlantica | reverse complement strand
CATATATATCATATATATATATCATAGACATATATATCATATATATATTATATATATCATATATTATATATTATATATAAATATTATATATATTATATATATATATTATATCTATTATATATATATATCATATATATATATTATATATATATCATATATATATATTATATATTATATATATATTATATATATTATAAATATTATATTATATATATTATAAATATTATATTATATATATATCATATATATATTATATATCTATATATATATTTATGTGTATATGTACATATTTATGTATATATACATATTTATGTGTATGTATATATATATGTATATATATATATATTTATGTATATATATATATGTATATATATATATTTATGTATATATATGTATATATATATATATATATATATTTATGTATATATATATACTATAACTTTTTTACTTAGGTTAAATATTTTGAATAAAGAAAATGTGTATTTGCAAACACATTAAAATATAAAAAGATAAAAATGACAAACTTAAAGATTAGTGTTTTTCTGCTCGTTATATATCCATCAAAGCTCAGAGAGTTTAAACAAGACATGCTGAGAGAGGATTAAAGTAATAGATATAGTATCCTTAGAGAAACAAATGTTTAATAAATCACTTTTAGTATATAGTACGTGCTCTAGAATTTCTGCTTATAATTAGGTACGTGTAATCTGCGTAATGGCTGACTATGTTTTTATTCCTCTTACAGAACAATTTCATGCATCTCAGGAAAAGTAAACATCAAAACAAAATGATGCTATATCTTATGTCAAGAATCTTTATTCCAATTTTAATCAAAATCTATTACAATGTTTTAATTGTAGAAATTCTCACAAAATTCAAAGCTACAGCTTAAGGGATCTTTAAAAGAAGTTGAAACTCAAGTAAGGCTGCTTAATTAGTGTCTAATGACTGGATAACATTAAATGAAAATCTGAAGTATTTGAATTTTCAAATCGAAGTGTGTCTCTAGTATGGCTTCTAATAGCTATTTAAAATATACTAAAGAGAAGGGACTGCAGTTTGGAGAACAGTTATTAATTGAAACGTAATACATATTATTTGAGCTTCTTTGCATAATATTAATTATAATAAAATATAGGCTACATCACAAAGACTTACACGTAGCTGCTCAGTCAAAATATTTATAATGATCGGTTAATTTGTTTAGGAATGAATTCAGTCAATATACGTATATAAACATTTACACCTACACAATCAAGGTCTCATATCCAAAAGGATTGGTCTCATTAAGAGAATAAGAGTTGTTTGATAATCGCCATAGAAACGAGGCATTAAGAATGAAAAAAAATGTCCGTTTGTCTATAGGATTCGGACTTCGTTATTACTAGTGCTCCGTTTTCTATGATAAAACAGCTGTCATTTTTTTAAATAAAAAACAATTTTGCTGGATACAAGAAATTTTTTTGTCGCAAAATATCTCAATTTATTACTGCTACCCTTGAAACATCTAATGCCCATTGAGCCTAACAGTTGAATTTTACTGCACAACAATAATATGTAGATTATTAATAGCTATTTTTGTATTAAATGCTATATTTAGAAGGATGATTAGTTAATTGTTTATGTCGATCTAAGTTTGTCATTTTTACATGCATATAATAAGTGTAATATTGACTCGTTATAATACAAGTGTGTAGACATGAGAACAAACAAAAAGCAAATGTGTATTAATCAATAGAAATGCTTTTTCACATTTACAAAAAGCGAACTATTGATTTCCCAACCATTAAAACCACTGAAGAAGATAAGCTCGTCCAAGTGAAAGGGGGAAATTACCCGTTTTAGCTGAAAATCATGTCAGAATTAATTCAGCTTATGTGACATTGGAGGCAACGGCTTTAACGGATACATTCACACCTGGACAAAGTGCAATCGTACTTTGCGCTGTAAAACTTTTCCGTCATTGCATCAGATATGCATCGGATCTAAATTGATGCTATAAATAAACAAGAACGTAATTCAGTGTTAGACTACATCCTTACGTCGGATAACGTAAGGATAGGTCAAGTCTTATGTAGGCCTTTCTTTCCCATATTTTATTCCCGAAGTTATGCTATGCACACGTTGATAATTCAAGAACGTGGAAACATCTAACATTCAAATCCCGTCAAAATGTAAACTTTTATCTAACTTTACAAGGTCAACATCAAAGGTGGAGTTTAAGGTCATATAAGATGTGAAACTTCATTGACTAATATATGAGCAAAGTAGTTTAAAAGAAAAAAAGCTATCACCTAAAGTATGACGTTCATCTTTTTTCCGTATCCTTGGCTCTAGATATCCGAAAATTAAATATATATTTACTTTGGTCGTAATCTTTCTGTGTGACAAGACACGCTAATTGAATCGCTTTCAAAATCCATATTGTGGTGTTTTTAAGACGACTTTTGCACGGGTTAAAGTCGTGGCCCAATTCATAACAACGCTTGTATTTTATCTTTATGATGATTTTGTCTTAGATTTTCACTGAGGGTGAAGGCTACTTGACAAAAATGATATAGAAGACATAAAGAGAGAGGCAGACAGAGAGGGAGAAGAGAAGGAGAAGATATGAAGAAGTCCCCTACAAAAGACAAAAATAAATTCATTAACTATTCACCAATGCTTTGAATTTTTTGACTAACGGGTCACCGCTTAACAAAACCTAGGGGTCACTCGAAGATAAGAATTGAAGAGATCGTCAGTACATCTATGGTCGCCACCACAACAAGATCGGACATATTTGGTGGAATGGATAGAATGTTACTTAAGAATAATTGATTATCTAAGAGGGCGGCTCATCAAGTATGTGCTTACATTAGACGTGAAGACACCGAAGCTGTAGTCACTTAAGAAGAAGTCTCGTGATATATTCTTCTAGAGATGGAAATAAGCTCTTGGAAATAAGCTTTATTCGTTGATTTTTTGTTTACTGTTTGCTAAAGAGATGGAGAGAAAAGAAAGGTTTTTGCTGTGGTTGTAGCTAGATGAGTTCTTGCTGTTAATGTTTTATAAGGAGGCTCAGCGATTGGAGCTTAGTCAAACACTTATAATGAACATAACGATGTAGTCGAGAGGGGTTAGCAACATCTTTTCTAGGTGACAGGGGCTGCAGGGACTAGAAGATATACTCCCTACAAGATTGCGGGATTGATTTTGTATACCATTATAAAGGAATATGCGCCGATAGATACAGAAAGTTTGACGTCAGAAAATGTTCATTCCATTTGGTATTCGTACATTAAAAAAATTGGATTTTTCGATCAGCAAAGTGGTGATTGGTGATTAATATGAAGTCGTTAAACAAAAACAAATTCTGATTTTTACCTCGTTTTAAATTTTAATCCAAAATAATATGTCGTCCCGTCGACTCCAACAGAACAATTTAAGATAAATGCATTTCAGAAAGTGACATTCATTTTATTGATTAAAACAATATTTAGCTGACAATTATATTTTACACTAAGAAGATACAGTAAGAGAATATCAAATGTCTTTAAAGAACTAAATTGCTACAATTTTAAATGAATAAATCAATATAGAAGAGCGGCATTAGTTTTATTTATCTAATGAATATTTTGCTGAAAACGACAATTATTTTTATGGGAGAACAGAGAGTGAATTTTTAATAGCATTTCAAAATGAATATTAGGTACTTGTGCAGATTTTGAACCGGACAAAACACGACTCAGTAAGGGTAAGCTAAGGTTACGTTTAAGGTTAGTTTAGGGTTTGTTTCGAGTTATGTTAGAGTTCGTTTAGGGCTAGCTTAGGGTAAGTTTAGGGTTAAGTCAGGGTTAGTTTAGATTAAGGTTAGGGTTAACTTAGGGTTTGTTTAGGGTTAGCTTAAGGTAAGTTAATGGTTAGCTTAGGGTGAGTTTAGGGTTAGGTAAGGGTTAGTTTAGGGTTAGTTTAGGGTTAGGTTAGGGTTACGACGGATTATTTTAGGGTTAAGTAAGGGTTAAGTTAAGATAAGTTGAGTGTTAGTTTAGTGTTAGTTTAGGGTAATTTTAAGGGATTGTTTAGGGTTAGCTAATGGTTAGGTTAGGGTTAGTTTAGGGTTAGGTAAGGGTTTTTTAGCGTTATCTATTAGTATTTTAAGAATTAGGTGAGGGTAAGGTGAGGCTTAGTTTATTGTTAGGTTAGGGTTAGGTTAGGGTTAGGTTAGGGACAGGGTAGGATTATGTTTTGGTTAGTTTAGGGTTAGGTTTGATTTAGTTCAGAGTTTGGTTAGGGTTAGTATAGGGGTAAGTTATGGTTAGTTTAGCGTTAAGTTAGGGTAAGTTTAAGGTTAGTTTAGGGTTAGTTTAGGGTATGTTTAGGGTTACAGTAAAAAAACAGTTTTGTTCTTGACTTGTTCAAAAGCTGTACCGAATATTACTTTTATTGACAGCAAATTATACATATTTATGTATTAAACCATCGTGTAATTTCCACGATGTGCCGCTAGTTTTTAATAATTTTTATTCATATACAACACATGCTTCGTGAAACTTCCACTCTTCTATGATCGATCGTCTTCTTTTTTCTGATTACAATTAATACATTTGCCACTTACATACCATTCATGAATAAAACGAACGTTTAAACTTGCTCATTCATTTATTGTAACAATTTCAATTTTCTCATCAAATAATTAATCTTTTTCTTCTAAGAATAATTGTTAGTTAGATATTATTAAAACAAATACTACAAATGTGTATTGTCTGGGTTATTCGGACTACTGTTCTAAGCTTGGTTGTTATTCTCAGAACGTCCCAACAGATATGACCTCTGACCTTCTTCCAGTGCATCTTGTTGAACTCTGGAATCTTTATGTCGAACTAGAGAACATTTCGAACGGAACCCTTTATTTAATCCACAGGAGTAACTTGCTTTCGTTCCGTCAGCCATGACCGAGTAAATGTCTTAAGTAATTCGTAGTTGTATTCTTAGTTTCACACATAGCGAGGATTCAACCT
>OY744516.1:165120021-165142521 GCA_963556195.1 Sepiola atlantica | reverse complement strand
CTTACCACATCTACATTCAACGGGTTTGCTTCCCAAGCGACAACAGCATGGCCGTCTTTAAATCTAATGTAAACAAATACTTAGTGAACTGTCTTCTTTGGTAATCATCGTCTCATAAATAATCCTCTGCTCATTCCACGAATTGGTTCTGAGCCTCTCATGAAGGCGATCATCGTTTAACTGACGATCTATTTAACTCTAATCCTCGAGTAGCCTCTGAGCCTTGATAAGTGATAACCAATTAGTGAAAAAAAGAGGATCTGTACGTGACGCTGATGTTTGAAATAGTACTTTCTTCATTATCAGCGCACATTGTACGAACACGTGATTGTGCATGCATCTAAGTGTCCTGTCCATCTGTATGATGCACTTAATTTTTAAATGACATTTTAATCGCTGCAGGCGAAAGCTGAATGCACGCGGCTAAGAAGTATCCTTTTTTTCTTATAAACGTATTAATGGGTCACCACTTTGGGTTTTGGGGGATCATATATAAACACACAAACACAGTCCCAAAACTATCCCTAAAAAAACGAAAACAAAAACTGAAATTGGGATTCACCTTACTTTTCTTCTAAAATCGTCCAACAAATTCGGCGCGAAATTGTAAGTTGCACGTTTATTTATTTTTTCGTCATTCTCAGTTTTTTATTATTCAGTATTATTATACTTCTTCTCCAACTTGGGCGCTTATGATTTTATGTTGACTGATTACACCTATATATATATATATATATATATATATATATATATATATATATATATATATATATATATATATATATAATTAACTTGTTACAAATATCCAAGGGGTATAAATCCGAAGGAAGTTGAAACCGGGTTCATGAGAGTGCTCAATGATTCAGAGCAAATAAAATCATTAACAAAATATATATATATATATATATATATATATATATATATATATATATATATATATATATATATATAATGTTAGAAAGACATTATTTTAGAAACCGATCATTATGAATTTTGAAATATATATTCCCGGCAATTCGGTGAGTAACAGGGGCACACTATTTTTAGTAAACTTCACAATTTAGGCAAACTCGCACACACACTACAAAAAACTTTAAAATTAATTTGGATCCAAATAATTTAATGGAGAAAATAATTTTTAAATATATTAAATAATACATTTTTAAAAAGTCCGGTTCACGCGCGTGAACGTTAATGCTCTGTATGTGCTTGGTAAAATCCTAAACTATTGAACTGATCATTATTATGTATGGAATATGTATTCTAGGTAACATGGTTAGTAACGTGTACCTGCACCATATCTGCTAAAAAAAAGAAAAAAACATAAACATGTAAAACTAATGCTCTATTTATTGTCTTTACCCGTCATGGAAGGAGTTGCAAAACGCAATAAAGTCCATTTAAAAAAAACACGAAACCATCAGCAAGAAAGAGTTGCATTTCAACATTCCACCACATGAACAAATTATAGTGTACATAATATGACACTGGTATAATATCTTTGTAGATTTACCATATTCGTCCTTTTATTGTTTAAGGTGTCGGTTTAAAGAAATTGAATTTATCACGTTTTGCAGTCGAACTCTTCATTATATATCATAAGTTACTATGTATATATATTCAGCAAAAAAACTGTCTAAAAAATGAACACACACACATTATATATATATATGAAACATTCATGTTTCATTCACGCAGGAAATAATTAGGCTAAATTCATTTAGCCTGATGATTTCCTTCGAGAATTAAACATTAAAGTTTCTGTGTTACTAACTTCTATGAATATATTTTCATACTACTACTACTTATATATATATATATATATATATATATATATATATATATATATGTGTGTGTGCGTGTGTGTGTGTGTGTGTGTGTGTGTGTGTGTGTGTGTGTGTGTGTGTGTGTGTGTGTGCGTGCAATTCTGGCTCTGATGATAGAAATGATTAGTAATTAGTTTATACGAATTGCATTTCCTTGACAAGAAGTTGTTTTCCTTCCTGTTATCTATTCTGCATCCCTAAAAGCATGTGGATCTACAGAAGCTAATAAGGGTGTCAATAATGTATTTATCTTTTGGGTTGATTAATACTGGAATTTCATAACAATGAAATTACCGGCAAATAATTATTGAATAAGGAAATCTACAGATATAAATAGACGCACATATTTTCTTTACGGTTTTAATAAGAAACCTGCTGGCACTCCTAACTTATTTTGTTGAATGTTTTTGACGAAGTCGTGTGTCAAACATTCGCTATTCTCCGTTTTGATAGCGGAAAGTGAAGAAAGTAAAAATTAAGAAAGTAAAGTGGTCAACCATATTGCAATGCATATTATCATCTCTTAAGTTTACACGAGTTACAGAAGATTTCAAACATCCATATTTGATAAAAAGTTCTTACCTCGAAATATATCATGATGGGATAGAAAACAAAGTTAATTCTAAATTGTAGTTGTTTCTCAATTGGCGTTAGAGAAACTAGATTAATAAAACAATTGAACGTCTCATATGTATTGGTATTTTAGTATTTGCTAACTCCTTAAAAAACTACGATTATTAATTATAACTCTCTGAAGGTTAAAACGTCATATCACTATTACTTAGCTTAACAGTTTTACATATCAGGTAAATTAGGTAAATATCTACATTTAAAAAAATGAATGCTTTGGATGCGAAGGCACAACGCGGCATCTTTTGTTTCTTATTTACTAATGTAAACAAATAAATTGGTCCGCCATAGTCACCGAAGTGTACAGAAAGGCGCCACTTTTTTCCAAGGATTACCTTACCTAACTTTGATCCTGATCCTATAATGCGCTGTGTTAAATCAAGGGGAATAGCAAGTACGATTTTTATATATGACACGATCTAGGATTGAACCCTCGCTTCCCATCCCATTAAGAAAACACTCATCATTATGCCAAACGGGACGATATAGAACAAGACTGACGACTTGTAATGGCAGTCAAACATCATTTTAATCCATAATAAAATAGGAATAAGAACTTACTAATAACCCTGGCCATAGCCTTACAAAGACAAGAGTCAATTTGGTACACAGACCATAACTAACACTAAACAAACCGT
The DNA here is from genome assembly GCA_963556195.1 of Sepiola atlantica. Lineage (NCBI taxonomy): Eukaryota > Metazoa > Mollusca > Cephalopoda > Sepiida > Sepiolidae > Sepiola > Sepiola atlantica. The sequence continues at coordinate 165,139,427 of OY744516.1, read as the reverse complement.
GGGGGTCACATAAACCTAGGAAACGTTACGTACATATATTAGCATACTATGTAAGAATAATATCCATTTTAGAACGGGTACAATTATTCCCCGATGAGAACAGTTTTTCACCATAATTATGTCACCTTACAAACATTAGGATTAAGATATAATACAACTGACCTTATGTCTAGAACCTTTTTTTCAATTTTTATCAAAATCCATTATATGATTTGAGGGAATCAATTGGTGTCTAATGACTGTGTACCAAATTTAATGAAAATCGGAAATATATGAATGTTAAAATTCGTTGCATCTATATCAAGCCCCCTCCTAAATTGTTTATAAATACTTTAAAGCAACTGACATTTTGAGAATATTGATTAATTGTGCCTAATACCGATTGTTAAAATTTCACAAATAGCGGAGATATCTTAATTTTCACGAAAGGCTTTCACACCTTTTTCACACTCTTTTAGCCTACAACTAAATTACACTAACTATAGCCCAAGTTACGACCCCTTACAGATAGCAGCTGTGTTCCAAAATTAATGATGGTTGTTAAATTAGTTTCGGAGTGAATCCTGTCAATAAAAATATATAAACATATACAAATACCTAATATTGTATAAATAGGGAAAGGAGTTTATAAACATTTGTTTTCCTAAGCATTTACTTTATATCCTTCAATGACAGAAAATACATGTTAAAATATACTTTATACTAATCTGAGATTGAGAAACATTCTGTCTTAATTGTCTAATTGGCCGTAGTTTATAATAAGTCACTTAGATGTATGGGACTATTGTGATTAGGGGCCAGATTTATAGGAAATATCCTGAATGGTGAGTTTGGCAGCAAGATATTTGTTAACATTACATTTAAATTTCTATTTTTTGGTACCGTCGGGGGGAAAAGGAACGAGGAGGAAATTAAAAAAGCAAGCGTTCCTAAGAAAAAAGCTATTAGAGTAGAAAGTTATCAGTCATCTTGCGAGATCTACATTGAAGAGGAGGGATTTTGCTGCTAGTCGCCTTGGTTGGTGGGTATTTGCACAGGCAGTAAGTCCATCGAAGAACATTCCATGGAAGTACATGTTACAGTAGCTCAGGGTTGTACATTGCAGCGATAGCAGTTTGGTAGACAATGTACCTAGTAAGTTAGAGATTATGTTTTGCACCCTCTCAATAAGGCAAAGACTAGTAATTGGCGTACCAGCTTAGATGTGGCAACAATGCTTCATGCATAGGTAAATAACGATTGTATAGAGATTTAGGATACTGGTTGGTTTGATAGGTGTTCTAACCCGATAGAGAACGCCTACGTTCTTTTCAGCAGATTTGGCAATATCTTCTATGTATTTATTCCAATTATGCTCTGATGACAAATAAATGTCATTTATTGATATACATTCTCGCGTCTGTTAACGGGTTTCTCAATTTTCAAATATATCGCTTAACGACGCTTTCAATTGTGTAGTAACACTCATATTATTAGCCCATGCTTAACTGAGCAATCACTACTTGCACCGGACATATATACAAACACTCAAATAACATCGGAGCAAATCGTCGTCTTTAGCTGTGCCGTTGGCTTTCACCGTGAAGAAAAAAGGTGAAAATATATACTGTCTGTTTCTATGATTAAGGTTTGTTAAACCGAAAATTCGGATTTATAAAATATATTAAAAAAATGATTTATAAATTTCATTTATTGATATAAATTCACGCGTTTTTTTAACTGGTTTCTCAATTTAAAAATATATCTCTTAACGACGCTTTGAATGCTGTAGTAACAGTCATATTATTATTATATTATTATTACTATTATTATATTATATTATTATTATCTTATTATTATAATATAATATCATTAATTATTATTATATTATTATATTAGTATTATTATATCATATTATTATGATTATACCATGTTTATATTATTATATTATTATTATTTTAATTATTATATTATTGTTATTATAATATAGTGATATTATAATTATTAATTATGCTTATATAGAAGTACAGATACATTAATTTTTCCATCGGGTTTACATACATGTGTATGTCCATACAAGAATAACGTATGTATATTAAATGGCCACGTTAAGAAAAAAGAGTCACCGATTTTCTTAATGCTAACAGAAATATCATAAAATGTTAGAGATTGGTGTTTATGAACTTACATTTAATAACATAACATATTCCAAACTTTAAAGTCTGGGTTAATCCGTAATTCTAGACGTCGCATTCTTATGGATACATGCTTGTGGAGAAGGCATATTTGTCACCTTTGTTTTCGCCAATTAAAATTCTCATATTAAACGACTAGAAACAGCCAAAAATGTTAAATAATGCAAATATTTCTTTTTTTGTGATAATACGAAGTAATTCACTGAATAGACTCGCCGATTTAAAGAGGATTATCTTTTGTTCAACTGAACACATTTTAATTTCACATAAAAGATTTACGGTTGGTGATATTAATTAATCCGAAGATTTCAAATATTTAGTGGTTGATAACCTTAATATCGTTTAATTACAAGAATCAGACGTTTTAAGCTACTAGTGCCCGAAAAAATATATTCGTTCAAGTCCCCCTTGGACCTACCATGAATCTTGTGAAAATAAAACAACAGTAAACATGTCTGTATGAATAAAATAATTATATGAATAGCTCTATTTACTATTGAGCACTTTTTTATAAGCCGGGTTGAAATTCTGTGGATTTTTACTCTGGGATGTATACTTCACCTGAATTACTTATATATATATATATATATATATATATATGTTCGGCAGCAAGTCATTTTTTATGCAAGCGTCATTAAAGACCACGGAGTTCTCTCTCTTCACGATATTTCTGGTCAATTTCTCGACGCGGCGAGCGATTCTTCGTGTATATATATATATATATATATATATATATATATATATATATATATATATATATATATATATATATATATTAGATTTCTTGAATGTGAGATGATATATATAATTATTTCCACAATCAGACACCGCCGAAGCCCACAACCTATGAAAAGAAACAAACCGGAAGTCCTAGACTCGAGTTTCGCCCTCCTCGAAACTCGAGTCTAGGACTTCCGGTTTGTTTCTTTTCATAGGTTGTGGGCTTCGGCGGTGTCTGATTGTGGAAATAATTATATATATATATATATATATATATATATATATATATATATATATATTCGGGCATACGAATATAAGTACATTTTTCTCGACATAAATAGAGTAGAAAGTGGACTTTGCGTTTACTTATGGCAGTCTCGTAACCACTCCTCCTCTTGTTTTGTCTTTTAGTCATCACATTCCATGAGTTATATTTCTGACAAATGGGGAATAATTGCTGTTTTCTGGGTCAGAATCTATTCATCTAGCACTTATCGTTGGTTAGTTTTTGACTTGAAGTAGTATATTCTTTTAGCTCCCTACATCAAGTGACTTCATGTCTTGTCTGGAGGTACTTTCATTAAAAAAAAAATCAATCGTCGCCTTTTAAACTACGCTTCGCGTGCAGCAGTCATTTTTAATGACCAATGCTGTTATGAACGACAATTGCAGCCTGGTTTTATTTTCCTTCTGAGATCCAGGACTTTGGCATTATGTTATTGTTTTTATCGCTCTTTGGTTTTACTGAATGACAGCGCACAAAGAAAACACTTTAAAAGATTCAAGAACAGCACATTCCTATGGATGTACTCTCGGTAAATGAAAGAGTATTGATTTACTCCTCTCCAGGAGTTAGGCACAATGCCAGTTTTTATCTTACTCCCACAAGTAAGATGTGACCCAAGGTCGGGTCGGGAAAGTGGGGTTTAAAAATTGCCTGGGCAGCCCCGTCGGCATTCCCCGGTAGGGGCGCCTCAGGCAGTAAGCAATAAACTTACTCCTCTCCAAAGAGGGGAGGCACAGCCTGGGAGGATGGACCTCCTAGAACTGCACAGGACAGACCCATAGACCGGCGTAAATCAAGCCCCGAAGGCCAAGACAATACCAGTTTATGGGGTGCAGTATCCATCGGAACAGATACTACACTTTGATCTTAGCCAAAAGGCAAAGAGTAGTCATAGACATCACCAAAGGCGAAATAAAAAAAAGAAAAAGGGAGACGAACAAAAATAAAGTTACCATTAGATGCATTTTTTCCGAGATGAATTTTTCGAAATATATCTCCATTCGAAATTGGAGTCTCTATCTTAATAAGTCCTACACACCCTTTTCACATGTGCCAGTATCTTATATATCTACACAGCCCTCACTCCGAGTATGCTGTACTGTTGTCACCTCAATGCTTGTACACTAACCATTAGTTTCTCTCTCTTAGAGGAGTACACAATATTATTTCTAATCTAATAGATCCCGCACTATTTGCTAAGATCTAACCCCTTTGGCGACACCACAATGTTGTGTCCATGGAATTTGTTTATATGTACTTGAACGGAATGTTGTCTGATTAACTTCCAGCCTTCGAACCCACGAAACGTAAATTTAAATGTAAATTTAAACGGGCAAAGAATAAATAAAATAAAATTTAAAGAGACAATATTTTTTTAATAAAATATACATAATATAAAATTAAAAACTAAAAAAATATTAATATTGTCATTGACACTAATACAATTAAAGAGGAACATTGGATTTGAAGCAAAATATTTTGATTTAAAATCTATTTAATTTCCTGCCAAATAGCCTTCACTAGCAACAGTCTACCTATGCACGTTTGAATTAAGGTTTCACAAACATCTGATGAAGGGAAATGTTCTCGAAATAAAATATACGGAACTTCCGCCCAACCACAATGACGCAAGTAAAATTGTAATATAATATATATTAAACAATGCATATATTGTATTAATAAGAAGGGTGTCAACTGGCATTCCGCCGTTAAATGTTTTAATTTGTTTCACTTCGAGTCTATCTGTTGCACCTCTTTGTATTGCTTTCTATAAATTACCTTTATATACACACTAAACAATGATTCAAGCAATATACATTATCATCATAATCATTACTATTATTATTATTATTATTATTATTATTATTATTAGCAGGAAGACGTGTCATGTATTAAATGGTATTAAATAACCGGAAAAGATTTTATATCTGCCGTTAAAATTCTCACGTAAAAGCTGTTATTTTTCTGCTGTTTAAAGAAATCGGCTCGTTTCTTTATGAACAGAAGAAAAATTGAAAGTGACAGCCTAACATTTTTCAGTAAAAGGTTTTAGATAATCGCTTATTGTTTTAGCAAAAAAAAGTTTGCCTCGTGGTAACGAGAACGCATCAACCGACTGCAGAAATCAAATTAATTTCAATAATCTCTCATATGATTTACGTATGTGTCATTTTAATGTATATCCTTCAGAGAAAATTAAAGTGCAGGATAATATATCTAATTTTTAAAAAGCTATTATGAATGCAATTGATATATTTAAAGAGAAAAATAATTTTTTAATTGTTATATTTCCAATAAATTATGAAATGATAATTACACAAGATAAATGTAAAATGCTCCCCTGCATTTATTTCAGTCCTAATTACATAATATAAATTATTTCAGTGCTAATTAAATAATATAAAGCAAACACAATAAAAAACAAGGCAAGCAAAGCCTAAATTATAATCAGTACACATTATCAGCATCGTAACCATGTTTTCCAAATAAAACTATGTAATCAATGTGTCCTAGTCGCAACATATACACATCTTATAATTTTCCCTGTTTGCATTTTAGTCATTCATCATTAGCTTAAATATTGACTTACAAGTTTTCTACATCAATATATATATTTTCACTAACCGTCGTTTCTTGTTTCGTCCAATTATTTTGCTTTTCTTTACTTTTAAGCCATTAATTTCTCCTTATTGTATATTCACTTTCTTATATACTTTTATATCCGTAAATTAGGTGACTTCCGTTTTAGTGAGTCACCGGAAGTACACAAACTAATCTATTTCTAGCCGTTCAATAATTAACTATAATAAGAAGAAACACATTTTTGGTATTATTTAAAATATTAAAAAAATATTTTTATATTAATGAAAATTTTTTCATATAATTAATGAAATCACCTATTTTATTTAACCCTAAGACCTTTCTTACGTATTCTTGCTTTCGCAGTCAGTAATTGAAATATCTCTCACGTGGATATTCCTATATGTTTTTTTTAACTGAATTAACATATAATATTCATGCAATTTTTTTATTTAATTCTAATTTTATTTTATATAAACTAATTCACAATCTTTTATCCTATAAGAAAATTGGCATTCCACATATTTATTTTCTGTTTACTACGATTTGATATTTATTTCAATAGTCACAGGTTTTACTACGAATGTACATATATATATATATATATATATATATATATATATATATATATATATATATATATATATAATTAAAGAATACCCGTACCTGGACGGGTATAAGGAATACATATAGCAGTAATTTTAAATTAGGATGTTACTTTCTTTCTTTAGGAGTATACAGTAGTGTATACCCCTCCTAAAGAGTGAATTTATAAGAACAATAAATAAATAAAGTTTCCACCATATTTACACTGTTTCCGAGAATACATGCTCCATCATTAATAATAATAAATTCAATAATTTTGGATTTTACCAAGCACAACCAAATTATTGACGATCACGCACGTGCATCTATGCTTGTAAAAATGTATTACTCAACATTTAATCTACAGAAATTATTTTCCTATGATTTTCTTTGCGTTTATCTTATTAAATCATTTTTTCTGCGGGGTGGCATCACCTAAATGATAAAGCTTACAAAAAATAATATGACCATGTTACTCACCGGGGTGCCGGAAATATATATTCAAAAATTCATAACCATCGGTACATAAACAAACTTATATATATATGCACCCCTTAGTGTTTACATTTACAAAAAAATAATATGCCCATGTTACTCTCCGTCCTGCCTAGAATATATGTTCCAAAATTCATAATGACCTGTTCATTCGTTTTGGAGATTACTCCCTACATACACACACACACACACACACGCACACACACACACACATATATATATATATATATATATATATATATATATATATATATACATATATACTTCAAAGATATAAATAATATCTAATATCTTTAATTAGTGAACTATTAGGATAAAGATAATACTCAATGTATTGGATAGAGCATTAATACTAATCGATGTAATGAAAGAATAACATGAAAAATTAATCAATTAGGCTGGGAGCATCAATTGACTGGATATTATGGTATACCATTTACGTTTACAGCTATTAGAGGGTTGTTATCAACATGTTGATATGATGGCTGGATATTACAATTGTTTGGTGTAGCAGTACGGTGCCAATTGGTTACAAGGCAATGCTGTGAAGTTTGCGTCGAAACGGCATTAGTGGAGTCTCTACGGGTCGTTGTCGAATTGCTTTATTCAGTTACCGTTCAAGCATACACCACGTCAGCGTATATGCAATCATTATTGAATGGACATTGACGAGTGCGTTGGCAATTGCATCTATTTGTGGGTTTAGCGTAATTGGCATTAGATTGGATAGATATAATTTTCTTATTGTTGGCTGATATTATTGTTTTGGTAATGTCTGGCATAGTAGAATAAGACATTTTGATAGAGTTTTTATTAAGAATGGAACTATATTTATGTGGGGGTTTAAAAGAGTTTTCTAGTATTCTAAAAATTCCCTGGGAATGTTAGTTTTAACATTATGGTTAAAAGGAGGTGTAAACCAGATGTTGGTTTTTCTCCTAAGATGTTTGCATTGGAAAAAGCACGAGTAGTTAACATGTTGTTCAGTCACATCAGAGTAGATGAAATTTCTTTGTTGGTTACCGTTATTGTTATTTCTATTACTGCGGTTCCTATCGTTTTGTGTCATACCATGTGTAATCTCACTTACAGAGCTGTTTTCATGTCGTATTTGGCTATAATTTATTTTATTAGAGTATCTCGAGTTGAGAAGGGCATTATTGTAAAAGTGAGTATTTTGATTTAAAATTGTTTTGTTAGTAGAGAGACTAGAGATTATATTAGAGACCGAAGGGAATATTGAGTTAATTATTGCTTTCGGGTGGTTTGATAATTTTGTGTGCATAGAAAAAAGTCAAATTTGGTTCATGAAAGGGGCCACATGATCAGTCATTAAGGTAAAGAGTGACATCGAGGAAGTTAGAAGTTTCTCTCTCAAGATCAACAGTAATATATAAGCCTACGTTTCTGAGGAAAGCATACAACGCTTCAATAGTTTTGCAGTATCTTCTAGGCTTCTCATTAGAGACAAACAGCGCATCATCTCTGTAAAGGCCGCCTTGTATATTTTAAAAAATTATGTCTAAATTCATTTAAAAGGAAGAAGCGTACTTAGTCAGTTATTTGTGCAGAGACGGAGGCACCCATAGTAATATCAAAATAACTAAGGGTGTCCATAGTTTGCCATCAAATTGGAAGAGATAGATAGATAGATAGATAGATAGATAGATAGATAGATAGATAGATAGATAGATATTATAACGTACTGAAATAGACAATTAAAGACATAATAAAAATTTTGTAATCATGCTCCAAAAATTCGACATCAACAAATATTATTGTCTGCATATGTTTCATAAAGTATTTTAAAAGAAAAATCATCTTCAGGACAAAATAACTTTTACCAATTTGTTACAGGCAAAACTAACAATAGAATTAGAAATATATCTAAATAATAGTTTAATATTATATTCAGACGATATATATATTATTAAATAAATATATAGGATAACAATATATTCATGGCAAGTAAGCTACACAGAATCTTTCATGTTTAATTCCAATAGTAAATCACTAGGCTACATACGTGAATGTATGTTTGTGATCGCTTTTATATCTAAGTAATGTTTGTTTTGGTTAACTGACCGGTCAGATTCGTTGATTATATTACCACTTTCAAACTATTATTTCCGTTGGCTACTAGCGAAACACTTAAAATAAACTCTACTAATAGTTGAAGTGAAAGATAAAAATTCATAGACGCAATATATTATATTACGTATAATATTATATGTGTGTATACTTAAAATATAAACTATATATATATATATATATATATATATATATATATATATGTGTGTGTGTGTGGATATGTATATATTTAAAGTGCATATATACACACACACATATATATATATATATATACTATTTCATGTATCTACATACACTTTTATGAGGAGATATAATTTTTTTTATGTATCAATGTTCAGTATTTACTTCAACAGTGCTCGATGCGTAAGTAGAGCTAAGTAGTAAGCTATGAACATATATTTAAGCTACACAGAGGCTCCCACGTTTAATCTCCGAAGGGAATCTTTAGGCTAAAATACATGGAGTTATTTTTTGCCGTGTGTTTTTATATACACGGCTAGCTAGTTAACCAATCAGATTCATTGTTGTTCTCTCAGCCAATCGTTATCGATGTATTTCTTCCGGTGCGCCTTGTCGAACTCGAAAATGTTTATTTAGAACTTGAAAATCCGTACGGAATTCCGAACGGAACCCTTTATTTAATTTACGAGGGTGGCTTGCTCTTGTTTCGTCAGACTATTTCGTAATTGTATTCTAAGTATTGCCTCTACTGAGGATTGAACCTTAAACCTCTAGATAAACTTTCGGTAAAAACTGATTAAGATTTAGCAATTATATCAATTGCGGCAGTAGTCAGAATAATCGAAATAATAAAAATTATAAAGACCCGTCTGAATAATTGCGGAGCGTAGATGTATGTTGTCTACAAAATTCAGTATGTAAAACATTTGAATGACCGAATATGGCATTCGGAAATTCTTTCCAATGGACTAAAATCAAATACATATCTAAGAGCTACTATAATCAGATAATGGCGCAGCCAATTGGTTTCCATCTCATTCTATCAAATAGAATTGATGGCTTTCAAGTATAGATTTGACAGATAGTTCATCTAACAATGCCATGGTTACGCTTTCTGGCTCCATAATTTGTTGAGGGAGTACTAGTCATGAGTCTACTGTTCAAATTAGACTTTTACCGTAAACAGCTTTCCTTTACTAGCGTTGTAGTGTGTCTCTCTCATTGACCTTCCTCTCCCTTTCCCTCATTTTTTACCTCAATCTTCTCTATCATTATCCCTCTCTCTCTCATATATATATATATATATATATATATATATATATATATAACGAGGTTTATGTAGTTTGCTTGAGGAATTGTTTAATGCGTATATAAAAGCAAATTAGAAGGCAGTATAATGCAGAGGTGTAACGGATGGACACAAACTGACACAAATTAAGACATATAATGTAATTAGCTATTGGACGCGTGAACGAGCGAAACATAATTAAATTAAATTTTAAAATAAATGAAACACAGATGTATAAATATTCGTGATAAAAATGTTTAAAAAATAATATTAACACTGACACATGGATTGAAGGATGAACAATGGATTTGAAGCAAAATTAGATAATAAAAACAACATTTTTAATCAATTTAATTTCAGATTCATTTCAATTTCTGCTAAATAGCTCTCATTGGCAGCGACCTTAATATGAACGCTTGAATTAAGGGTTAACACATATTTTACGATGGAAAAATGTACCGACATATATTATAATGAACTTCCATCAGACCCCCCTGACACAAGTAAAGTTATTATATCATATAAGAAATATCTCTCTCCCTCCCTCTCTCTCTCTCTCTCTCTCTCTCTCTCTCTCTCTATATATATATATATATATATATATATATATATATATATATATATATAATGTGTGTGTATTGTATTAATAAAAATGTAGACACAACTTATCTCATTTTCGCATTATGTATTAATTTGCTCTAGTGTGTGCTTATCCGTTACACATCTGCATGGTATTTCCTTATAATTTGCCTTCATATATATATCATATATCATCGTCTAGCAGTATAGCTAGGCGCATATCATAGCGAACAACTTAGGACTTCTTTTTATTTATATTTAAAGATTGGTAGCTGGCCCTTGATTAACTAGGTCATTTGGACAGCATTCCAAAATCGTTACCCACCTTAGTACTGACCAGGCTACACGTACTAATTACTATCACGCTACTACTTCTAAAACTACTATTAGTACTGCTACTAATCAATTTAAAATAATGCTACTATTATTACTACTAATAAGCTGTTACTGTTACTACTAATAATACACATACGGCTTATAATAATCATAGAACTACTCTACTATAACTACTACTAATGCAACTACTACATATCTTATATGTAATATCTAGAACTTGGAGAGAGTTCAACGCCTGGCTACTAGAATGACGCACGGACTATGGGATCTGCCCTACGAAAACCGTCTCGAAAAAGCTTAATATCTTCTCGCTTGAGCGCCGCGTTTACGCTGTAATCTCATTTTGGCCTGCAAGCTCCTCAATGACCATTATGATCTCACTCTTGCACTTGACACAGGTTTGCACGCGCATTACCAGAAACTATTTCGCCACCGATTTCGATGGCACCGGAGGAGGGCTGCTTTCTCGATCACGATTTGTGGAACTTAGAAAAGACGACGACGCCGCAATTCAAAGCGAAATTTCCTGCATCGCAACTGGCGCAGGCTTGTTTTATTTTTAGTCAAATTTATTGAATAGAATTAAATTGAATAGTTATAAGAATAAGCATTCTACTGCTTCTTCCCATCAAAATGTACCTAAGAATATTCAAGATTAGTTTTTTTTCAGCAAACTTTTACTGCAAAATTGATGTATTTGTTTGACATGTTATTTAGCTAAATATGTTGACGTTTTAAAATAAACAGGATGTTAAATTATGTTTCTGTTTTCTTTTGATGAGGATTGATAATTTGTAGAATTTATTTAACTTTGCGGAAGGATCCATGGCGCAGTGGATATAGTACGAAATAATATTCGGTTCTAAGTGATAGTCATTGAATGTTGAAGGTGCAGACGAAACGAAGAATTACGACTTGCTGAAAACTTTTCCCAGTCATTGCTGACGGAATAAAAAGGTTCTGTACGAAATTCCGCCCAAATTCCCGAGTTCGACAGAAATATTCCCGAGTTCGACAAGAAACGTTGTGAGAATCATATACGCGATGAGAACAGTAGTCCGAATAATCCACACCTTACAGGATGTTAAATATAGTGTATTATTTTGATTATTCGGACGACTATTCTCATATTGCTTGCTATATTCACAACGTTTTGGCCGATGTAACCACCGTTAAAAATTTATCTATCGTTTTTATTTGACGAAATATCGTTGTAACTACAGTCAGTCAGCATTTCGCTAGCTGAGGGTTGCAATCTGTTTTAGAAAACAGATTGCAACCCAACAGTTCTCAACTTCCGTGTACATTATATTAGCGCCTTGTGATTTTCTTCGATAATCCATCGCCGACGTTTAGAATTTGAAGCTAACAGAGTTTATTTATAGCTGGCCAATATCATAGATCCGATTGCTTTAGGTTGAAAACGGCGTACAAATAAAAATAATTCCCAAAGTTAATTATTTTAACAATAACAAACTAATTTTATAATTACCCATGCTTTTCTTTCATTGCATCTTTAATTTCATCTTATTTCCACTATTATAGAAGTTAAGATTTTAAAATGTTATTTCATTTATTCACCATTTTTAAAATGGACTGCCTGTGCTAGGTTTTGAATATTTACAATTCGAATCAAATTTTCAAGTTTCACAGCCTTGCCCACTCTATATTTAAACACAGTGAATCAATGAAATCAAATTTAAAAAGCTTAAATTCTATCAATTATGACCGGCTCTATTAAGGGATTGCTTTACTTTATTTACTAGAAAATTAATTTAGAACATCCCCCCCCCCAAATGAATACATTTTTTCTAAATTTTCTCGCGATCAACTGAAAGATTGGCGTCAAATCAATATCAATTCATTAAAAAAGAAAGAAAAGAGAAATTAAATAGGTGCCAAGCGACATTGCTCTAAATCACCACAAACCGGGTTCAATCGGTTTTGAGAATGACTAACACTTAACATAGTTTTGTCTCGGAGGAATATGTAGTATCTGTTCTGATGATAGTTTGTTGTTTGTTATGTGTTTTCTTGTTTATAATGTTTATAGATTATTTGGGCCATTTTTTAATGACATTTTTGCAAATCTTTGGCTTCGTAACAGGAGACTTTACATTTCTATTCTTTTAGAAGGATATACACATATACATCTCTCTTTATGTACGGGTAGCTCGATCTTCTTTCTTTTATGAAAATAAGGCAAGATAACGAGTCTGTAAATATTACTACCCTTTTTTCTGGTTATTCTTTTACGAGATCAATTACCACATCAATAATAACATTTACTTAATAAAAATATATATTTTAACGAAAAATACATGAAATGTTTAGATAATAAAAATCGTGGTAGTCTAATGGAAAAACCCTGGACTGTAAACATCAATATCGATGGTTCGATCCTTGTCTAAGTTAGGCAGGCTGATGACGGCTGTAAGCCAGAAACACGTGTCAATAGATTACTTTTATGTACGTATAAAATTAATAACAACCTATATATTAACGAAAAATACGTCCTATAAAGTTATGGACGACTAATAATGCAATTTTCTGCCTCTTAATCACTTAGGAAGTGAAACACTCGAAATAGTAGTAAGCAGGAAAAACAACGAACGCTGCAAGCACCAATAAAAAACAATTACATATAAATACATATATATATATATGTATATATATATATATATATATATATATATATATATATATATATGCTGTAAGTATTTATTTTAATTGCTTTAATGTATTTCTAATTGTGTTCTGTTTATGACTACAACACAATAAATATAACAATTTGCTAGGGACAATCATTGAAACTCAGTATTTATATACATGGTCTTTTCTACGCTCAGCTAGCCTAACTAAATTTAATGACATTGTCTTAGACTGGAACTCTTCTCGCCGATGAATTTGCAATATATACTGGAGTTAATTGTGCGATTTTGAAAGTAATATATTTGTTGCCAGAGGTGGTGATTTATACGTTTCTCATGGCGCCGGGGTGAATAACGGATTACGTTAATTAGTGACTGCTGAGAGAAAAATCTACATGAGGCAAGGATTAGAATATGTTGCTTGCTTAATATGTGAATTGTAGAGCTATGTAAATTATTGAGCATAGCAATGTAATTAAAAACTCGGGATCATCTTATAATTTTATAACAAGCTATAGAGTTTTGTAGACATAGGTCATTTCAACAAGATTGTTAATGCATTGGATATTTAGAAATACGTTCCTGTATACATCTAGGGAAACACGGACTGGTTTAACGCTATATTAAATAGTACGGCCCTATTTCCAATTTCATACTTGTCTTTTTCTCATATATATATATATATAGATATATTATTATATATATAGTATTTTATTTAAAAACTACACATTATAGTGTTTGTTCGGGGTACCCGTGTTTCACCGATCATGTCATGCCGGATCTGGGGTAGAGACCGGCTGGTAGAAACAGATCCTGAAGGAAGAAAACATCGGTCAAATAACGTGTTGCGCAGTTGTTTCATGTTCGTCTATAAAAATATTTTGTGTTCGTAACAGGCGGTTTGGTGTTATTGTTCATATGAAAAGTTTTAGGCAAACCCGCTTAGACAAACAATAAACGCTAATAACGACGTCTTTGAAATAAAATAAATAAAAACATTTTTCAAGAAATCCTCGCTTAAACAAACCAATGGGATACATGCTATATATATCTATATATATATATCTATAGCTATATCAATATATATATAGTGCATGTATTGTATTAGTTTCTGTAGATGTAAATCCGTTGAAACTCCAGTGTTTATAAAATGTGCTCAATAACAAGTAGAGCTGTTTATAAGTATACATTTTTATTTATACAAACATTATTGGTTACATATGTGCATACATGTTTCGGTTGCACTCTTCGCAGAAAGTCAACCTTTGGTCTGATGAGGTTGCCTTTCTGCGAAGAGTGCAACCGAAACATGTATGCACATATGTAACCAATAATGTTTGTATAAATAAAAAATTATACTCAATATATATATATATATATATATATATATATATATATATATATATATATATATATATATATATAATCGTAGATTTCTATCTAAAGATGTCGTAAGAAATTGATAACATTGCACGTAAGTTCGCTGGGATTTGTACCCACATATCCAAGGATGAAATCCACATTATTAAAAAAAGTGTTGTTTTAATCAATAATATTCAACAAATAAAAAGTAAAATTACAGATTCTGTTGACTTGGTGATGAATGCCTTAAACTCTGCAGAGGCATCATAGCTTGTAAGTCTATATATCTAATATCCCCTCACAAATATATTTTATAATAATTGTACCCGCCTATATAGACATGATGGATTCCAACAAAGTCAACGGTGAAAACTTCAAAAACGTCATACATACAAAAATGAAAAAAGCTTAATAGTCGACGTATTAGCTAACATCAAATAAATAATATTTTAGATGTCACTCGCACCTTAAATAAAAAATACATACGACCCATATTTAAAAGACTAAATCGAACCCAATTTACATCGACCCAAAGTTAAATCACACTTCATAAATCATAAAAATATTCCTAATTCTATCGAACGTAGGCTTTGCAATAACTCGAGTGACAAAAAGTCATTAACGAATTCAAGACACATTTACGACACAGCTCTAAAATACACTGGGTATAATATCTTAATTTAATATAAGAAACTTGATATTAATAATAATACAAATTAAAATAGAAGAAAGAAAATAATCTTTTGGTTTTTCACGCCCTATGACCAGAAGCTAAAAACTACGCAAGTAATTAATGAATCTCATCGAAACACCCTTACCTGTTCTAATAGATTACAAAAGATTCAATAAAAATAAATAAAAACTTAAAACATTTCCGTGAAAACTTAGAAATAAATAACTAATTACTTAACTAGAGTAATGAAGAAAAAATCAAAACAAAATGTGTAGAAAAAGTAATAAATATCAAAACAATAAAAATAACAATCAGAGGAAAATTAATATACTAATAAGAAACAATAATAATCCAAACAATAATTGTAATCACCAAAATAGAAATAAGATAGTTAATAATGCAAAGAAAAACTGTAACTGCAAAATTCGTCTACTTATCAAAAATAACTGCTAAACCAAAGGCTTCGTTTACCAAGCCACAATATTTGCGCATGAAAACCCTAAAAACAAAAACATAGTAAGTTGGATAAGCCTCCATAAAAAATTAAAACTAGGTATAATAGCCACAATAGCACCTTAAAAAAATGAATCAAAATAGTATTAGCGAACCATTACTGGAAGCCCCGAAAAAGGCGGACGGTGGCCAATAGTCGAGTGGAAAATATTACGATGGGGCAATAAATGTAGATATTTAAATGAATCCTACGTAATATGTTTAAATGAGAAGCTAAAAGTTTTAAATTTAAACGTTCCTCAAAAATTACTAAATTGTAGAAGAGAAATCGCAACACAGTGTAGACGCAGAATAAACTTTACTTTGAGATAATTATATAAAATGAAATAAATTAATCAATAAATACTTAACTAAATAAATCAAAAGTAGCGAGGAATAACAACCTGAATAGGTAAGGTGAATTGTTTTAATATCTGCGTGTTAAAATAAGGTCAACTATTAATTTGACCCACTTAAACATTGGCTGCACCAAAACCATTTTCAAACGAAAAAGAATATCAAACAAAATGCAGCCAGGCCTTTATGTGAAAAAGAATACAGTCATTACTCCATGGATATTATAGCTCGAGAGGGAATAATAATAACAACGGACCCGATTGATTAGTTAGGTAGAGTAAACACTGCTTTTATATAAGAGAAACCGCAAACAATAAATCTGCCCATTTAGCCAGATGATTTCTCGTGCGAATGAAACATGAACGCCTGTGTTTAACATACTTGCCATAGATATATTTTCACACTACTAATTATATATACATATATATATATATATATATATATATATATATATATATATGTAAATAACGGATACATTTTCTTAGACACAGACGAACAATACAGGTAAGGAGGACATTTTTTAATAACTAAATAAGTTAGCAAAACATTTATCTGGAACAAAACTTAGATCTAATATACGGAACGTTTTTGTTCTTGTCTTTTAAGGGAAGTGGGGTCTGCCATGAAATACAATACTGTTTTGCTTTTAATTCCCGAAACAGTTTTTCATGGTAAACAACTGATGTTCTCTTAAATAATGTTAAGACTAGCGTAAATTCTTGGAAGCAAACTAATATAGTGACTGCAAAAAGTAAATTGACTTACAAAAAAGTGATTTTCCACCGAACGACTTGGTACTAAAATGTTTCTTTTTTTGGTATAGTTTTAATGGTTGAAAAACTTCCGAGACACACACACATTATATATATATATATATATATATATATATATATATATATATATATATATATATTAGTGTTGATGAATGTTCAGTTCATTAAAATTTACGACTAAATAAAGGATTTATTTTCAAACATAACTCAATCTAAGAACTAAAGTATACTTTAACATGCATTTTATGTTATTAATAAAGTATATACGAAATAAAAGCCTTAAGGAAAAAAACCGCTGAATTACTGCTATTTACTATGAACCCCCCTTCTTTAGAAAATCCCATCTGTCGAACAAAATACCATAGAGATGATTTCCAACTGAGTACAACATGGATATCTTCAAGTCCAATGTAAACAAATACGTGTTGAGACGTCCTCTTGGATAATCAAATTCTGCCTTATCAACTAAGCGTTTACAATCCTGTCATAGTGTTGATCATTGGCAGGCTGATAATTTCCTTAATCCTGACCCTTGAATGGCCCTTTATGCCTTGCTAAGAGATGATTTATTAGTAAAAAAAAGATAATAGACAGTTTCCTTTTTAGCTTTTGCTCCTGTCTGTGGTACTTATTACATTAACAGAATAATGTTTTCCGTTCACAGTATCGTCCTTTGAACATGGCATATACTTGCGAATTTAGAGTACATTTTCTATTCGTTGATATTATTTACTTAGTTAGGTCTATATGTCTGGGAAAGTATATGTTTATCAATTCCATATTTATATTTGAAAGCTTTTAACTTTTAGGCTTCTTCTGATACTGTTTCCTTTTTATTTATACATCGTTCGTTATTCGTGTTTACCGTTCTTTTATAGGAATCAATTCTTGTCTACACGATTACAGCTGGTGCCTTACAGCTGGTGCCTTCATCATCGCCATGAGCAAATTCGTTCGCGATTGCTTGTCGGGAAAACATAAGACTTCAGAGAAAACAGTCAAGAAACTTAACACGCTTTTGCCAATTATACTTATGTAAAAACACAACTTTATTCCCATTTAATGTAAAAATAAAATGGAATCTGTTGAATAGTATACGCTAACATATAAAGTTATATTGTCGGATTGTGAGAATTTAAACCTGTCAATATTTAGTTCTTCCTAACCAGTTTGTATTTTTGGTCAAATAGAAAGTATCGATTTACAAATACGGTATTATAGTTTTAATAACATGATATAAACTATAACCAAATACGAGGGTGAGTATCGGTTTATTTAGTTAAATCTTGCCATGTAGAAAGGATTCAGGTTGTAAGTCACCTGATGTAATGCTTACACTAACGAAATACTATTTTCGCAAATACAAGAAATACCCATTGGCCTTAATCTTGAAAATAGCAAAGCTATAAGTAGGAGATAAACAGTTAGCTAGAAGAGAGTTCCACAAGCCTGCGGGTCTTGGAAATAAGCTACTGGAACAGGAAGCTATATTGCAATGAGGTATCACATTTATCGAGATCACTACACCACCAAATCAAACGAGCTGGAACAAAATAAGCAGGGAATAGATCACACAATTAAAAACAACATTCCATAATAGTACTTAAAAAAGACTAGCAACATCACGTTTTTGAGATAAGTGTAGAAAAGAATAAAGGGTGGGGTCAATAAAATTACATACAAGTTTCTGTACATTATCAATAACCATCCAATAGGCTAGACATTAACCAACCTAAATATGAGAATAGTACTCACTACATGGTCTGATAGTAAATTTGTAAAAATAAAAACTAGCTACAGATATGAGAAATAGAAAAATAGAGCGATAGCGAGAACCTACTTCACGAGATGTAGAAAGAGCAATGCAGCTAATGTATGAACCCCGAAGAAAAGGTTTGATGAAAGAGAAATATATAGAAATTTCAGAGACGATTACTCGAGAGCAGAACAATCCATGAGAATCTCAGGAAGAAAAGAGACACGACCATGTCTACGGTTGCAAG
>OY744516.1:165097521-165112521 GCA_963556195.1 Sepiola atlantica | reverse complement strand
TAGGGGAGACTAAATTATCAAAACTTTGTAACGCAACTTATCTGTCACACTATCCACCTATACATACATTGTGGATAAAGAATAATATTAAACTTGTGTTCTTATAGTAGATCATATGCGCATCTAAAAACCCAAAAGCTTCAAACAGAGATGGAACTTATGTCTGAAGGATAAATGAAATCTTTCGTGAAAAAATGCGATACATTTTTTAAATATAATTCTGAGACGTGGCTGGTATGTTTGCGTTCACGTTGTTTGCTAAATAATTATAAAACTGAAACATTTGTTGATCCATATATATATATATATATATGTGTGTGTGTGGGGGGTGTTTCATCGTTGCATTGAAATGATCATAAGAAAAACAAGCCATAATAATAACATTCACCTTTCCTTTCAACTTCCTTATCTTCATATATCGCTGAACAACCACAATCATAACTTTCAGCAGTTCTTTTACTTTCTTAATTTTCAAATGATTTTACGGTGAAACGCGCGTAAGATGTAGAAAAAGTATCGAATTTGGAAATGATAAACATAAATAAATTAATGAAATATAAATATATCAAAATATTTAGTTTGCTGAGAGCAAAAGAATTACAGATATTCGCCGATATATGAAGATAAAGAAAGTGAAAGAACAGATGAAAGTAATCGCTGTGGGTATTCAATGATATATAAAGATAACAAATTTGAAAGGGCAGGTGAGAATTATGGTTAGTGGACTGCGACTATAAAATATATATAAACTGTAGTTTGTAATACACTTTTATTGAGCTTGCAATTTAGATCATTTTCGGAAACTATAGAGAGTATGTACTTAAATATATATTTTGTAAGACTCAATAAATACATTATATATATATATATATATATATATATATATATATATGTGTGTATATATGTGTGTGTATATTTCTATAAATCACGTTTAATATTGAAATAATTATATATGGATATGTATGCTTGTAATAGGAATGCATTATATTCGATCGATTATTGGCTGCTGCCTTTTCGGATTTTGTTGTTTTCCAATTAGTTTGTAAAGGGCGTCGAGTTTATTTGAACGTGTCACTAAATAAGCAGGGAATACACAGATAATGATTCGGTTCGCTAATCGAGCGATTAGAGCAAAACAAGTGGGAAAATTAAAGCCCTCAAATACGAGACACCTTAGCAGGCAACACACACACACATGTATACACTCGTATATAAACGTGTGTATATATGTAACTATCAATACCAAGTTGCATATATATATATATATATATATATATATATATATATATATATATATATATATTAGTAAGTTATGAAAATACAGAGTCTTCCGAGTTTCACCCCCGTAGGGAATCGCCATGCTAAAATGGAGTTTGTGTTGCCGAGTATTTTTATATATGCACGTGGTGTTTAGTCTATCTAGTTAACCAATCATATTCTTTGTTATTCTCTCCCACGGGTTAATGTTTCCATTAGTCAATAATAAAGTTTCTCACACTGTATGAAACGCGAAAGCCTCTGTGTAGCTTAATTGTCATAAATATGTTTTCCTAACTTATTATCTGGCTCTACTCGCTTGGCCTTTTGGCTAAGTTCAAAGTGTAGTATCTGTTCCGATGGATACTGCACCCCATAGACTGGTATCGTCTTGGCCTTCGGGGCTTGATTTACGCCGGTCTATGGGTCTGTCCTGTGCAGTTCTAGGAGGTCCACCCTCCCAGGCTTGGCCTCCCCTCTTTGGGGAGGAGTAAGTTTATTGCTTACTGCCTGAGGCGCCCCTAACGAGGAATGCCGACGGGGCTGTCCAGGCAATTTTTAAACCCCACTTTCCCGACTCGACCTTGGCTCACATCTTACTTGTGGGAGTAAGATAAAAACTGGCCTTGTGCCTAACTCCTGGAGAGGAGTAAATCAATACTCGCATATTAAGCACTGCAGAAGTAAATACTGAAAATCGATACATAAATATATCTCCTTATAACATTTATGTGCATATATGAAATAATAATATGTATATATATATATATATATTTGCATAAACGATAGACATTTTATTTTCACAAAATGTTATGTAAAGCTATACATATATGAATAATTAAATACAACACTTTATATTTATATTGGTGTGTTGTAGTTGTTATAAGCGCGGTCTCTAGGCTCGAATTGACGGATTCGAATACTGTCGGGCCTACTGCATAACTTTCACAAAACTATACAAACATATCAAAAGCCACACATCAATAAGAATGTTTCGATCGTAGCTTTAATGAGCATAGATCTCATCTTGCTAATAACACATCTGTTTTTTATTGTTATATATATATATATATATATATATATATATATATATATAGAGAGAGAGAGAGAGAGAGAATGAGAGAGAGAGAGGGGGGATAGGGGGAGAGATTTAATACAGATATAGTTATATAACACATGGTACAAAAGAGTTAATACTATAAAGTACGAAGGCGGTTACAAAACACTGAAAAATACGGTTGGTTATTTTTATCAAGTTTTGTTACGATTGATCAAGCGATATAGACGCGAAGCTGTAAACAAACGAATGAACAAACATAGTTATTAATTCGAGTGAATACATAACCTCCCTGGCGTGCGTAATAGCATAAACAACATAAAAAAGTCGATTAATCTGAAGAAAAGTGTTTTGGCTCACACGCTAAAGTAATTTCATTAAGCATCAACAACACAACTTTATTTTGATTACCTTTGTCTCATGACTGATTATTTTGAACGTTATTATTGCCTTCCATAACACTTGTAACATTTCGTTTCATTTTATTTCAGTGCATATAAACAAGTAATTGTGATAGCCTTCATTGGTCGGATAGATTCATAGCATGCAATAAAATATCAATACATATAATTGGGTGTATGCACACTATAATTAAGCTGCATACAATATTAATGGCCAAGATAGTTGCAGTAACATGTTCACACCATTAAAAGAATAAAAATAGCATACAAGTATACATCTATTGACATTTAAATAGAGTATAATAATATTTTCACATAAACATTGTTCTAATGGTTCTAAAACAGTATAACTATTTGCTACCAGATCAGTCTGTCTGAAGATACCTGCTTCCTGACTTAAAACGCACCAAACATTGATGGTATTGCTTTTCTTCTTTCCGTATGCAAAGCTTAATGGTGTTCTGCAAAGCTAAAGACAAAAATAACATTTCTCCTCTACAAAACAACTAAACAAAATTACATGAACAACTATTTAAAGGTATAAAAACTTTTACTAAATGACGTGATTTGGCATTAAGTGACCTGAAAAGGGTTGATATGCCGTAAAAGAAGCAAGCAAGCAAACTAAAACAGTATATATAATTATTGTTACTAGCAATTAACAATACATGACACTTCATCAGTATAACCCCGAGGAGAATTAATCCGAAAAATCACCAAAAGCAACCATTCGTCAAAGCTATTTTAAATTTAAGCGTGAAAAACTAACGAAAACGCTAGTTCGAATTTAAGCGTGACAGATGAAGGAATTTTCTATTTTAAACTTAAGTGCGCCACACTAATGAAGATCCTATTTCAAAATTAGGCATCATTTTCCAATAAAAATGCTATTTAAAATTTAAGCTTGACAGACCAACGAAAATGCTATTTAAAACTCAAGTTTGCAAAAAACAATGAAAATGCTATTTCAACTTTAAGCGTAACGAACCAAGGGAAATGCTATTTTAAACTTAAGTGTTGCAGACTAACGAAAATGTTATTTAAAATTTAAGGGTAACAGACCAATAAAATGCTATTTTAAAATTGTCACAGACTAATGACATAAAGTGTTATTTCAAATTTAGGTGTGACAGAACAATATTTCAAACTTAAGTCCGGGAGACAAATAAAAGGCTATTTAAAACTAAAGTGTGATGAATCAACGAATATACTGTTGCAAACTTAAGCGTGACAGACGAACACAATTCTATTTCCAACTTGACAGACCAATGAAAATGCTATTCAAAATTTCTCTTTCAAACTAAAGCGTGACGGAACAATGAAAATGCTATTTGAAAGTTAAGCGTAACGGATAAATGAAAATGCTATTTTAAATTTAAGCGTGGCAGATCGAGGAAAATGCTATTTCAAACCTAAGCGTGACGAAATGATAGGAAATGCTATTTAAAACTTAAGCCTGACGGATAAATCAAATAATATCTTAAATTTAAGCGGGACGGATAAAGGACAATGTTATTTCAAATTTAATCGTATCAGAGCAATCGGCTGACCAATTGATATAAAGTCTTATGGACATACGGGAACGCATAGGTTCTGCCACACAGAAGTAGAGAGTGTGAGCCACCTGACATCCAGTTGTAAGGTTCTCCTAGAGGATGACTATTATACAATGCGACACAACGGAGTGTATAAATATCTTCACTGGATAATTTGTAAAAAAGTTGAATATCCAGTGTAGCAGAAAGTCCTGGGAGCATATACCAGAAAGAACAGTTGGAAATAATTTATACACCATCCACTATGACTATGCAATCCCTACAGCTACATATCTAGAAAACGGAGCTGTTGAACCTGACATCGTAATATGGGACAAAAGGGAGAAAGTAGCAACCCTAGTGTAAGTCAGTGTCCCTAATGATGCAGGATTAAACAGAGCAGAAAGGGAAAAGATTACGAAATACCAAGGTCTTATGTACGAAATGAAAAGAAACTGGAATCTTAAGAACATCTCAATCATATAAGTAATTATAAGAGAACAGGTCTAATGAAAAAGAATTTCAAAAGCTATCTGGAGAGTATATCCGGTGAACCGAGTACAAGAGAAATACAAATCATTACACTTAAAGGGACGGTACGAATCTTAAAACGATCTCTAGCCTGGAGTATCTGAAATCCGGTACAATGCCCAATTTCCAGCAAAAACGGAAACATAAGAAAAAAAGGATGCAATTACTTGAATAGGACGCTTCTAATACGGAAACTTAGGACATCAATCGCACAGGTGCTCCGTTACTTATGCTATCCGTGCTACGACTAAATAAAGAAATAGTGTAACACTTGACAAAATCGTAAAACTAATCAAAATTACTTGATGGATTTAAATAAATATTCTTGACGAAAGGCGATTTACCAAAAACAGCTAAAAATACACGAATTATATATATATATATATATATATATATATATATATATATAAACTGTGTTTCTCGCTTTATTGCAGATCATAATATTGCTAAAACCTTCAATAATATAAATCGAACAAGTTTGAAATTTTGCACACTGAAAGAGTGCTCGTAAGTAGGTAAGATCTTAAAATATTTTGCAAATCTATACTATATTTCTAAAGTTATAGACATTTATGCATTTGTTAGCCATTTTTACTACTTCTCGTAGTTTTGTAAAAATGCCCAAACATCGACGTTTGACTGCTACTGAAAAACAAAGGGTTGTAGCAGGCCTTGCAGAAAGACTGACACTTCTGGATTTAGCCAAGGAACTAAGAAGAGATAAGAGAACCTTGGTTTCTTTTGTGGAGAAGCCCAACATTGCACCAAGGTAAGATAAGAGTACACGAAGGAGCATTTCCACTCGCTATATGCAAAAGATACGCAGACAGATCATTAGGGAACCAAATGGCACTAGTGCCTACATTTTTGGCAAAGCTGGCGTTGTTCCAATGTCCAGGAAGACCAGATGCAGTGTCTTGAATGAGATGGCCAGGAACGTGAACCCCATTTCCAGGCTTCCCTTGAACAAAACCCATAAGGGAAAACGCATTGCGTGGGCAGAATAATACATGGAAACGGATTTCCAACAGGTTCTATTCACAGATAAAGCTAAATCCACACTTGATGGCCCGGATGGATGGGCTAAAGTTTAGAGTCCAACAGGAGCTGCAATCTCACATCGCATTCGTCGCCAACAAGGTGGCGGGGGATTTATGTTTTGGGCGGGTATCATAGGTGATGAATTAATTGGACCTTTCCGAGTGCCAGAGGGTATGAAACTCACAAGTCAAACATACATATCGTTCTTAGATGAGCATTTGTCACCTTGGCTTGATGACCTGCCTTTACTTCGTCTACGTCAACTGATTTTTATGCACGACAGTGATTTATCTCATGCAGCAAAGGTTACGACTACCTTCCTCGCATCTCTGGGCATCAAGGGAGAGAGTCTCATGACACCGCCGCCTTGTTCTCCTGACTTAAACCCGATTGAGCACTCTGGTCAATTTTAAAGAGGAAGGTTTATGAAGGAGGACAACAATTTACATCAAAAGATGCCCTCTCAAATAAAATTGTTGATGTTGCTAGTAGCATAAATTCTCCCCAAATCAACAGATTGACTTCATCTGTTGATGGGAGACTGCAGAGGGTATTTTCAAGAAATGGGAGATTTGTTGATAACTGATTCAATTTTCTGGTGCCTATCTGGTGATTTCTTCCTTACATTTCATTCATATTGTTACTTAGATTTAAATGATTAAAATAATTAACCCTGCTAAGCCAAACATTTTTTTTTATCACCTATGCATTGTATTTTAACAAACCTGCAATAAAGCGAGAAACAGTAAAAATGGCTAACAAATACATAAATGTCTATAACTTTAGAAATATACTATGGATTTGCAAAATATTTTGGTATCTTACCTACTTTAGGAGCACTCTTTTAGTGTGCAAAATTTCAAACTTGTGCGATTTATATTATTGAAGTTATTAACAATATTATTATCTGCAATAAAGCGAGAAACATAGTTTGTATATATATATATATATATATATATATATATATAAGCTCATCGTAAACGAATAGAGCACTCTCTGGTAGATTATATTTTTATATATACAGTAATATTTCCTTGCATCGTACCTTGTGATTTGTGATGTTGCACAGTGAATAGAAGTTCTGACTTGTTCCGCTTGAAGGACTTGCCCGTTCAGATATATTGAAGAGTAGTGATATAGCGAAACAATCTGGTTTTGTATGACATATGTATATAACATTGTCATCCACAGAAAAAAATTTCTGCATCTATACTGACTAAACAAATGAAATTCACAGCGGCAGTGACAGAAATTGATAGATTAGCTGTGATCAGTGATTCGAACAAGGTTAAATATGAACACTTAAAAATAGAATTACGGTTTAAGAGTAAAATTATTAGCAAATGTAATAACATACGTCTTAGATAAAAGTATATATTAGCCGTATGTAAAGAATATTTCCACTAAATATGCGTGAACCCAAGGCACACTCTGCGAATATATAACATTGCTGACACTATCAAATGCATGCTTCCCCATAACTCGACAAATAGGAAAATATTTAAAAACTTAAGTAATGTGTACGACACCGCTCTAAAACATTAGGTATATTAACATTGACATTCAATATAATATAACAAAACCAGTAATAATAGTAATAATAGAAAGAGAAGCTTCAGATATATTTGTATTTTATTACCGGAAATTGAATTAATTTACATCCTGAAGATGAAAATAATAAACATTTGAAACTTTGCTCAAAAGTAATTTTGATAAGAAACGTTTTTTTTTCAGAAACGCACGTACATACGAATTTCTCGAGCTGGATATAATACAGATGTTTTGAATTTTTAAAAATGTACCCATAATAAAAAAAATAATTTAATATTATTTATTTAATAATTAATATATATATATATATATATATAGTAATCCAGATAAACTTTGCATCGGCAGGTTAACATACGGAGAATCTTTACTGTGTTCATATAATCGTGCTCAATAATCGATAGAGCTATTTATATATAACAGTTTCTGACATAAAAACATGCCTATACGTTTTGAAATGTTTAAACTGTAGCTTTTACAAGCTCGATTTCCCCAGGCCAAAAAATAAGTGTCTGCTATTTACGTTTGTATATAGGGTATTTTACGTTTTCATGTTCGCGTCTAATATAAAAACCTATAAAGCATGCACTTATTTTTTGGCCTGAAGTAATCAAGTTCATCAAAGCTACGGTTGAAACATATCTAAATGGGTAGCCATATGTTTGTATAAATAACACTTTGATTATATTTGTATATATAGACTCTCTCGTTTAAAAAGACAGATGGACGTCTGATTATTAGACGGTTGCCAATGATAGATGCACTCTCATTCTCCGCAGCAAGCAAATAATGAATGTACCGTTGTACGGTGTTCTATATATCATATGCTATTCTAGCATTCTAATTTTCCTGAGGCATTTTCGAACAATCTATTGTCGTTTAGTTCTGCATTCAACTGTGTTTGATTCAATACATTTCAATACACTCGCTGTGTTTTTCAACAAAGAAATCGGATGAAAAATAAATATTCAATTTCAAAATAAAGTATGGATGACTGAAATATTGTAATTTATAATGTTTCACTAGAAACAATGGATATGACGAAGTGTCTGTCGTTCAATGTTTCAAACAAGTGTATGCGTCTAATTATCCACCATAATAATTTATTTCCTCCGAAATTTAATCAAGCGAAATCTAATTCATTCTTTATACAATAATGAATAGGTTGTAGTAATGAAGTGTTTAACGACGCGGAAAGAAAACCTGAGTGTGTCTAGTTCGAATCCAGTTATTTCTATAGCACTCCTTTCACTTATGAGTGTTGGGCAACTACACGTGGTTCTTGCTATAAGTAAGATTCGAGAATAAAATAACATTTTTAACAGAATAGCGCTTAAAGTGAAAAGTGACTCCATAAAATATATTTCGATGAGTTTTAGGTGTAAAATACAGTATTTAGAATCACAGTTAGTCCTTAGTTACTTCTCTTGATCATGATGTTTTGAGTTACTTTCTTTTCGCTGACTGCATTGACTGGTCTCCGAATGAATCAAACTACGTAGTCTGCCCATATGTGCGCGTTTTTCCCCTATACGTAACTTTGATAAACATGTATGCCATTAATTCTCTTAATTTACAATTCAATAAAAGAAAAACGCTAAAATACTGTTTTAAATTCCTATTTAAAATGGATAATCAAAATGGTATATTTTCGTAACCTTCACGTGGTTTCTATTATAAGTACCTGTTTTTAAGAGGAATCAGAGAAACCAATGGCATCAACTGAATCAAGCCGGTCAAAGGTCATAGCATGCTGATTCCTACGAATTGACAAAAAAGAATGAATATTCTAAAAGATGCGGTTATTCAATCTGTGCCTTTATTAGGAAAAATGCAATTTTAATTTTAACGTGACAGACTGACGGACAGAGGTGCATGTCAAGATGGGTGAATTGATTTAAAATGCTATTTCAAACGGAAATGTGACATACACTAGAATAATCGATTTCAAGTTTAAGCATTACCGACGTAGATTCAAGTGATGATTAAATGCCTCTGAAATAATATGTACGTTCAGTGATGGGTGTTAACTATTTAACTGGTAGAATAACTAGTGAATATTCTAGCTGAAGCTGGGTTAACAAGTGCTTCCAGAATAACACGTAATGTGACAGGCAAAATATCAGCAAAAATTTACTTGCTGTCCCTGTGTGATATTAGCACACATGTGGGAATATATGATCTATGGAATATTACGTAAAATGGCTGTGAGAGACTAGGTGATAGCAATAAAGGCATTCTTAAAAAGCACGCGGCGCGTTCGGACGTGTAATTGAAATGGGCTGACAACATATAATTAAACAGCGATTATAAATCTCTTACTATGTCTCCCCACACTTGTCAGTTATTCTGAGCGAAGATAACGTTTAATAAATGTCGTCTGTCTAATAAATGCCGTTTGCGTCCAGTCAGACCTTTTAAAAGTATAAATAAGAGAATTGATTACAAGATGACACGTCCTCAGTCTAGAAGTATCATAGCTAACCTTACACAAGGAAAAGCACCAGGAACAAGATATGGAAAACAATTTGTAAACTTTAGCATTTCTGTAATTGAATGCATCTATAAATTTAAATAAAAATGTTAATTTTAATATTTTTCTTTGATTGTACAGAGAATATATTTAGCAGAGCATTCTAAAAAATATCCAAAAAACATACAATAAATTATACTCATTGTGGATAATAATAATCACAGGTCTTCAGAATAAGTAAGCAATCTGATGAAAAACATTCAATTTATCATGTTTTTGTGAGAAACACTTTTAATTACATCTATGTAAACAGACATCTCACTGCACAGCTCCCAATTTAGGGTTACCTTCCCCAAACTCTCACCCCCTTTCTCAGTCTACAGTAGCGGACTGCCTTGTTTGGGGGTGAACTATGTTAAAAAAAAGAATTTCGACATAATAACATATAATCAGCAGAATACACCATTACATGAGAGAATTAACGTATAGTTAAGTGTAGCCATATAAACAAATACTTACTTTGCTACTTACCTTCATAAAAAATAAAAACATAATAGCATCAAGTAATTTCATACAAGTGTTAAAAAGTGGAAATTTTATTAGACCGAGGAATGAGACATAGTTAATATATCTTAATAACACACACATTCGGTCTTTAAGATTTGGGATTGTACATCAACTTGCAGTAGAAATCTCTATAAATAGAACCATATATATATATATATATATATATATATATATATATATATATATATATATATATGAAGCAATCCAACAAAAGATATAAGCGTCAACTAATATCTTATAATTATAAATATAAATATTTTCAAAGCGTAATTTTATTGCCCGTAGTAGTATAACTGCGGTAATGGTCCTCTGAAGAGAAGAATTATCTTTGAAAACTCATGAGCTAAGGACTTAAGGATGCTTTGCATGAACTTTGAATTCTAATAAAATTTGATTGACACCTTATTTTATTACTTCATTTTATATTATATATATATATATATATATATATATATATATATATATATATATATATAGAGAGAGAGAGAGAGAGAGAGAGAGAGAGAGAGGGAGGTGATACAATGAAAGGGAAAACAAACGAAAAAGAAATGGAAAAGAGAAAAACCGAAAACCTTCGATTGACCCTGCAATTCAAGATATTTTAACTTGCCAATCAAATGCATGCTTCCTTTGATCGCATATCTGTGCTAGCCTGGGAGGATTTATCATGACGAAAGAACGTATAGCATATTATCTCTAAAGGATGAGGTAATGTTTGGGAGGATGGCATCAAAATAACAGAACATATACTATACTACACTATCCCTCAATTGAGCATTGATAGATACTACAAGAGTTCATTAATAGAAGTACTAGTATGGTTTCGGTTCTAGACTGCCATACAACAAGTCTGTATTAGTAATAAATGTGAGAAAAGACCGTTTCACATTAAAATGATTATTTCATCTTTTCTAGTTATTTGCAAAAATAAGAAAATTCCGAGACAGAAAGCGCACGAGTGTAAAACAATATTTCAAATAGATCAATAATTTTGACTCAATAAATTATTTATGTATTTGGATTGTTCGGACTATGTCTGTCATCTTGGGTATTATTATCACCACGTTTCGGCCGATATAAACACCGACTTTCTTCGGATGAAAGCAATAGTGCGAACAATCCAAAAAAATATTATCAATCCACATCTCAAAAACAAAAAAAAATCAAGAAATTATTTAAGTTCTATTTTTTATGTATAATACCTTAAAAGTCACTGAAAGAGTATTTAAAAAATAAATACAGAAATTACCGAATTTTCAGAGAAAACACCATAATTAACGTAAAATAGACATTTAATTTTGTTATGGTGAAGGTGATGTATCCGACATAAGTTCAAATTCTTGTCGCAATTGTTGTGGCCTAAAAGTATCGAAGAGAAATAAAACCAGAAGGAGGTACGTTAAAAGTTAATATATTTACATAAAGTACAGAAGTAATGGGTTGTCAGAGAATGCTTGTAGCTTGGCCATAAAGACTTTGTATGGTTCTATCATTATCACTATCACAGTATCGGGAAGAGTCTATGTAGTGACGCAATAGGGTAGATTATAACAATATAAGAGTGTTCTTCTAGATGGACTATCGTGGATCTGGCTTAGTATCCTATTTACCCCTCGATATATACCAGGAGGTACGTAAAAACAGTAGGTATTTACAGAAATTACTAAAGTAATTGGTTGGCATAGACTGCTACGGTTTAAAATATATTTAGATTTGATAAATAATTTCGTTCTAAATTTGAACGTATCTTAAATGTAACATCAATACACTATATGGGGATGTTATTTTTGCAAAGCCGAACAGAATATTAGGTCCGCACAGAAATTATGGGCTCTGGCAGGATAATCCAAGTTTATTTTACGAAAATGAAAGTGATACATTTAATATCTTTATTTTCTTCTTCTCGTACTGCATGATTTCAACAAACATTTCACGGCGAAAACCTGAAACAAAATCTGAATAGTGCCACTGTTTTGAGAGGCAAAATACATTCAGCATCAATAGAAAAGGATGAGGAAGATATCAATTTGGGAACAATACGAACAACAGTTGCATTCATGAAAAGTGAAATCGAACAGTTACGTTGACAAGGAACATTTATTGGTGCTTCTGTATTATTGGGGCAGATTAAATTTTTATTTTGATTTTAGAAAAGTCAGTTGAAAAGGAAAGATAATTCAAAATTATTTTTTGTTGTAATTATAACCCATACAGAAATCCCATAGAATTAGTAAGAAAACAAATTTTTAAAAGGGTACTTCTGCAGTTTATGGATCGGGCTTAAAAAATAATGACGTTATAATTTAGAAATGCATTCTTAACATTGGGAGGTGGAGGTTGATTTACTATTCTGTACTCTTACCTAACAGTTTAATAAGCAGAATACTTATCATCTCACCTCTCCATGTTAAAATGGCTTTCTAAATGTTAACGTTATTATTTCAGCCCGGTCCGTAAACTGCATGAGTTCCACTTTTTATTTTCTTACCAATTCTCTGAATTTTCCTTATGGGTTATGGTTACAAGAAAAAACTGAATTATCTCCCCTTTCAACAGACTTTTCTAAATTAGAGATGTAATTTCATCTGCCTCAGACTCCATGCCGTAAAATGATTTTTTAAACACACATTTTATCAAGTATTATTCTTTAGAAATAATATCAAAACGTAATTGACATTAATCCGAGAACGATTCGTTAAGACATTTTAATAATGAATGAGAAATTGAGAGGAAAACGATTCCCTCTGTTTTAATCATGTCGATTTCAAGCTGGAAATTTCGTGAAATTTAAAATAGATTGATAAACATAGCAATTTATAGATTCTAAACAATTAAGTTTTGATTATTTTAATATCTATCTTCACGAAATTAATTATATTCTCATCCAATGACTCGGGAGGTGACTGTTGCTAAGTGGTGAACGACACGGACGGACTTACAATATGGGTGTGCCTCGTTCGAATCCGATTTGTTCCACAGAAACATTTACACTTAGAACGTTGGCAAACTTCACGTGGTCCGATGTCTTTTTAGAAATAATTCTAACTAGAAAGATACCTGGGAAACCAATGCCAACAATAGAACCATCTGATTCATACGAACTGAATGGATACATCCGATGACTTTAATTGTTTAACCATAGTATATGCATGATAAACTAGAGTACTTTATCGTATCTAGGTCACTACTGGATGATGCTCTTTTTCCTTTAGAAAGTATGGTCCATCCACCGTGTAGTAAATCAAAACTTTTACAAACTCAGTTTTGAATTTTACTAGATTTACAACATGTTTTTCGTTATATATCAATGTTTATTTCAATATATATTATTTCATCTAAAATTAAGGGAGATAAATCGGTCTTACCTATTCATTAAAATTTATGTTTGTATTTATTTTTTCATAATTCGGAATTTTTTAGATTATTTTTTTGTAATTGTATCAGTTGGATTATACGGACTACTCTACTCATCTTGGATGACATTCTTATAATGTTTCGACTGATGTAAGGTTTGACTTTATCGAACTCCGGAATCTTGATGTCGAACTCGTGAATCCGTATGAAATTTTGAACGGGGCCTTTTATTTAATTCACGGGGTATATTGTTCTTCTTCAATCAGCAATGTGGCCGTGACGGGAAAGGGCACCGTCATAATCAGTTCTAAGTAACAGTTTAATCCTCAGTACATGCAATACTAAGAATACAATAACGAAGTACTTAATACTTCTACTCGGTCATGGCTGACGAAACACGAACAATCGACCCCCGTGGATTAAATGAAGGTTCCCGTTTGCAATTCCGTACATATTCCCGAGTTCGACATAAAGATTTCCGAGTGAGAAAGACTCACATGAAGATGGCCGGCTGTTCGATCGATCGAAACGGTGTGCGAATAACATCCAATATGTTCGAATAATTCCAATAATATAAATTTTCCACTTGTTTAGTTTAATATATTAATATTTATTTCAATGTATTATTTCATCTAACCTTAAAGCGAGATTCATCTGCTTTAGCAATTTATTAAAATGTAAGTTTTCATTAATATTTTCATGTGTTTTTTAACTTAATGCTGTCGGCTTGTCACTTACTAATACTTTCATCTTTATTCTTAGTTATAAAACACTAGGAGCAAAATAATAAATTAAACGTTAATTTGTTTTATATCCATGGTCCACCAAGATATTATTAATCGATTGTAATTCAAAACAAGAAACATAATTTACAAATAAAAGCAACAACTTTAGAAATATTTGTAATTTCACAATTCACAATTCCTTGATGACGGATTCGATTTGCATTTTTTTATGTTTCAAAAACATAAATATCTTCTTTGCGTTAATGAAAATAAAAAGAAACATGTTTTAACAATATTAAAAGCAATCATGCGTTATAGTAAATGGCCGATAAATCTAAAGCAAATAAAAATACAACACATAACTTTTACCCAACGCAGTAAACTTTAATTTTATACTAACCTGTATAATTCTTAACTGTTGAAACTTATTGTATGAGTTATTATTTATGAATATGTTATTGATATTCTGACTTAGCCGAAGACGAGTCAATCAGATATGGCGGTCAATTTT
>OY744516.1:165052521-165092521 GCA_963556195.1 Sepiola atlantica | reverse complement strand
GTTTTAAATGTTATACATTTTCTAGAACCAAAATGATTTAATGTATTTTGATCAAAATTTGAATAAGGATTACATATATAGAAAGTTAATATCATTATATCTGAAGTTTAATTATTCATAAGGAGAGATAAAAGGGGTTCAACACTCTTTTGTTTAGGAAGATTGTTTTATCGGGGTATTCTTCTCATTTTCCATATAAACTTTTCTATATAAACTTCGTGACCGAATTTTTTTTTCTCTTAGACTTCCCCTACCATTCTTTATTCCATGATTTATTTTCTTCTTCTCTAACATCTGTACATTTTTCTGTTTCTAATTCACTTTTTTCTCGGTATTCAGGTGTCAATTTGGAAGCATTAAGAAGCGTGGAGTAACCCTTTATTTACAATTACTTCCACACTCATTCCGACCCGGATTGGTAAGAAATGTCACGGTCTCATCTACGAGTTAAATAAACTATATACTTTACGGATTATTTATTTACTAATCGAAATAATATACAAGAAATACAGCAGGTTCGTGTGAGTTCGATATACAATGAGCTAAACAGGATTGACATGTTGTAAAATACGAATACCAATCTTTATTTTCGTATACGCCGTATTAGTTTCTATCTGTGAACACTTCACATATATTCGCAAACTTTTTGCCCTAATAATAGACGTTTTGTTCGTGGGAGATAATCCAATGAATCCTTATTATGTTTATACAATAGTGCTCAATAAAAAGTTGAGCTATATATTTAGGTAAAATGTTTAATACAGACATTCCGGCTACATATGTGCTGTTTCGGCTACAGCTTGACTTATGTTCGTCTTTTAAAGATAAGTTCTTATGGCAAAAATAAAAAAAAACATGTTTTCCTTAGCGTTTCTTTTATAAGTATTTCTCCCACACTTTTTTAGATTTCATTTCATTTTTTTTGCCTCTGCAATTTTCTTGTTATCACCCGAAAACACTAAATAAGGTTGTGGCTTAAACATGTATGCACATATATAGCTAAACTATTTGTATAATTATATATATATATATTATATACATACATACATATATATGTGTATATGAACAAGACAAATAGAAAAACAAATTAAACATAGGAAAATATTATCAAAAACGTATTTAATTTGTTTTTCTTTTTGTCTTTTTCAAACATCCTGTCTCCACAGCATTTTATTTTATGATATATGTATTTTGTTAGTTGTGTGTGTTGCATATATATTTTGGAAGAAAAGCATTTTCAATTCAAGTCTGATTGAAGACGAACATTTTTTTTCTTAATTTTTCTCTCGACTTTGCAAGCTTGTTTTTGTGTCTCTGGTTTAAATTTGAGGAAAACAACATGACGGTTTTTTAAATTTGCCTTTTGATGAAGCATAACACGACAGAAAAATGTTTCACTTTTGTCTTGTTTTACCATTATATATATATATATATGTGTATATATATATGGTGTGTGTATACATAAAAAGAAGTAGATTAATGTGATAAGAAGAAAGTGAGAAAGTCAAATGGATATTAAAAACAAAACGAGAAACGTTAAGATAGAGTGAATTAGTTGAAGGCATGCATCTGCTACCATCGAAAGATACATGATTGAGTTTATGCCGATGCACATCTCCATCAGTATCCGTCCATGTACACGAGACAATAGTGGAAGATTCCACGGTGCAGAGGAAATATTTTGTGGGAGTTTGAAGTTGATAAGGAAATGATCACCTTCGGAAATCTTTTTCTTCGCTAGAAAATGACAAAAGCAAAACAGCACATTTTTACTCGTATGAAAGCAGTCAACACATGATTTCAAAACATCAGATATACAAGGTGTGTTCTAGCGTTTAAACACTACAACGCTAAACAAAAAATGTATACACATATAAAAGGCAATGCACAAAATGTGGTCAATCGAATATTTGGAAAGAAAGGCAACGACTCTCAATTCACTAAGCAAACGATAATTCAAGTATTATTATCTAAATGAATAAATGCGAAAGTTAAGATTCATTTCTCGCACTAACGTTCAAGACAAAAACGCTCGATTTCAAGTTAATTAAACTTCACATCAAAGACGAACCATCTTTTTATATACTCTTTTTGTGAAAAAAGGAAAACCAAAAATATTATTTATGTATTCATCAACGTTACGTCTTTATTTCAAGCCTTCGTCAGGATGATTGGTCTGAAGAAATAACAAGTAAAAATATTTGAAACAGTCCAATAATACACTGTTTCAAATATTTGTACTTATGTGTTCTTTCTTCAGACCAATCATTCTGAGAAAGTTTTGAAATAAAGACGAAACGTTGATGAATACATAAATAATATTTTTGGTCTTCCTTATTTCATTTTCCATTACGTTGGATTATTAGTTTCATTTTTTATCATACTCTTTTGATATGTGCGATATTAGTCGTAAAGTTAACTAATTTGTATTTAGGTTGTTCAAAAGGGCATTTTATTAATTTACTATTATTTGTTATTGTATTTTTATTCAGTTTTTGTTTTGATTTCAATATAACAAATAGTTCTGTTTTGCAATATTGTTTTATTGTCTGTCCAAATGGTAAACATTTGTGCTTAATCTTCCTTTGTTTAGAGGGACTGACTTAGTATTCAACACGTTGTGATCTATTTCGTTTCTCTTCTTCATGGTCACATTTAAAAGATAGACATCATCAAAATGCACATGTTTATCTATATACACTATTTTGAAAGATTTTCTTTCGTGTTTACAACAACGATATAAATGAAATGTTTTATTTTTAATTAATGCTTAACGTATTTCAAGTATCAAACATTGTGAAGCGATAGCGACCTGGTTAAATATTATAAGGGACATCATTTTAATTCAAACATAAGGATTTTAATTTAGAAAACGTCTTTAATATGATAAGCAATCAGTAGTATGTCGATCTGTTTCATTCAGCAACAGATACAGAGTTTGATTGCGCTAGCGAAATGTTTAAATAAATAGCGTGTGCTATAAGTTATAATAATACTTGTTACGTTGTTCAGTACTAATACAGCCGTAGTCAATTAAATTCTAACGTTTGCGATTCTTGCAGTCTTTACTACAGGCGATAATAACACTAAAAATGAGATAATTATTAACACTTTTACCCGGTCATGCCGGGCGTCGAATGAAAAAAATATAACCCCTAATTCCCTAATTTTGTTCTTTAGTCGTCATATTCCATGAGCGATGTTTCTGACAAATGGGAGAAAATTGCTGTTTTCTGGGTCAGAATCTA
The DNA here is from genome assembly GCA_963556195.1 of Sepiola atlantica. Lineage (NCBI taxonomy): Eukaryota > Metazoa > Mollusca > Cephalopoda > Sepiida > Sepiolidae > Sepiola > Sepiola atlantica. The sequence continues at coordinate 165,089,273 of OY744516.1, read as the reverse complement.
CCAATTATTCCTGGCTATTTTTTAAAACTTGAAGTTGTTTTGTTTTTTAGCTGCTTACATCAAGTGGCTTCATGCCTTCTATGGAATGATTTTCTTTGAAAATAAAATCCGTTTCAGTTCGGCATTCCGTGTATGTTCCTAGCATCTACATAAAGACGTCAAAGCTTTACTATAAGGTTTCCAAGCTCATGAAGATACCTTTAAAAAAGGTCGGAGGTTACATCGACTGAAACCGTAAGAGTATGACATAAAACGAAATACCGTGTTAAGGGCCTGATTTGTGATATTTGGGGCGTCTGGAGTTATCCCATCGTTGCCATTATTCATAGGACCACTCACAGACACGGGTTCCGCCAGTTATTTCTAAAAGTCTTATTGATATCAAATTAAATAAGAAAAAATAACTTTATAGACAACAGTGACCATCTGAAAAACTAGATATAATATTAGACAATTAATAATAGTGTTAAAGAACTTTAATAATTATTATTTGTAGACATCAGTCCCCATCTTATTATCTGTACACGAGACCGGTAAGACTTGTCAGATTATTTAATAGAACTTAAATATGTGTACTTTACATATATCGGTGTTGTTTGGTCAGTGAAAGAGACATCCTTCTAGACTGAAGTGATTTTTATATTGGACTAATCAAGAGAACCGCTTTTTTCGGAGCTGTATTTTATCCGCACTAAAAACCGACCTTGTGTCTTACTGTCCTCGTGGAGAGGCAAGCTAATAAGGACTCTTAAATACTGTATTCACGTAAGTGACCAGCTTGAATGCTTTGTGTAAAAATTACTGCTCACAATACAAATCATCGTGACTATTTAGATATTGCAATCAATCGTAAGTGAACATTTACATTTTCACCTTAAAATATAGACTTCCGACGGGAAAACGATATTTTAAAAAAGATTCTTTGTTCCTCATGTCTAAACGTTAAGAGAGTGTTACCCATCAAACAAAGACTCCGATTCACCATCAACATAATAAAATATATTAAAAGCAAACATAAGTCATATTGATCCAATGCATTCAACACATACGTAGCGATATAAATAAAAGAGTATGAAGAACAAATGCGCCTTTACAAAAGTATACAGAAATATTAACATCGGAAGCGCATACAAAATACAAAGGCAAACCAAAACATATTGTATTATTTGAATTATTCGAACTACTATTCTCATCTGGGTTGTTATTTTCACAACGTTTCGGTCGATGTAACCTGTGGCGCAACCAATCAAAGCGGTTTGCTCCAATCCGTTTAAAGTGACAGTCTTCAGGCGATACTAACTAAGAATAAATAATAAAACAAATATTAACACATTAATCTAGCTGCCCGAACGAAAACTATTTAACCTTGGGTCTGGTTCGAAATTAGATATAGATTCCCGAGTTCTACATACAGATTCTCGAGTTCGAAAATACGTACCTTAAAAAGGCGGGAGGTTATATCGGCCGAAACGTTGTGAAAATAGCAATTAAGAAGAGAACAATAGAAATGATGGATCCTTATCTAAACTAAAACGTTTCCAAACATAACACATCAACTGCAGCACTCTTACGTCATATTGACATGTAAATAAAGCAAATATTCAGCACGTTGCACGCTTTTCTTTTAGCAAACCAGAAGAGTACCCGACCCAAAGTCAGCAGCACATGGTGCTCAGACAGGTTTAGTGCCTCATATTAAAGTTCATACGTAATATAACTTTCGACGAGAGTTTCAGTCTTCTAAATTTATTAAATTATTAAGCCAAAGTACAGAATAGTTAACAAAGACTCTCTTGCTATGTTAAGAATGACTTTCTTAATAATAAAGTTATTATTTTAACATGGTTTGCAGAAGATTATTTAGAAAGCCATTCTAAAGATGGGGAGTTGGCTTTCGTTAACTATTCTGTACTTTCACCTAACAATTTAATTAATAAATTGATGAATAAACATTAGTAAAAATCTTGGACACCAGAAGAGTAAGTGACCCAAAACAGGAAGTCTTTAACATCAGGAACTAAATCTGACCGAACATCGTTTGCTGCTGACTTTGAGTCAGGTGCTCTTCTGGTTTGTCTTTTTTTTTTTAAATCAGATGTGTACAGTAACAGATGACCCTGTAATTTTCTCCGTCACTCCTAGGCACGATCCAGGTTTAATAATACCAATAAATCAGCAGTGACAATGGTTGTACAAACTTAGAATATAAAATATAGATTGAAATAGGTGAAGATGAGACAAGTGTCCGTAAATGTGTTAGATAAAAAAGAGAATGATGAAAATAGAGAGTGCGAAGTAAAAACCAGCAGAGAAACGAATAGAAAAATGGTGCGAAAAGGAATGAGTGACAAAGATTGGATAAGATCCTGAGTATACACGTATCGACCATTGTCATTGTTGATTTAACATTATTAAACTGGGAAAGTGTATCGGAGAACTTAATAAGCGTACACAATTAGAACTGATTAGATCCATATATGCTCGCTGGGTATTGCCCAGTAAAACACGAATAGGGAATACTTCAAGCCCCTTTTTATTTTAAGTTGCCATAATATCATATCAATGGTGAACACTTATCTAAACTGAAAAATAGGTATCTATTAATGTTAATCAAATTTTTAACGACTAACGCTAAGTCCGAGTGGCAAGGTCGAAAAACCACAAGATTTCTTAACGTTAAATGCCACATATTTTTCATACAATATTTACCTTATTCTAATGACTATTCTTCAGATTTTCTTTACATAAAAAATGGTTGTTTTACATTTTTAATTAGATTTTTTTTAGTTAGTTACTTTTTCATTCACGTATATTTAAAATGAAATGGTTTTCGAAAGTAATTGGAAATAACTTATCTAGTTTGATATAACAATTTGGCAACTTAAAGTCAAAACAGCCTAATTCAGTAAGCTGCTGGTACTGTATTATCCCAAAAAAGTAATTTTATCAAATGATTTAATTACACAAAAACAGTGAGTAGTAATTACTAATGAGATGCACGACATAAAATGTTTGGCTTCGTTTAAAGAATATAATTAAGCGCCAAATTAAAACAAATTAATTACATTATTGCTTGGATGAAGTACATATTCTCACAATAAGAATGGTTTGAGATAAACACATTTATTAATGAATTCAATTATGCGGCTTAAATAACGCCACTTTATTTCAACTGAAAAAACACCCAGCAAGAAATTTTTTTTTAAGAAAAGTAATGATGCTCCTTTCATTTTATTTATACATTTTTTTTTTAATCTACATATTTCTTGTCATAATCGATTTCTTAAAACAGAAAAACACACAAAAAAAACACGTACGTTTAAAGATTTTCACTTATTTATATATAGTACCTAAATTAGTATGTATTTTTTAATATGTAATATCTATAGTTTCACGCAATCTCACGATCGTCAGGTGGCTTAATGCACGAATTTGATGTCAAATTCGCGTTTTATTATGTTTCCTAGATTTTTATATTAGGGTATTCATTCTGCAGTCCACGTTCTATCTCTCAACCCGTTCTCCTCTGTGTGTGTGTGTCTCTCTCTCTAATATATATATATATATATATATATATATATATATATATACGAAGGTTTATAACTAAAAGATAACTTTTAGAGAATTAGACCTATTGTGAGATGAGGAAAGCTCAATATACTGGATAGAGCAAAAATAAGGTGAGTCAATGAAAAATAGTTAGACCTGTAAATGGAAACAGATCGATATCTTCAGTTGTTCAGAACAAGGAGCATTTAGTAAATAAAAATATTTCTTCTTCTTCTCTTTCAATTGTATTCTTTAAGCACGGCTTTTCAAAGATCAAAATCTTATCATCAGAGGAAGTAGTGATTGATAAGCTGACAGATAAGAACAGTCAATATATATATATATATATATATATATATATATATATATATATATATTGGTTTCAAGTCAACAAGTGTTGAAGGCTTGCTAACTATCCTCAGTCATCGTTGCAAAGTCCTGTTTGATAACGTTTGAAGATAAACGAACGCATTATTTTATTTATTTGTTTATTTTATTCTTTTAAGGGCGTTGGCTCAGCGTGTTTTTATCAGAAATCCATGAACGTTATCAACTGAAATACATCTCTCATAAAATTTAATATAAAATTGGAGTTAAAATAATACAAATAATAATATCTCGCAATTTTTCCAAATAAAGCTTTGCAACGATGACTGATGATAGTCGTCGAGACTTGAACACTCGGTGACTTGAAACAGACGGTATCGTGTTGCTTTGGCTTGATCTTCGGTAACACCATATATAAATATATTTTCAATTTCATTTTTTTGGAAAATTGTATTTTAATAAACAAAGACTCTGCTGGATTTCTATCCATCACTTTACCAAGGTATATATATATATATATATATATATATATATATATATATATATATATATATATATATATATATATATATATATATATATAAAATATAATAACACGAAATCACATAATTGTCGATGCAATAATTTATTTCAACCGTGCGGTTTTTTCAAGCATCACTCAGACAATTACATTTTTGAGACTCAAAAATGTTATTGTCTGAGTGATGCTTGAAAAAAAAAAAATTATTGCATCGACAATTATGTGATTTCGTGTTATCATATTTTATGTTATTCTTGCTCTGTTTACTACATTGAGCTCTCATACCCAGATTTCCTCCTGGAATTATCCCATTATAACACAAATATATATATATATATATATATATATATATATATATATATATTGGCAACCGCTTACAGATTCAAGGTGTATCTGTGAACCGTGATCGCGCTCCATGACCGTCTGTGATTGCTATTTCCCTACACTGAAGAGAGCCGAAAATTCGAAACGACATCATATATAGGTAAACTATTAAAATATTATTAGAATACCCTTTAAGTAAAAGTCGAGCACTGTGAGAGAGATTAAAAAATAAACAATTACCTAATGCTTCAGTGCGATACTTCGACTCTGTCGTTCAGTTCTATTTGACTGTCTTGATGTTTACGCTCGCCGTTCTCAGCGTAAATATAACGTAATTTATCCGTTATCACATTGGCCACGGAGATTAGGCAACCGCTTACATATTCAAGGTGTCTCTGTGAACTGGGTTCGCGCCCCTTGACCGTCTGTGATTTCTAAACTATTAAATATAATGTACTATAACATATATATTATAGTTGATATATAATATTATTAATGGCTGCAAACTCGTGCTAGAGCTCTGCCACTGATTGCTTAAGTAAGATATTAAAGTTTTCAAGCAATGTATTTGCGTGAAGCTTTTTAAATGTAGAAAGTCGTTACACAAAATTAATTCCACTCTCCAGAAAACTGCCACCTCACCCTATAAGAAGAGAAAGTCGACAACACCGCGGGTGTTATATCAGGTTTTTCTTCCGTTGGATTTCTCCCTAAAACGAAGACATTTCTAACGGTGTTTTTACTCCGCCCTTCGACACCCACAGAGATTTTATGATATCTATTAGTCTCTCTCTTATATATATATATATATATATATATACATATACACACCCACATGTATATGCCCACATATATGTAAATAGATATATATATATATATCTGTCATATATGTGTGCATATATATATATATATATATATATATATATATAAAATAAAAATTATATAAATTTATATATATATATATATATATGTATACATACGTATATATTAATCATTTATATTATCAAATAACATATGTATTTCTATATTTTTCATTATCCATACTTTATAAGTGCCCAATACACAAGTAGAGCTTATAAGTGTGCATGAAAATAAACTCATGACAACGAAGCCACACTGATTATTCCGTATTGTTTTCTTACCATATATTATCATACTACTATACATAAATGTATATAAACTCCCATAGTACTTACCATATATTTACTTTATATATATATATATATATATATATATATATATATATTGGTTTTCATTTAATTATTAAGAAGCATTACACATATAATATATGAAACATTACATTCGATTATATTTATTACATTACCCGGATTGTTAACGCATTCGCATTTAATGCGATCGCTTTCTACGCAGCATCTTGCCATTGTTTGCACAGCATAGCACATCACTTGCCACTTACCTGCAAAAGAAAAGAAAGAAAAACACATTATCAAAGAAAAATGGAGCACTATAAAGGTGTAGTCAACGTTTATATAAATAGTCACAACTTATCAAAGCCCAAAGGCCACTCCAGGGTAACGGTTAATCAGTGTCAGGTGGATAACAGCGTGATGATTGGAAATGATAGTTGTAATTGAGCAAAATTTGATCATCCAAGAGAACAGCTTACATTTGATTTGAAACCGACAATGTAGTAGTAAGCTGGAAAGCAACTCAACATTAATGTGTCCTACATACAGTAGTTTACTCGACACTAAACCCTGTTCCCGACTACCCCCTAAAGACACCTCTTTCCTTGCCGGCATTTACAAAATAAAATGTGCCGCATATCAGATGTTTTACATTGGTGAAAGGGCCAGAAACATAAAATCTCGCATATACAGACACAAACAGGACCTCAAACACGATAATTCCAGTAACGCTCTAGTAATACATAGACACACTTTTACACATAATTTTTACCTTAGAAACTGCACTCTCCTCAAAACCGTTGCAAGTGCATTGAAGCGCGACAATACTTCTCCCATCAAACATTAACTACAGACTTGGATCCTATACCTTAATCAAATATCTGGCAAAAACTGCATTGACACAATGCAATATATTATGCCACTGTAATCCTGATTAAAACACCAACACACAAAACCCGCCCCTCTGCACAATTTCTATGCCTATACCTGTTAGTTTATGTATACATGTTTTATTTACATACACGAACACACACACACACACACACACATATATATATATATATATATATATATATATATATTATATATATTAATTGATTTTTAAATGCTATGCAGGTGTGTCGTGCTGTTGATGTACTCGTGTCTTGGCTAGCTGCTGATATAATTAAATAGACGTTAAACGTGTTGTTTAACGTTGTATCTTAGCCTGATAATACCATATACTCATTAGTCAGATAATAAGGTTCATTTACTTTGAGGTATTTTACATAAACAATTTTATACTGACTTGTATGTGTGTATGAATGTACATGTTCAGCTGTACTTGTTATTGAGTACTATTAAATAAATATTATAAGGTTCACAACTTCATCTTTTCTAGTTTGCTCTGATGAGGAATGTGGTTGTAGTGTGTGTGTATATTTATGGATATTTACATATATATTTATATGCATATTATATATATATATATATATACCTTCCAACTATAGTACTTATTCTGGCTAAAAATAACAACCTTTGTCGACTTCTTCCCTTCCCCTCCCCCTATACTAGCTCGTAGGTGCGAAACAAAGAAAAAGAAAATATATCACTTACTTCCATAAATATATCTCATACTTGTTAACATTTCTTCTATGGACCAATCTCATCTCGCTGTACGTTTTGTTAATTTTACCTATCTTTGTGTCGCTATCGAAATAAAAGTTTTCAAATCTTCAGTTTTTGTAGACGTTCTTTGATACGAACGAAACCTGTCACATCTCTCGTTCTATTGTTTTTTCCTGTATTTAAATCCTTTATCTGTTTGTCTTTTTCTATACACATATACTTATATAACTTGTATAAATTACCACATCAACGGATATATCTATTTACTATAGTCAAATTCCTAAGTCTCGTCATCCAATGTCTTAAAATAAGATTGTAATAACATGAACAACTGAAACAGGCATATCAGATAGTCAGGATCCAACAGGTCACGCAAAAACACCCCATTTAATAATTTTAGTTCTTCTCATGCTACCCACTCGTTTGACCATTCATTTTTAAAATTGAATTACTTAAAACACACCCAATCCTCGACTTTACAAGTTTATGGTGTAAAGTTTTTCTTACAGCAAACCTCTATAGTCAAAGAACCCATACTTCCCCGCGTCCAATCTATTTTCGAAGGAGAATAACGTTATACTTATCTATTTACCATGCTAAAACAATTCGGCACTTCGCACCAATACTTGATCTTTTGAAAAGGCATCTCCTGTATTTGCGATAACCATCTTTCGTTCTTGTTCGCCTCTTACATCAAATGGCGTCATGCTTCGTCTGGAATGATTTCCATGAAACACAAGTCCACGATATGTCTTCGATAATCATTACGGTAGATTTGTCCACTTCGGCAAAAGCTGACCTGCTGTATCTGGTTGAGATACGGTTCTGTGCAATCCTAGGGGCTCTCTCCTCTCAGGCAATGTAAATAGTTAGAGTAAAGTATAAAATATTTGCATCATGTTTTACCTTGGAGCAAATTTAAGATTGTAAAAAAATCTTAATTTTTCTTTTTTGCCGCGGGAATTATTTGCTTCATTTGATTAAATTTCAGTTTCTTCCATTCGCTAGCAGCTTTGTAAATGAAAATTCCCAGCAGCTTTGAGGAATGCGATTCCAAAACAATTTACTTGGAATAGAGTTATTTCGTTTTCCCGCAAGAAATGATTGCAGATTAACAATTTTTTTTTATAGTTTTCCCGCAAGGAATAATTACATATACAAAAAGATTTCGTTTCCAACATGGAATGATTACAGATCAAAAAAATTATAATTGTGTTTTTTAGCTTCTTATTTCAATTATCTCGTATGCCTCTTTGGGCATCTCTTTTAATCAATGATTTTATTACAACTTCGAAGAAAAAAATGATACACATACAACCTTGCATACATACATACATACATACATACATATCTTTCGAATTAACATTTTTGATGCAGAAGATTTAAATAATCACGATATTAGTTAATGTGCTACTTGGTCGGTCCATCCGCTTTTTCCATTCATCTATGGCTGCTAACGTGTTTCAAGTACAGCTGAGCTAATTAGTTTTATATGTTCTGTTTACCCTCGCCGATCGGTATATCTTGTTTCTCGGCTGTGAATTATAACGCTTGAACCCCGAAGTTTTGTTTTAGAAGATGCATTTAACATAACAGAATACATAGATTGTGTAGATTTTGCACATGAGTAAAAGAAATAATGAATTACTGAAGAAAGATAATCGATTTTTCGGCGCTTTTGATAAGAGGAATAAATATAATAATAGTTGTGTATACCCGATCATTGACCGGTGTTAGTACAGCACCTGGGTATGTCAATTTCCATATTTACATAGCCTTTACCGCTTTATTTGCATGAAAGAGTAGTAACTACGATGAATGTATTTATGTACTTTTTTCGCCAAAAATACATTAGAAATGGAAAAAAATCGTTTGAACTAATGCCGAATAGCCTTTCTTTCTACTTTTTTGCGTATTATCAACAATAAAATAACATGTTAAAAATAATATGTGTGTAATTTTTTTGTTATCATATGTTTAATTTAATTTTTTTATAAAACATGTATCTAGGTAAAAAAAATTATTTTAGACTTACGTGTGATTCAAACTCTTGTATTGATATCGTTAAAGGTACTGTATTAGTAATGCGCACTCTGCCTATTCCTTTTTTGCTAACCAATCACATGTTTCTATTTGCGTACGAAGAGATAGATAGATAGATAAGGTCGGTGCTGAGTTCAGGCGTACGCAAGAGTCCTTATTTATTCTAGGGCAACGTCTAATGTGCATGCTAGTTGTTTATAATCCGATTTGCTAAACTCTCACTCTATGCTGTTTGAACCCCCGCTCTAATTTCATACATGTCTATTACTCTCTCTCTCCCCGTCCTTCTTTGTATCCCTATGTCTCTCCCTCTCCCTGTTTATTAACATCCGAATATAATACAGAAAGGAAAGAACATAAAGATTAAACTATAACATAAACAAAATAGTATTTCTCAAGTAGTAATATTATTTAACCCGATGTAGAAAGAAAGATATACAGGAGAGATATAAAGTAGACAGAAAGAGACAACTTTTTATAATACGCTGACTTTGCAAACTTACATTTTCCTGAGCAAAACAATCCACTCGAGCTCAATGGGTGACACAACAGGTCACATTTTCTTATGCCCGTATATGTATCCCTTGAAACATTGTTTCGTGCGCGCATATAGACGTACGTCTGTAGGCGTTTGTTCCCGAATATCTGATCAGATTATCAACGGCGAGAAACGAAGCATATCTTTCTTAGTTTCAGATTGCATGTCAATCATGTCGAAAAGTACAACACGCAAGTAAAGGTATATTAAACTAAACTCGTATAACTCTGCGGAAATTCCACGGTGGCTTACGTAACGGCTTATGTTAATCCTTACTATGAACCTACTTGCCATCTAAATATTTGTGAAATAAATAAAGCGTGCATTTTTATGAATCTATTTGTCCTAACACTGTGAATATAAAAATAATATTGTCTCCTTCTTACCTAAAATTAAATTGCAGCCAAATATACTTTAGCAGATAAAACGAATGCCATTTTTAAGTCGACGACATAATCTTATATATGATGTCTTAGTCGATTTTAGAATACTGCATTTTCAAATTGGTAAATCTTAATTTTTGGCTCACAACACCCGTTGACAAATTTGGTGATCGAGTGATCTTATTGTTAATTGGGTGGGAAATGTGATAACATACAGGACAGCCGAGTGTACATGGGCATTATTATATCGATAGATGTATATCTCTATTTATATACAGTTAGGTACATGTATATGTTCATATATAGAGGATTCATACCTAAACTAATTATTCATTTGTCATTATTCAAACGACATGAAACAATATAGCTTTATGTGTAAATTTGGTAAAAAATACGTTATTTTATTTATTTTAATTTGCTTTTATTAGACGAATAACTTTGGACGGTGTCTTTTCATTCTCTTTTCCTATCAATGCTGGTGTTCCCTAGGGCTCTATTCTAGGCCCAACACTGTTTTTTTCTATATATAAGTGATCTTCCAGAGAATATTGTTAAAAAGAATAACATCTATGCTGATGGTATCATTCTCTATTCCGGTGTTGTTTCTCGCCCATCTCCCTCGGATCAGTCGAAATATGCAGCTGATCTAGAAGTTGACCTAGGTTCAGTTGTGGATTGGGGTATGAAATGTGTTGTTTCAATTAAAGCAGTTAAGACTCAACTCGTATCTTTCAATCGTAGGCGTTTCCCTTTTATCCCTAAGATTCTAATGGATGGCTCAACTCTCGAGTTCATACATCAGATCCATTGCTATTTCTGCTTCTCGTTAAGTCGGTTTTCTCTATCGCTCCAAACACTTTCTCACACCTGAGGCTATTCTCTATCCCTACAAATCTACGAAGTACTGTTGTAATATTTTTGCTTGTGAATCGCTATCCCATTTCAGTGTTCTTGATAAGGTGCAGATACGTATCTGTAAAGGGTAGGGTGATCCTACACTTTCTTCTTTTCTCCACCTTCTCTTTCAAAGATGTTGATAGTCTTAGTCTTATATGAATTATATAATCTATTATCCGCTTTCTTTTGTTCCAGCTCGTTCGACATGTTGGTCTAGTTGTCTCCATCAATTCGCTGTTTTGATACCTCATTGTAATACAGCTTCCTGTTCCAGTAGGTTCTTTCTAAGAGCTGCAGGATGTTGGAACTCCCTTCCTGCTGACGGTTTTGCTCCTACCTATAGCTTTGCCTTTATCAAGACTAAGACAAATAAGCATTTACTGTATTTGCGATAATAATATTTCGTTATTGTTAGCTCTTTACATCAAGTGGCTTCACGCCTTGTCTACAGATATTTCAAAAACAATAACCATCGAAATGTGTCAGCATTTTGCCGCATATTGTATATCTCTCTATCTTTATGAAGTTAAGTATGTTTATACGTTTACATTTTTATATGTAGAGGATTAACACTTAAACTAATTAACGGATCATTATGAATTTCGGAAAATAACTGCTAGACGTAAGGAGTATAAATGTTGGCTATATTTAGTTTAAGTAACCTTTAACAATTTGATTGTTTGTAATTTATCTTTTGAAATAGCGTGCTGGGTTCAAATCCGATCGGATCTTTAATAATACTTTGAGAATGTTAAGAATCAATTTTCTATGATTTATTGGTGTAATATCAATGTATGTTCATCAAAATCTTTCAATATGTAGTGTTTAAACATTCAATCACCCCGTAAAGGTTTGATATGCCGTAAAACACATGCCACATTTTCTAGTGACAATAAATAAAAGTGTTGCTAGTTATTTTTATTTTCACATGTATAAAACTAATTACCTTCGGCGAAACTTATTGTCAGCCTCATTGTATAAATGAATATGTCCGAGAAAATTAATAAACAAATTATTTTTATAATTGCATTTGTTACTGGTTTGTTTTAACGTTGTTTTATATTTCAGCATATTTTTAAATTCACGTTTCTGAGTATTTGCGTCCATATTTAGTTATTTCCATTTCATATAAGCCATATTTCTGGTAAAATACATCGCTCACATGTCCATCATAAACGTTGCAGGACTTTGAATATCAGGCCAATGCACACATGCGATCTAGCTCATATCGATTAGATACCAGCTAGGGACACAGCTTCTAGCCACACACACGTAAGTCATTCTAACGAATGGCGTTACCCCGGACTGCACCCTCTCACCAAGGAAAATGTAAAGAAGATACAAATGAAGTCAACGAGAAGTTTCAACAGCCATGTTTAACCCCTAAAAAAATCTCAGAAAGATACCAAACTACGGCTGTTAACAAGACGGCTAGAGAATGCCATCCCTTTTGACATGAGTATCCCCTTTCTGAGGCACTCCCACCCGGCACAGAGATACCCTCGCTCCAATTGAAAAGTGGAAAACACTCCACCACCTGACAAAATGGGGCGATAAAAAGTTGCTCTGAGTAGATGGGGCTACAAAACAAACCTTACCATCTGTCAATGTTGAGAAGGGGACCATCCGATACAACTCCGCATTGTCTACCCCCCCTACTACCCAACTGATATAGATTTAAAGATCTTGCAGAGTGCAACAATAATGCAAAGGGCTGCGTAAAAAACTGTAGAACTGCCGACATGCTTCAAAGACACGCAAAGAAAAAGAATTCCAACGAGTAAACATTTTATAAGAAGCAATTTGTAAGTATTTCATTGCCTCATTTATATACTTGCGCGAATAATTTAAATAAGAATAACGATTAAACAACAATTTAAAATTAGTTAAAATAAGTTGCAGTTTTGTTTTAATGAGAGGAATGGGAGACAGACATACCCAATTTATCTGTACACACATTATATATAAGGTCAGTGAGAGAGAACCCTAGTAAAGTGCTCGATTATTAAGACATCTATATTTCTTATTTTAGTATCATTTTTTTCTATATATCTATTTTTTCTCTTTGGTGCATTAATATGGTGAATATTTTAAATATTTAATTTGTTATTGTATTTGCTGTTAATTTATTGTTACTAAGGAACTTTCACTGCTATATCCGTTTTAAGTTTTGGAAAAATATATGGTTCAATGCTGAGAGGCTTTTTCTCCAGTATTGTCTTAATATGTTTATTTCAGATAGCACTGACACCTGATCTTTTATTGATATATTCTGTATGTAATGTTATGAAAGGCGCTGACGAAGCGACGATTTGGGATCTTCAGAACAATAATAATGGATAACATATTTCCAAATTGTCTTGGAAATGATCGTAGGCCCTATAATTTGTTAGTTTTGAATACTTGGAACAATGTTCAGATTTTGTGGATCTAAACTCTGGCTAGGATTGCAATATATGTCCGCTTGATTTGGCATTATATAGAATTTAAATTCCCTTTTTCCCGTGTTAATTAATGTTGGCCTAGAAGTTGAATATCAGTTATTTGCTAACTGGGTACGTATACCTCGACCAGCAGTGATCAGTATCTTCTACACTTATGATTGCATAAGTATAGAGCACTGGTGTCTGTAGGTAATAAAATTTAATAGTTATATAAAAAATATTATATATATATATATATATATATATATATATTTCTATTTATATTTGCAATGCCTTTTATGTTCAAATATGAATTTTATAACATAAGAGAATTGCTATAGCTCAATAGTGTTAGGCTAGATCTATATTATGTATTTTTATTCTAATATATATATATATATATATATATATATATATATATATATATAATAGATAGTGACGATGTTGGAAGCGTCTTGCATTAAAACAATTGTTTTCTGATTGTATTCTACAACATCATGATTAAATTAGAAAACAAACATAACAAATACATCACATTAGCCAAATATAAACGGCAGTAATAGATCATGTATTATTTATATCTAATGTCTCTTATCGGAGAACCTAGAAATATATACTTCGAAATCAAGATACAAAAATGTATGTCACTTCAGATGTCGCTATTGTTATATACTACAAAGAATTCATAATGCTACACACCTTTGTTCCCATCAATGTATGAGGATATTTGGGAAAATGTTGTCTAATTATACTTGATGCAATGCTGTAATGCTCTACTTATTTTGGTAATTAAGAGAATTGTTAAAAGTGGCTTTTTATATACATATATATATATATTGTTTCATGAATATACATTATTATAAAGTGATATTCTATATTATGTATAGATTTTCAGTATTTACTTCAGCAGGGCTCAATACCTGAGTGAGCCAGATAATAAAGTATGAAAATATATTTATGCCAATTAATCTACACAGAGGCGTCCGTGTTTCATGATCGTAGGGATTTCTTTACAGGGATAAAAAGCGGACGCCGCTGTGTAGCTTTATTGCCATAAATATATTTTAATACCAAACTATATATATATCTATATATATATATATATATATATATATTAGTACAAATAGTTGTTCTGACAAGTATTCTGATGGGTGGTTTTCTGTTTTACACAGTGCCAGGCCGAACTACCATCTCAATATTATTGAGGCGTTAGTCATTAACAACGCTCGACATAGCCTGTGTAGACAAAAGATTTTAAAGCATCAGTTGGAGATCTTAAATGATTCAAAGCCACCATAATGTTGAGAGATTTACCTTCTTTTTTTTTTCTCTCAATCGTTTCCTCCAACTGAAATAAGTTTTTTTCCCCTCATATCTCATTCGACTTTTAGTTTTTAATTTACCATTCTGACGTTTCCTCTCAGAGGGTCAGACGATAAGGCCTTAAGGTAATTTTAACAATATTCCTTTTTTTTTCCACTCGTCTGTTTCATTGAT
Organism: Sepiola atlantica; assembly: GCA_963556195.1. NCBI lineage: Eukaryota > Metazoa > Mollusca > Cephalopoda > Sepiida > Sepiolidae > Sepiola > Sepiola atlantica. Next base: position 165,074,016 of record OY744516.1, on the reverse strand, counting down.
TATAATAATGCTTCCTCTAAAATTGATCCTACGATTCTGTTGTACACGAAATGTACTTATACACACACATATATATATATATATATATATATATATATATATATATATATATATATATATATATATATATAAAGTGAGGTATACATAAGTAAGCTAAGTTCATTTACATCCAAAAGCCAAACTTTTATATTTTCATTAAAAATATTTTCAAAACAGATACATGTTAGCAAAAAAATATTTAGAAATCGTTTCGCTAAAAGTAAACAAACCAACACTATTATGTCAATATTGGATCAGTCTAACCCACGCTCATCAGAAAAGTACATAAGTTTTTAATTTAAAAGAAATCCACAACGTAGTGTGACATGATAAATATACGTTAAAAAGGAAAGCACGTTCGAAAATCGGAAGTCCACCATCTTGAAACCACAATTCAGAGTCAACAACAGCAATTTTAGTTCAGTTTTATTCTACTATTTTAGCAAGTGATGCTTATTTTTGATCTATAAAATAATTTAAATTAACTCAAATATAATTCTTATCGCATAACTTAATTGATAAATATTGTTGGTTATTTATTTATATATGTTAATATGTACGATCAAAATTGTCTGTATGTGTGCATGTGTCTAGTGTCATAACAGTTGAACGGTTCATATAAGCGCAAAACTACCTGCAGATTTGGAATGGACACCTTAGATATAATGTCCTTATTGCTGACAGCCATTACTCAAAATTAAATAGATATTCTTAAATTATAACCGTGACTAGAAAATTCAAGATGAGTTGAGAAACCCGGCATAAGCAGATACCTAAGCAACTATTTTATTAAGAGCAGCGATAAGTGTTTAGAGAGGTAAACAAATCAGAGAACCTAAAGAGCAAGTTCGGTAGAGTAATATCATCCTATCTAATTGCTATCTCATGTACATTAATAGCTGCGATGTTTTCGAATACGCTATGTAAATTTGCTACACTCAGCGTTAGCATAGTTATAGATACACAAATACATATATCCACACTTAGGTACATATACATATATATATACACACATGCATAAATACACGCACATATATACATATACACAATATATATATATATATATATATATACACGCAAACATATATACACATACATATATACATATACACAAAATATATATATATACACTCACACATATATACACATACATTCACACATATATATATATACACACAAATATACATATATACACATCCATATATATCTATACACATACTAACTACATATATACAAAATAAACATATATATATATATATATATATATATATATATATATATATATACATATCTACACTTATATATATAGATATACACATATATATACACCCATATATACATACAAAGTGAATATATACACGCAAATACACACATACACTAAATATATACACGCAAATACACACATATACGCACATATATACATATACATATATACACAATTCATATAGAAACTCAGATATATATATACATATAGAAACATGCATAAATATATACAACATATATACATATATACACACTACATATACATATAGATGTATACACACTACATATATACATACACATACATTTATACACACTACATATATACATACACATACATGTATACACACTACATATATACATACACATACATGTATACACAATACATATATACACGCACTTATATACATATACATACATACATACATATACACATCTACACGAATTAACTACTAATCTTATTCTATTAAATGCACTGAAATTTAATTATAAACTTTAAATAAAAATGAAATTCTGACGTGTTTTAGAAAAAATAATTTTTATATTACTGAACACGAAACCAGACGAAAAAAGTTCATATCCGCTGAAATGAGAAACCAACTTCAATAATTCAAGATGAAACATACATTGCTAATTTAATATCGAAACAAAAATAATCTAATATGTTCGGTAGCATGAAGAATGTCAATCATGAATCTGAAACCAAATGAAGAAAAGACGAAAGACATCGTCCATTCAACCAATGAGTGTGAGTATTTATCGAGAGCTTTATTTATTATGTATTTTAAAATGAAACAAAAGATTAGAAAAAGTGACTTATCTTCGCTTAGCTCTGGTAGCGAATCCATAAATATTAGATTACAAAAATAATGGCATCTATATCTGAACACGTGATGTGTGGATACGACTAAGCGATTATATAGATATACGTTGATGCATCTCTCATGCTTAATGCTTGTAGAAATACACTTACGTTTACTTGTTGCACATTTATACTTATCATATAACATAAAAGTTTAATGTGTTTTTAGAATCCATATTTCCGAAATAAATTCGACACATTCGTTCCACGATTATCACAAACGATAGTCTACAACAAGGATTCCTGTTGAATATCCCGGCCGTGTGTAATAAACTGTCATTGGAGAGAAGTATGTGAATTTGGTACGTACACACACCTAGCTGGAGAAAAAATACAACATAACATGATTGATTGTGAAAAATAAAATAATCGTTGAGTCTACTGAGAGATCTGGCCGAAAGATAACATAATATGATTGATTGTCAAAAATGATAAAATCATCGGTTAGAGCTGGGCTATCTGGCTGGAATAAAAACAAATATGTTGTATTGTCTAAAATAAAATAATCATTCGTTGAAACCACCTGCAAAAAGTTACAAGCAGAAGGAAACAGCCGTCGCCCAAAAAAAACGCTCTGTCTGTGTGTCTACATTGACAACTAAGTCCAATATGCGCGCTTGCGGGTGGTGACAAATTGTTATATGATAATAACCCAACATTGATATCGTCAATTAGTTGGCGATGTAGGCCCTAGAAGAACCATCTGTAGAATTCTCGTGCATACGTCTGCACCCCTCATTAACTCGCACTCCTACACCACCCGCGGCAATAAATATATATCATTATATTTGTATATACCGTCACTCTTTTAAGCACAGCAGAAAAAAAACAATATTCCCAATCGGAGTCCACGTGTATTACATAAGTACACGGAAATATTATATTTTAGTTTCTATTTATTTCGTTTTGTTTACTATGAGATTGCGTACGTTAATTAAAACTTTCAAGATTTGTATTTGGATTTCATGTTATGAATATAAGAAACATGATTCATGGTTGGTTTTTACAAACCTATAAAAAATTATATACACATTCATGTGGTCTATACATGATAAAATAGCTCACAGTGATCCACAAAGAAAAACAACGTTTGGAACACTTGGTTTACACAAGTACAAAAAACACCAATGGCCAGATATAATTTATGCCATTCGTTATTAACATAATGAAGTGTTGGCTTCGGTCGATATTTGCTATGACAAACTTCTAACGGTGGAACATATAGTAGATAAAATGTGACCCGTTGATTCAATCATTGCGCTTGGGTTAGATTGTTTGAATCAAGAAAAGGGGAGTTTTCATTATCAAATTAATTTAAAAATGCAAAATCGAAAATTAATCTTTCTGTTCGCTACATTCCACCCTTAATCTTTTTCCTTTTTTTTGCTAGCGATTACGTTTCGAATCTCAGCTTGAAACACTCACCATTCTAGCCACACTGAAAAGACATGACACAACGAAACAGCTATCTGTATATGACTACATTGGCTCATCACTCGTAGAATAACCTCTATTTCGGGAAAATAACATTTTTTATTAAGCGTAAAGCATTATTTTATAACTAATTTCTCCCGGGAAACATTAATTTGAACAAATATAAAATTACCATATTTTTTTTAAGTGCGAGATGGCTTAGTGATAAGATTGTCGAGTACTCTATTGCCACTAAAATTAGGGAGCTTTGCGAAGTTTTCTAATCTAAAAAATTATAAAATATTTTTACAATATTATTATCGTGAATGTCGCATCTATAATGTGTGTGTGTATATATATATATATATATATATATATATATATATATATATATATATATATATATAAACTGTTTGTAATTGTCAATATAAAACCTTAATACCATTGCCTCTGCCATATCGATATTTGATTCTGCCTGGCCAGAATTTTATCTTCGTTTTATACACACAATGTAAACGAAATTCCAAGCAATTTCTGTCGATTACACACTATGTATTTTACTAATATAAGCTTTAAGATAAACACCGATAATTTGCAATGAATAATACTAGTTGGATCGGCGGATTAAGTTATTATTTTTTTGTTAACACCAAGAATAGAGACATACATAGACGTGGTTTTATCTAAAACAAGAGATTTAATTCTGAATTAGTTAACATATATTTACCTAGCTTCATATAAATCATCATATAATACTTTTGATATTATTAAATGATGATGTCAAACTTAATCATTAACGGTCCGCCATTTATAAAATACCATCTGCGAAATTTACTTTTGCACGGAACTTGCATTTTTTCCAACCTGTCGAGAATTTTCATTTAGGTTATTTTACTCCTTTTACTCACTAGAGGGCGCGATACGAATACGGTTTACACTTGATCTAACTCCAATCACTATCTCTTTCAGCAATGTTCATGCAATTTCTTTATGAAGTCTACTTAGTTCTTTACAGGAAACTAGCTTATTTTGCCAGCTTGCCATAACTTCGTAATAACAACATTTTGAATAATAAACATTTTATTCATAAATTTCTTATAAACACACGAAAAACATTCGCTTGTATTCATATACGTAGATAAACATTAACATTTATCTACATAAATAAAGAAATAGTAACATTTTGGTTATTTTAATATCAAAACCATAAAGCAGTGGTAAAAAGAGATTATGTGTGTGGGAGTGAGAGAGAGAGAGAGAGAGAGAGAGAGAGAGAGAGAGAGAGAGAGAGGGAAAAAGAAAGTAAGCAAAAAAACTGTCCCATCTCCATGGAATCCCTCTTTTTAGAAAGCGATGTTAATTTATCCTTTTTATCAAATCACTTTAATTAATTACTGTTAATATCGACAAAACTACTGCATACAAGCAATAGAGAACATTAAAATTACAAGGGAATAACACCAAATATCAATTATGTACTGTTTTATTGCATATTAGGCATTCTAGTAACCGTCTTCGGGCATATATTACCATTTCATGTACATACACATAATATATTATAAGGGGGATATAATATATTGTGTATATACATATAGTCACTACCTACTACAACGGTGCTTAATGCGTGATTAGAGCTTAGTAATAGTAGTATTGATAGTAGTAGTATAAGCAGTAGACTTAAAATATTTCTATGCCAAGAAAGCTACAAAGCGTTTATGTTTCATTCTCGCAGGGGGATCATTAAATATCTTCAGAACAAAATTATTTGGAACATAATTTGAAAATAATTTAACTCGTCAAAAATACGCACACATACATATATACATATATATATATATATGATATTTAAATGTTGAATTAAATTTAAGATAATTGAATTATCGTTTAATAATGATCTATCGTGATAATATAAAGCTCAATATATTGAACAATGCAATCAATTCTAGAGATGAAAGTTGAGAATAAAAAATTGTAACCATACAATATTTATTAGAACATCAAACGTTCAGAGCAAGGAGTTTCATATCCTTAATCCATGGATTTTCAAAGATAAACTCTTTTCATCAGAGGGTAGAGAAAAACCGACAATGTAATTGTTAATATTATCGGCAACATTTAACTTTTAAAATTTTACATTAATAAAAACAAAATCAAGACCAAACGGTAAAAAGTCTTATGTTGATGAGAGCGTAGAGTCAGGGTAGACGCTGTCCAAAAACACGTCAAAAATAAAAACAGCTGTTATATTGGAAATGAATGTTTGAAAAAGAATAATACTAAAATTGTTTAGGAATCCAAATGTTTTTGTTAGGAGTCTGATATACAGACAGAAATTGGTAACGCCCCGTTTATCCTGTCTGTGCAGTAGTTTGGTACTGGAATTATCGTTTCATAGAGTTCAGAATGAAGTTTGTAAGCAGGAGCATCACACACATCAAAAGCGACCCCTCAATTTCATTACACACAATATGACACAAAAACGCAGAAATAGAACTAATACTAATGCCACTAATACGAATAATATATATAATACAATGATAACGAACCCAATACTTCTATAGAAGCGGACACACATGTAAAACCTCAAATTAAATATCAACGTAAACGTCTAAGGGGGAAGAAAAGCATTTAATTTAATCATCCATACAAAAATAATGTTATAACTAATATCCCTAAGGAATTATTCAAAATAATTTAAAACTCATGTAAATACCCACACAGATATAGTACTTATAAATAAACACACAATGCCGAACTTGGCCCAAACTATAATTACCACTAAGAATGAGTAACTTAATGTTCTAATAAATATTGTATCTTTACAATTTTTTATTCTCATGGTATATATATATATATATATATATATATATATATATATATATATATATATATATATATATAGATTTAGATTTTTCACTTATAAAATAGATCATTCAGTGAAGACCGGAGTTGTTCCAATAAAAAACAAGCTCGATGATACTCGATTACAGAGTACAGAGCATTTATATGTGATTTCATGAAGGCTTACCAAAGCATTCGTTTCAGGACACCAATGATCACCATTAAAGATATTTTTTCTTACAAATACTATTTATTCAAATTAAATGTTTTTTCCTACACGTGTTTCACTACCAAGCAGTTACTTGCTTGGCAGATCATCAGGGAAATTAAATGTCTGGAATACTGGTATCAACTGCCGACAATACACAATGTGGCGTTGCAATAGTTGAGGTCACTTAAGAAGAGAAGAGGAAAAAAAAAATACAAGTCAAAATTAAAAAGCAAGGAAGAACAACGATAAAAAAAGAAAGTCCTAGATTGACAAAGAATAAACCGGTCCATTAAAAAAAGTTTTTTTCAAAATAGAAAATAGATTTCTGATAACGATATATAAATAGGTCATCTTCAGAAAATCTTGAAATAAAGACGAAACGCAGATGAATATATAATTTTTTTCTTTTCATATATATATATATATATACATATATATATATATATATATATATATATATATATATACTAGTTGTCACTTCTTGGCGTTGTCCGGGTCTATTTACTTTCGTTTCTATTTTTCTGTCTCGTGCACACTTGTTAAATGTCCCGTTTAGTTACTAGATACAGTACAGTTATGCCTTTTAATTAAGAGGTAATTTCCGGTTTAATTTCGTCATGTTTCTTTCACCTAAGGTACCTCTATACTTGTTATTACCTACAGTAGCATACAGGTCATTTACTATATATACAGTATGTCAAAATGCTATGTTTTATTATTGATTTAAATAGCAAGAACTCGTTTTTAAAGTAATGTAGGAGTGATAAATATAGAAAACCTTTTCATGTATTCATTAAGAAGAAAACAATGGCGTAAAATGTACTAGACCAAGAAATATATAGGAGGAGAGAGGAGATAGAAATGACATGTCGATGTTTGATAAGCCGGTAATGACGTTTAAGCGATTCAACTACCAGTGTCGTCTAAAAATCAGTCTCCTCTTATTTTGTTGACGGTAAATGAACGGAAATCTTTAGTAGGGTATTTATGAAAGAAAATAAGAGAAACTACATACAGGGCTATGCTGTATTCTGTTCCTTTGGAAAAAAAACTTTTTTGAAAATGCATTTTTTTTATTCTTATACGTCAACAAATAAAAAAAATATGAAAATTTATAAAATATTTCCACTGTTTGAGTGCATTTGCGTTTGATTAATTATTAAAACAGTAAAAAGATCAATTAAATGCAGATTAAAAAAAAATAACAATATTATTTATTTAAAATTCAAATTTTAGATTCATAAAATAACTTTCACCAGGAAGGGTTAAGACAATATTTTTTCTTTCTTTTTTATAAGCGACATGTTGCTACTTAGTCTTAAACTTATGTTCTTTTTGAAGTCTGGTGTATATGCCAGATATAATAAATTGGTACTTTTAAAAACAGTTTAAGAAAAACTCTTTACCGTTTAAAAAATTACAAATTTAAATGCATTCTAACAGTCGAAATATTTTACTCATAACTTAGACGTGCGTACCAAGGCACACCACTTCTATCGGACATTACACACAATACGAATAGCAGTTCAAGTGGCAACATGTAGCTTGATAAAATAAGAAAAGAAACATATTGTATGTGTCCTCTTAATGAAGATTCTTGTATGAATCAAACATTTGTATTTTAAATAAATATATTTTATTTAATAAAAAAACAATATTTGCATTTTATTTGTCTCTTTACCGTTTAAAAAATTACAAACATTTATATATTTTTCACATTAATTAATATATATATATATATATATTAAAAAAATGTAGTTTGCTTGAAGCATTGCTGGTAAATATAAATGTAAGTTTGTAATCCGAGGCAGGAGCAATGCGATATATGTACCGGAAGGTGGAACAGATGAACAAAAATAAATGAGAATAGAAAATATAAATGGAATCTCAAATCAATTTATTTATATTTCACGATTTAAATACCAGAACAGTAAATAGAAAACAGTTTACTGTCAAGCAATTTAAAAGGTCCGAAAAAGGGGTAAACTTTAAACTTTAATTTTCGAGAGTCGAACCTCTCATTATCAAAGGAAACAGATAAAAAATATGACTGAGTTGTCGAAAAGTCGAGATGGACACAACTGTTGACGAAATGCCGCAGAGAATTGGTATCACATTTGCAGAAAATGAGTGTAGATAAGCTAATTGGATATCAATATAAATTGTTCCTATCATAATTTTTTAAAATTTATTGTAAAATTATTCAGCTTTAAGCGTGTCATCTTATTAATATTTATTTATTTATATACTTTATTATTTATTATTATTTTATTTTTATTTTTTAAATTTTAATTCAATTTTAATTTTAAATTTGATAAATTATGGTTAGCGAAAGTCGGTAAGATGTTACTAGAAAACGAACGGTCAAGGGGAGGCAACTGTTGAAATAAAAATCTGGCTAGAATAATTTAAATTCAAAGCTGAAATCAATTGTGAAATAAAAAGTAAATTTATAGTAATATGAATTATGAAATCTAAAGAAGATCAAGACTCAGTTGAATGAAAAAGTGTATATTTCTTAATTCTTATTTATTTTATTAATATGTGATGGTATAGGATATAATTATTCCTAAAATTAATTTATTTAATTGTATTTATTTTATGTAAAATTAATAAAGTTTCATGTAAATATAAGTGAGATTTAAGCACAGAATAACAGGCATCGAGGTGTGGGGTGGATTGGTTCCGGGAAGGAAGATTGTAGGCGTAGTAGGTCGTGCTGGGAAGGAAGGAGAGGTAGGATCGGACTGAGAAGAAAGGAGAGACAAGGAGTGTAAGCATGGACGGATCAGAGAATGAATTGAGAAGAAAGTTCAAATCAGTTATTTTCAGAGATAAGCATGGCTACAGAAATCCGAACTTGACCGACATTGCGGAATGAGTTGAGGGTGCGGACATAAATAGAGCGATGTGTGTGCCACATGATATAATGTGTTTGTAGAAAAGAAGAGATGTGGGTGTTCCAATGTTCTTTGATGCGTTGGTGCAGAGGCCTGACGGTGCTACCGATATACAACTTCCGGCACTTAGTGCATATATATATATATATATATATATATATATATATATATATATATATATATATATATATACATGTGGGTGTGTGAAAAAAGACAACCGGAAGAAACAAATTTGAATACAGAAAAAAATCATCAAGTAACGAGAAGATTTTAACTTTATTCGATAACTGCCATACAGAATCTGAATATGTAAGGTTTGGAAGTGTATCTTTAGTAATTTCTGATATTTTAAATTTAAGATTTTCATATTTTGAAGATGTTGGTTGATTTGAACGAAACCGGAAAAATCTCTAGCTTCTAGAATATGTTTTCCTGTATTTAAATTTGTTTCTTCCGTTTGTCTTTTTTCACGGCATTTTATTTTTATGATATATCGTGCATTATATCCTCATATATATATATATATATATATATATATATATATATATGTGTGTGTGTGTGTATATATATATTACAAAGATATATATTCACGTGATTTATGCATTATTTACTTTCACTAGTAATCAATTATTTGTTTTGGCATATTACATCACTAGAGTGAACACTTTATATATATATAATGTACATTTATAGGAAGCGATTCTATTGTACCCACTACAATAGAATCGCTTCCTATAAATAATAAACGCAGACTTAAAGAAATTTAAACATAACAAAAAAGAAACTTACATAAGCTTTCACGTTTCTACCTTTTATTATCAATATCAATTTTATATTTATGATTTCAATCTTACGTCTGATCATCACAGTTCAATGTAGGTCCGTATGATATGATATATCGCTAAAAATCCATTTTTGAGATGTGGGTTTCATTTAAGTTCTAAACGTGTAAGAGATTACTTGTTATTAATATAGCAGATATACAGTTTTAAATCTAATAATTTAAATGTTGGTTCCAAATGTTTTGCTTGCTTGTCATTTTCAGTATCACAATAATTATGTTTTTATCTTACCATGTATATTTCATAATTTTAACATTTTAATTTTATACCTGCATATTACGATATAGCTCTTGTAGATTTTACTTCAAATGAATTCATTCGATAACCCTACTATGCGAAACATGTATACAAAAATGAAATCAAAATGTTTGTAAAATAAAAAATTATACTAAATCATATATATATATATATATATATGATTTAAAATATTACATATTAAATATTTGCCGTAAAGCTACTCTTATACAGTTTAACATAGCAGCAATTTATAGATAACTTTTCCGTTTCTTTTGTTTGTTTAAATAATAATTATTACGAATTAATTTGGTGAGTTTCTGGTTTTCTTATTTTAAAAATGATTATTTCATAATTTTTGTAATCCCTTGATTTGCCTGCACGCTTTTCGTAGGATTACGCCTTTTATTCGTAACATAAATTGTTTCAGAATACAAAGGTTATTGACCTAGATTCAGATTTACTTAATTGGTTTAATTTTATAGATGAAATCCTCATTTCAGCTGAATATTTTCCGAAGTAACTCTAACTTTAATAAATCATACACACCTTAGAGAATTAACAGGATAAATAATATATATATATCATATATATATCATATATATAATATGTATCATATATATATATTATATGTATCATATATATATCATATATATCATATATATATCATATATATCATATATATATAATATATATATAATATATACCATATATATCATATATATCATATAATATATATATATAATATATATCATATATATATAATATATATATCATATATATATAATATATATCATATATATCATATATATAATGTATATATATATATATAATATATATCATATATATATAATATATATATCATATATATATAATATATATCATATATATCATATATATAATGTATATATATATATATAATATATATCATATATATATAATATATATCATATATATATAATATATCATATATATAATATATATCATATATATATAATACATATCATATATATAAATAATATATATCATATATAATATATATCATATATATAATATATAAATAATATATATCATATATAATATATATCATATATATAATATATAAATAATATATATTATATAATATATATCATATATAATATATAAATAATATATATCATATATAATATATATCATATATAATATATAAATAATATATATCATATATAGCATATATATATCATATATATATATTATATATATCATGTATATAATATATATATCATATATATCATATATATAATATATATCCTATATATATCGTATATATATCATATATATCATATATATATCATAAATATGTATATATGTATCATATATATCATATATATAATATGTATCACATATATATATAATACATATATATGTATCATATATCATACATATAATATATATCACATATATATCATAAATATATATAATATGTATCATATATATCATACATATAATATATATCACATATATCATACATATAATATATATCACATATATCATACATATAATATATAACATATATATTATATATATATCATATATATATATATAATATGTATCGTATATATCATACATATAATATATATATAATATATATATAATATATATATGATATATATATGATATATATCATATATAATATATATATGATATATATCATATATATAATATATAATATATATATGATATATATCATATATATATATGATATATATCATATATATATGATATATATATATATGATATATATTATATGATATATATGATATATATCATATATATATGATATATATATATGATATATATTATATGATATTATATATACATAATATATATGATATATATATATATTATATATATCATATATATATAATATATATATATAATATATCATATATATGTCATATATATATAATATATCATATATATGATATATATATATATATAATATATATTATATATATATAATATATATATAATATATCATATATATGTCATATATATATAATATATATTATATATATATCATATATATATATATAATATATATATAATATATAATATATATATATCATATATATATAATATAGATATAATATATCATATATATATAATATATATAATATATCATATATTTATCATATATATAATATATATATATCATATATATAATATATCATATATATATAATATATATAATATATCATATATATATAATGTATATATAATATATATAATATATCATATATATATATAATGTATATTTAATATATCATATATATCATATATATATAATATATATCATATATATATGATATATATTATATATATATTATTTATATATGATATATCTATGATATATATTATATATATTACATATATCATATATATCATATATATATCATATATATATTATATATATTATATATATATATATATATGATATATATGATATATATTATATATATTATATATGATATATATTATATATATTATATATATATATATTATATATATTAGATATATATATATATATTAGATATATATATATATTAGATATATATATATATTATATATCATATATATCATATATAATAATATATCATATATAATATATATGTAATATAATATATATATGATATATGATATATATATATGATATATATATATAATAAATAATATATATATGATATATATATAGTATATATCATGTATATATGATATATATATAATATATAATATATATTTATGATATATATATAATATATAATATATATATATATATGATATATATTATATATATGATATATATATAATATATGATATATATATGATATATATTATATATATGATATATATATAATATATGATATATATACATATAATATATATCATATATACATATTTAATACATATCATATATACATATATAATATATATCATATTTACATATATAATATATATCATATATACATATATAATATCTATCATATATTCATATATAATATCTATCATATATTCATATATAATATCTATCATATATTCATATATAATATCTACCATATATACATATATAATATATATCATACATACATATATAATATATATCATATATACATATATAATATATATCATATATGTATAATATACACATGTGTAAGTTAGCTGTTTGGTTGGAACGTCGGAAAATGAGTTAAAGGTTACTCATGTCCGGGGTTAAAATCGTGCAACCGGCTTAACAGTTATCATCGACATTCATGAAACGTATATGTATGTGGGTAATAAATTGATATTTATTAGGAAATAATATATATATAGTGTTTTACCACACATCATGCCAAAAATATTTGAATTTTGGAAAATGACATTAGAAAACAAATTCTCTATTCAATTTAGAAGTGAACACATTGCAAATTATGGCGTTATATCGAATCTCAAAATTGATGTATCGGTTTCACCGGACACAACTGACATCAGATGACAATGAATTTGAAAGCATGACGAATTATTCCATTTGATATTTGTGTATATCGGTTTTCAAAAGCTGCGGTCGCTTAATTTATTGATATAACAATTGTTCTAATAGAGTACATCTTCAATGTGAGCATATTAAAAATTTAATTCGAGTAGGGTGTCCACTTACTTGCCTCATCACGAGGGTAAATTTACATACAAGTTTCTGTTTTTAATATGGCAAATATTCAATTTCCTTAACCCTTTAATGTTTTATTTTTTAAATTGGTTTCATAGGGGTAATATACAGAAGTGTAAATGATTATTAGAAAAAAAATTAGTGAACAAAAGTGAATTATGTTTCATATGTTTAACAAATGGCATAAAATTTCACATGTATAACAAAAACTACAATATATGCATCTAAATAATCATAATACACTAGAGAATTATAAACAGATTTTACTTACTATTATGATGACCAGATTTAAAAGTTTAGGTTCTTGAATAAGGCAGATGACACATCGATGATACTTGCACGTGACATTGAAGATACTGATTACCTATTTAGTTGGTGTACTGATGCAACATCATACTAATACCTACGCACACTTGCCAACAGGTTCGTTTCAGATGTGAGACAAGTTGCAGTTTTACACTTTTTCGTTGAATATTGCATTAAATAGACACTTTGTTTAAAACAGAATTGTCATGTTTGAAACACAAATATCTGTAGGGTAAAGTTCGAACACTCAGGAATTAAAAAAACATTGGCCTACCTAAGAAAGATTTATCTTCCACTGCCTGAGAACAGAACATGTACAAAACCTTGATCACAGCCTGAAAGGTGGGTAATTGAGATCTACTGAAGTCTTTTATTTATCAATTAATCAACCTCTAAATGCATCCACGCACCTCTGTGAAAGATTGTCCGTTTGTCTGTGACGCAGTTTAAAATCGTTGCTCTGTCTGCTTGTCTGTGACGCTTCAGTTGTAAATGTTAATTTCCTCGCTAAACGCCCAATTTAGTTGGAAGCCTTTTAAAAAAACATAATAAATCCGAATTGATCATCAGGCAAAACACTATAATGCTATTAAACCTGACGGATTCCTACGGGAATGAAATATACGTTTCTTTGTAGCTCGCTTGCCATAAGTATATATTTATACTCTTACTATCCTCGACTAATGTATTGGGTACTCGTGTAGTAAATACTGAAATATATATGAAGTATTATTATTATTATTATTATTATTATTATTGCTGCTGCTGTTGTACTGGTTCAGCTTATGAACAAGACAACACCGACTTTAACCAACGCAGATTTACGTAAACAGCCGGTAAAAAAAATCATTAAACCACTTTTAAACCACTTTTAAAGCAAGAAAAACACTCACCGCATTTTATTTTAATGAAAAATTTAATCTTTTCATGAAAACATAAAAATAAACTTTTTTTCAGAGAGATTTAAATATTTGAATTGTCTTCCTCATTTTCAAATGTAGTTATTTTCCAATGTATTCATTCTCAAATGTATGAATAAACTACAAATGCAAAACCTAACCTTAATCTTAACTAACTCTAATATCGACAAACACATTCATCAGTGATATTATTTCTTTTTTGCGAGCGTTTAGCCAATGATTTTTTTACTGTCATAATTCAATCAGTTCTTCGGGAGAATAAATCGTCTGTCCTGTCCTAACGCGATAAATTTATTTTCGCTTTAATCATTTGCCTTCACTTAAAAAGAAAAGAAAAACACCATTGTTTCCACGTCATAATCGCATCACATTCTTTTGAATTCTAACGACTACGTTTTGTTTGAAAAAAAAAAAAAAAAAAAGCATTATTTTCACGTCACAAACTCACCAACTATTTTAACATATTGTACTTACAATCTATAATCTGTAGGAAGTTTTGAAATAAAGACAAAACGTAGCTGAACATATAAATAATTTTGGCTTTTCCGTTTTCATTTTCCATGTAGATATATTCTGGGTTCGAATCCTTCGATAGGTAGTGATTAGCATCTCCTACATTGAATATTACATAAGCAGAAAACGCCGCTGTCAGTAGGTAATAATAATAAATATTTAATTATAAAATATTGTTATTGTCCGCTTAAGACAAGGACTAACTCTCGCACTCTTTTACACTGAAGACTAAACGAACGCGACCGTTGGATTTCTTACAATCTGGCTTTCGGTTTTTTAACCTTTAAAGTAACTATTTTTTTCATTTTCTATCGAAAGTAGTCTTTTTAGAATATCAGAAACTATTTATTTTATAGGCTGTGATAACACGTTTTATCGAAAATTTACTTGATTCGATCTGTTATGGATGGCACTAAAATGTAATCTGAATATGCATCTTTTCATAATATGAAGGATAGATTGTTGCCGAGTAACTTGACGTAGATGATAACTGACTTGCAATCTGGAAGTACCACTTCAGCTGCAGAAATCACTTTGCGCTTAACTACTGAAACATTTGGCAGGCCTTGTTTTGGGGTCAGTTAATCTTAATACAATGAAGTAATAGAATGTGTATAACGCAAACTGCGTGACATTTATCTACGAATATTTAGAAATATCCACCTCTTTTTATCCAGTCTAAAGAGTGACAGTGATATTACACGAGTATTGACCGTGGTGACAGGTAGATTACGATAAATGGGTGTTCAGACAGTGTGTTCTTTTAAGCCCATATTTACTTGGGCAGAGTTAGACACACTCAGTTAAGTCAGTGGATAATGATTCTCAACATAGCCGGTGACTGTATATAGACACCAATTCTCCTTGGATAAGTTCACAGAACATAAGAAGCGATTCACTAACAGGCTCGTAATTAATGTTGTTAACTTCTTAAATTCATTTTAAAAATATCCTACATCATTCGTTGCCAGCAATTTACCTCAAGACAAATGCCAACCAAGAAATAGCGACGGTCACAGTTGATAGGGTGTATAATTTACATAAATATGTAAAAACAAGTAGATTAAAAGATAAGTGTCCGTTATTAATATTTTATGATTTGATTTTTTTTATACATACAAGCTATATCTTTTTATGTATGTTTTATGGAAGACCTTTAACACTTATAATAACTGAATTTTAAATATTTGTGTCCGGGGTGGAATGGCAATTAATTTGTTAGTGTTTATGATAATGTGACCAAACCTTTAAATATGATCCATGCTGTCTGCCAAGCTCCAGCCCCTTTTCGATCGTCCCAATGTTGCATCCCTGGGTTTGTTTTACAAATAGTTCTATGGAGTGTACTCCGACGAACACGCTGCACTTATCCCCCACCCCCCTCGACGTAAATAACCTCGACCGATTCGACAACCATCAAAATTCCACATCTTCTATTTTAAAACTTCCCTTATGCTGGAAGGGTTTGTATACTAATAGTTTCTTGCCATGAACTGCTAACCTTTGGAATTTCTTCCCTGCTCCCCGTTTCCATGACATCCAAATCTGCAGACATATAAATGTAAATGTGAACAAACCTCTTACTGCGCAACTACCCACTTAGGTAAACCTTGTAAGTATGACCCCTAATTCATATTAACCCCTTACGTTAAAATTGCAATGTGCCATGTGAGGGGGTGAAAAAGAGAAAAAAACATAACAAAAAATACTCATCTTGTTTTTTTTTTAGATTTCATCAAGTGGCAGTGAAATCATTAGAAAAACAGGTACAGTGTTTAATGGTGTATCTAAATATATGGCTTTTATAAATAACAAAAACAATTTACGTATATTTTCTATATAAAGTTAAGACGATTTTTTTGAAGAATAGGAAAATAACCACATGAATCACAGGCTACTAAACTCACCATAATATTACGCTTATTCACTCGAGCGTGTTATAGTAAACTTTTGATTATTTTCTCCATCTAAGACTAAATATTACTTTTGGCCCATCATCGTAGACTCTCCCCGAAACATACTTCATAGAGGTGGTAGCAAAAAGTTTTCGCTGTAATATCTTACTACTAACACTCTCCATCTACACCGGGAAATAATAAACAACAAATACTTTTAAAAAAACGTACCCTTATTATTTGCTGTCTATATGCCATTAATTTTATACATAATAAAATACATTTCTTACCTTGGGTGGTATCATCACACGTCTTGGCTGTTGTAACCTCTGACCTTCTTTAGGTGTATATATATATATATATATATATATATATATATATATATATATACACACAGTTATATGTAGTAATAAAAGTACTGATATACAGTGATAAGTAGTAAGACTACACATAGAAAAAAACAAGAATAGGTTCAAGGCTCCTAAAATTCATACTATAACTGTCCGTAGCGCAGTGGATATAGTACTAAATTTAATTAAGTTCCTAGCGATTATCATCTGAAGGTTTAAGGTTCAATCCTGCGATACGAAGAATTGTGAATTACATTGCTTGCGGAACAAGAACATGCTACCCTTATGGATTAAATAAAGGGTTCTGTTCGAAATTCCGTCTAAATCCCCGAGTTCGACAGAAATATTTCCGAGTTCGAAGAGATACACCTGAAGAAGGCCGGAACGTTGTGGTGATAACACTTAAGATGTGAAATGTAGTTCGAATAGCGTAAATTATACAAATTATCATTCATCTAAAAAATTCAGAAATATAATAATAAGTTCAGTACACATTTAATAGACGCTCCCTTTCATTCCGCTCATTGTCGAGAATATCGGATTACGTTATTTCTGCCTATTACGAAGAGAGAAATATATATTAACTTATAGTTTTCGGTGATTCAAAATGGCTGCTACAATCTCTTCAGCGAATCGACTTGACACCTTTCCCTTGCCACTCTTCGTTTTATTCAGGTAATCAAACATTTGTGTTTTCCTTTTCACGTTAGGTATTCTTTTTTTCTTATTTTTTATTGAGCAGGTGGACGTAAGACGTTTCGACAGAAAAGGCTTTACAGCCAATAAACACTACAAAGATACCTAAACAGAAACACCGCCGAGTACAAATTACGAGATTATTATTCCGTTATTCCGTATACCATCATTAAGTTACGGAATTCATTAACACAAACAATAACAAAACCACATCCAAGATTAGTAAGTACACTTCTTAATTATATAACATTAAACATAAACATAACATAATAAGAATATTGTTTAAAACAAATAATACATGTGTCATTGTTACATTAAACACAAATAAAATACATGAAGAATATTTATATTTAAAACAAGTAATACACGTTTCATTGGTCAACGTTAAAAACACATTTTTTACGCTTTAAGATTTCATTCTCAGTACGGTGTCAAAGTTGCTAGCATTATAAACGAAACAATTTCGGTGTTTTACAATGTTTTATCATTTTTCTCTTAATTAACTTTTCTTCTGCCCTTCTAAATTTTAAATACTACTTACCTAAAATGAAATTTATTTTCGTTACACAGTTAATTGTTTTCATTTTCCATTTATTACACCATATACATCTATCTTACGTTCCTAAAATAGCATGTATTTTCGTTACACGTGGCCCAATTCTCGTCAATTAAAAAACTAACAGAAAATTGTAATGTCTTTACGTACTAACGTTACTATTTTGAATCCCATTCTTAACATGGCAGGGAGAGCTTAGTTAACTATTCTGTTCTTTCACCACCAAGTTAATAAACAACAAAATACTGTAACAATTTATTTTTAATGAAAAATCTTCTCTCCTCTGTCAGTGAAGGAGAAATAAACAAATACATTGGCTGTTTTTATGAATAGGTTTGAAAATCTATCAACATTACAAAATAAAATAATGATAAACGGGCAGCAGTTAGCACCGAGTTGTCATTTTATTGCCCCACCTAACCCGAACTAATTCATAAAATAATTTTCTTTTCTGTTTATTTATATTTTGTGATTTTTACAAATAGATGTACAATTCATTATTTTTATATGGAACATTACTAATATTTATTTCATAACTAACACTTCTATTGATAATGTGACCTATGTGTGTTCTCTCGGTATTTTTATCATATATATTATACACGTGGTGCATACTAACATATCATAATTTCGTCTTTTTGTACTTATACTTACTTCGAACAGTATTTACTGACTGACACCTCAGATTTGTTTTGCATTTTTATCTCCATACGACATTGGGATTTACGTGACTAAAATAGGAATTATTGAACACCTCAATTTGTGCAATTCAGATCAAAATTGATTTCATTTTTTTCTTTTATTATTTTCATTAGTACACAATGTGTATTTATCTTACGTGCCTAAAATAAGATGTACATTCGTTAAACATGGTCCACTGTCAGCCACATTTGACTACTCACGAGAACAGATTAGACACAACGTAAGTTCTTAGAACAGATATCCCAGCCCGAAAGAAGTACCCTTTTACATAATCTATATAGGTTCCATATGTGACCTATTTGCGTTCTGTCGGCATAGAATAGATACGTGTTTGGGTTTGTCACGCATACACACCCCATTCTTCTGCCCTTCTGTTTCAACTGTTGTTGCTTCACAGTCATATCACTTAGGTAACTTGAGTGCTTTTCTTTCTTACATAAACTGCCTCCTTATGCATAACACCTTGCGGTAGAAGCACACACAGTTTTTTCCAGTCTGCCACCAGACTGTCGATGCAACTATACATCAGGATTATACTATACAGATGATAGTTAAAGGTAGGTAAGGAGTGACTAGTTGATAGATTGAGCCGATCAATATTCAAGTGATCACTTGAGATGGGAAAACAACTTGAAGTACGGAAACACGGATATGTGTTTATCTCTGATCGTAACTATGTATGGAGTGGAGTGAGAGATCGAAGTCACCCCACAAAACCGCGCATGTTTGCACGCACGCATGATGCTTCCCTCTCGTTGAACTATAGTCAATAATAATTAAACATGCAGTAATGAACGCACCGTTGACTAGTTAGA
Organism: Sepiola atlantica; assembly: GCA_963556195.1. NCBI lineage: Eukaryota > Metazoa > Mollusca > Cephalopoda > Sepiida > Sepiolidae > Sepiola > Sepiola atlantica. The sequence goes on along the minus strand of OY744516.1, from coordinate 165,052,976 downwards.
TTTGAATGAATTAGTCTGAAATATGAAACTAACTTTAACCAAGTTTTGAATAAAACAGGATAATTGCGTCATTTTCACTAAATAAGCCTTGGCCAACATCTTGAATTCATTATCAAGAAAAATGTATGTTTTAAAAATGCGCAGAAACAATTGTATGAATAAGATATTTTAAACACAAATTTGGAATATTAAATTATGTTACATTAAGCTCGAGTAATATAGACACTATTGCGCTATTTACTCTACTTATTTGAGAATTTTAAAGAATTGAAATATTACATATATATATAAACATACATATATATATATATATATATATATACACATTTGTGGAAAAATAAATAAATAATAATAATAATAAATGAATTTAAAAAAATAGATATATATGTGTATGTCTACATTGTATTAAGGGTGAAACTACTTAATTTGTTCCACGATTATATGTCTTATTTGCT
>OY744516.1:165027521-165040021 GCA_963556195.1 Sepiola atlantica | reverse complement strand
TTTTGAGAATGTGTAATTGTGTCAAAAGATAAAAACACAAATTTAAAAAAGGAACTGCAGCACTTAATGATATCAATCACAGAAACACATTGTTCAATCGTGATGTTTTAGTAATAAAACGTTTTTTTAACCGTCCTCATTTTGATTATTTGTAATAAGATTTTTGCTATAGTCTTCATTTTATATAAAAGAATATAAAAATAAATTTCAAGCTACATTGTCATCATCGAAATCTCCAGGTTGATTGTGTGGTTAATGAAACTAAGTAGGCAAATTCACTTAAATGAAAGATGTAATTGAGAAAAACAATCAAATTGTCTGAAATGGAAGATGAAATTAGAAAATATATTATTCAATTGAATGAGTACAGTAATCAAAATGATGTGGCTAAAAATGTACATCATTAATAATCACTTTTTAAAACTCAAAATATGAAAGTACTGAAATGTTTGTGGTAAGTTCTTATTAGTGACTTGCTATCATCAAGAATTCACCCCAAAGAATGTTCTTTCTTTTATGATTTTGAGGAATAGATAATTATAAACATGAGAGCTATGACATAGTTATTATTGCAAGAACAGAGTCCTTCGTTTGTGATGATCAGTGATCTTCTTTTTTTTTTTTACTAATCATACATCAAACTAAAGTCATGTATTAAAAAGAAATTGTTCATAAAGATTACACACTCACAAAAAAAATAACTGAAGCAGTGAGTCCTGTGTTTATAAGAATAAATAGTGTCTATTAATCCATGCATAAGGTAATGGGTAGTCTGAATTTCTCTTAATTCAAATTGTGGTATAGCCGGACTCTGATAATCAAATCTGAAGGAAAGAAAGCATCAAATATATAGAACATAAAGGAATCTATTTCAAAGGTGTTCTGAATTGTGAATAGAAAAGGATAAAATGCAGTTTGTTTAAAAATAGATAGTTTTGTAGTAAAAGATATAAAATTACAAAGAACAAATGCTGTACTCTATTGAAAAAGGCTGCTTCAATTGAGATTTTCTGGTACTGGGGGATCTCAGGCTGTTAAGCAATTCCAAACTGAAACAGAACTAAGATATTGTTTAGTAGTAAAATAGCTTGGCCTTTTGGCTAAGATCAAAGTGTGGTATCTTTCTGATGGGTGCTGCACTTCATGGATCGGTGTTGTCTTGGCCTTCGAGGCTTGGTTTCCGCCGGTCTGTGAGTCTGATCTGTCCTGTGCAGTTCTAAGAGGTCCACCCTCCCAGGCTTAACCTCCCCTCTTTGAGGAGGAGTAAGTTAATTGCTTGCTGCCTGAAGCGCCCCTGTCAGGGAATGTCGACAGGGCTGCCCAGGAAATTTGTAATGGCCAGAGTGCTCACCTTCTCGAGCGCTGGCTTTTCAAATCCCACTTTCAGACCTTGTGTCACATATTCCTGTTGTGGGTGGGGATTAAATAACGCCTTTTGGCTAAGATCAAAGTGTAGTATCTGTTCCGATGGATACTGCACTTCATAGATCGGTATTGTCTTGGCCTTCGGGGCTTGGTTTCCGCCGGTCTGTTGGTCTGATCTGTCCTGTGCAGTTCTAGGAGGTCCACCCTCTCAGGCTTTACCTCCCCTCTTTGGGGAGGAGTAAGTTAATTGCTTACTGCCTGAGGCGCCCCTACCGGGGAATGCCGACGGGGCTGCCCAGGAAATTTTTAATGGCCAGAGTGCTCACCTTCTCGAGCGCTGGCTTTTCAAATCCCACTTTCCTACCTTGTGTCACATATTCCTATTGTGGGTAGGGGTTAAATAACGCCTTTTGGCTAAGATCAAAGTGTAGCATCTGTTCCATGGATACTGCACCCCATAAACTGGTATCGTCTTGGCCTTTGGGGCTTGATTTACGCCGGTCTATGGGTCTGTCCTGTGTAGTTCTAGGAGGTCCACCTTCCCAGGCTTTGCCTCCCCTCTTTGGGGAGGAGTAAGTTTATTGCTTACTGCCTGAGGCGCCCCTACCGGGGAATGCCGACGGGGCTGCCCAGGCAATTTTTAAACCCCACTTTCCCAACCCGACTTGTGGGAGTAAGATAAAAACTGACCTTGTGCCTAACTCCTGGAGAGGAGTAAATCAATACTCTAGTGTAAATTTGTGTTGACGTTTTCCTTTGTGTAACTTTCTAATAGGAGATGTATTTACTATTGCCTGTTGGGTGAGGTGCCTTACTATATTCACGAGGGAGTCTCAATGGGACTATACAGTCATTTCACTTCTCACCAAAGTGCCATTGTTTTCACTAAGTTTCAGTGCTAATAGTTTTCAAACATTTACTTAGAAAGTGAAAATAATTATAAAAAAAAGAATGTGCACCAAAAAAGTAAACAAAAATATTTTCTCTGATAATGACTGTTTTCCCCTATCTGTCCGACTGTCTCCCTTGCTTCATTTGTGTGCATGGTTTGGTTTATATCATGTGGCAGTATTTATATGGTGTTGCATAGTTAATAGAATAATACACATGCTGTTTATTGAATGTAACATCGACAAACTAATAGAATAAATAGCAAGCAAATAAAAATACTTGTTTGAAACAAAATAGTTGAAGAATACATTACCAGAGCCTCGTTAGCCAGGGTTATACAGAGTGAAACGGGCTATAAGAACTGGTGTAAAGTTACATCCATAACCTCCTAAGCATTTACACTGTTTTACCCTGTTACCACCTCCCAGAACAGGGACCAGAGGTTGAATTTTGGGAGGCATGTTTGGATGTTAAGCAACCAAAACCATGTTCTTTTAGTCAATTCTCAACTGTCATTCATTTTTAAGTTATTCTCAACTCTGGAGAGGTGTCATTCATTTTTAAGTCATTCTCAACTCTGGTAGATGTGTCATTCATTTTCTAATTATTCTCAACTTAGGGGGGGGCATCATTCATTATTTAATTATTCTAAACTCTGGGAGAGTTGTCATTTTAGAATTGGTAATTTGTATAAAAAAATGTAGTTAAAATGAATTTAGAATTCTGAAAACTCTTGAGGAGTTTGAAAGTGGTGACTTACTTAAAAAGAACATGATGACAGGGCTACCCGGCGTTGCTCAGGTTATTGAATAGAAGAAAAATCACGTGTGTAACATCTTTATATTCAACATCTTTATATTCAAACTACGATTTCTCTCCCTTTCTCTATAGCTGTCTCTTTATCTTTCTACTTTTCTCTTCTCTGGTCGCCCAATTTCACAGCTACTTTCTCATTTTGCCTTTTGCGAAAGCTGTTTCTTCTCCACCATTCCTCTTACGTTGGCCAGGGCAAAAGTATGACATATTTCTATAAAAAGTACCACCTCTGTCTGTGCCTTCTATATAGGTACATAATATATAAGTACCTATCGCCACTCTGGTGTGAATGCTAAATCCGTATCTATTGTCGCCCAGGTGCGCATGGTATGTACGTACTTATCGCCATCCCTGTTCACATGCTATATACGTACCTATTACAGCCCGGTGCGCATACTATATACGTACCTATTGGCGTTGCACAGGGGATCACTTCTCCAGTCGCCCTCCTTCCACAGTTGCCAGGAGTAAAAGATGTCACGTACATGGTTGCCAATTCACCCTGGCTACACTATCACCGGCCTCCCCTAAACTCTGCACTACCTCTCCATTCCCTGGAGTAAAAATGTAACATTTCTATTAAAAGTACCATATTTGTCTTCATTATTAATGTTAATAAGGGTGTTTTTTTATTTACTTCTTCATGTCCGTGTATGTTAGATAAAATAACCTAGGTCGATCAGGCCCCTCTGACAGCAGTCTTTGTTTATGATAATAATGGTGTCTATTTACTTCTTTCATGTTTGTGTATGTTAGATTAAATAACCTAGGTTGATCACCGATTAAATATTTAATATGAATATAATAAATGGTATCAATGGGGAAGAAGAATTTTTTCTTTTAAATTCACCGATCGAGACATTATTTTATATGAATATAAATAATAGTGCTAACAATGGGGACCCTTCCTATACCATTCTACTCAGACTCCGTAATATACCATTCGGGTTGAACTCCAGGCCTTGACTCTTTCCTGAACATCAGGCTCTGACTCCTACCCGAACAATTAGGACCTGACTACTTCCTGAAGAGCTGGCTCCGACTCCTTAAACATCAGGGTGACTCTTTCATATACTGCAAGCTCTGAATCTTTTCCCGAACCTCCAGCTTTGACTGTTTCACTGTTTCACTGCTCCCCGAACATCAGTTTTTTTTTTTAATCCTGTGCTATGGTGTGTATAATAAACACATCTGCTCTATCTAGGATATTGAACTCTATTTAATTAAACACTCGTTCTATGTAGGATAATGAGCACTTTTAAAATAAGGAGGCCAAGAGAGCACTATCACAATCAAGCGCCTAGAACTTGTTAAATTTCAATGTAAAAAAATGCTGACTGATTTGCTATTCTCTTTTACTGGATAACATTAAAAGCAGTGTTTAATTATTGATAACATTAAAGGGAAAATGCCAATGTTACCTTACTGTAAAGAATTTACTATTTTATGTTAACCTTCCACTAACCTTGCTCAGCAACAAATGTCTTAGCTGGGGAAACATAGAAATATTAATTTTTTTTCATATGTTAGAACAATGATGACCGACGACACTCTTTCCCACACTTCTGATGGTCTTGTGTCTAATTTGTGTTATGAGTAAATGTGGTATTATGGTGACTAACATTCTAGTTATAGTAGGATATACATTTTTATTACTTTAGAACACTTTTGAAAGCCTGTTTTGAATGTAATTTTTTCATATTTTCTGCAAGTAAATAATTCAAAGTTTAGTATTTGTTCAGATGGATGCTACAACCCTTAATTGGTAACTGAAGTCGGTACCAGTCTAAGTGTTTGGTTAACGTCCGTAAAAACTAAAAACAATGAAAGTTTACAACTTGTTCAATAAAGCAAAAAGCAAATATAAGGTTATGAGTAAATGTGGTATTGTGGTGACTGATCATTCTAGTTAAAAGTAGAATAGACCGAATTTACAGAAAGCTGCTGTATTTAGGGTAAAGAACACCGACAGATTAAGCAGGTACACCTTACCAAGTGTTACACTGTTCTATCTAACATGTTGAACAGTTACTGATTTAGTATATATCCATTAGTAAATTACACACATGCTATCTCTATGATATTGTGCACTGTTAGATTCACCATAAGACATACTAAGAGTCACACTATATTATAACACATACTTGCTCTATCTAGAGTATTAAGTACATCCGAATGCAGCATTTACTATGTTTTGAGTGTCCTACTGCATTATTGCACACATCTGTTGCATCTAGGGAACTGATCAGTGTTTTCTACAAAATATAACATTTAGAAAGTGTCCTAGTGCAGTAATAATGTATTGCTCCTGAGTTTGTTTCAGATTATAAACCTAGGCATGAACAACAAAACAATAGTCAAAAAATGTGCTTAACATATTTATGAAAAATGATTAGTTTATTGCTCAATATATTGAAACACATTTATTTTAAGTTTGTTCACCACTTTCAAGCAAGAATATAATGAAAAAAAACAAAAACAATTTTATATTTAAATGGGTGATTTTTATTTTAATGTGTCTTTTGAGAATGTGTAATTGTGTCAAAAGATAAAAACACAAATTTAAAAAAGGAACTGCAGCACTTAATGATATCAATCACAGAAACACATTGTTCAATCGTGATGTTTTAGTAATAAAACGTTTTTTTAACCGTCCTCATTTTGATTATTTGTAATAAGATTTTTGCTATAGTCTTCATTTTATATAAAAGAATATAAAAATAAATTTCAAGCTACATTGTCATCATCGAAATCTCCAGGTTGATTGTGTGGTTAATGAAACTAAGTAGGCAAATTCACTTAAATGAAAGATGTAATTGGGAAAAACAACCAAATTGTCTGAAATGGAAGATGAAATTAGAAAATATATTATTCAATTGAATGAGTACAGTAATCAAAATGATGTGGCTAAAAATGTACATCATTAATAATCACTTTTTAAAACTCAAAATATGAAAGTACTGAAATGTTTGTGTTAAGTTCTTATTAGTGACTTGCTAACATCAAGAATCCACCCCAAAGAATGTTCTTTCTTTTATGATTTTGAGGAATAGGTAATTAAAAACATGAGAGCTATGACGTAGTTATTATTGCAATAGAGTTATTATTATAGAGTCCTTCGTTTGTGATGATCAGTGATCTTTTTTTTTTTACTAATCATACATCAAACTAAAGTCATGTATTAAAAAGAAATTGTTCATAATGATTACACACACACAAAAAAAATAACTGAAGCAGTGAGTCCTGTGTTAGTCTGAATTTCTCTTAATTGTCGTAAGTGTTTATTAAAAAATTTCAGCAATTGTTTTTTAATTTTTTTTTTGTGAGTTTAATTTTTTTTTTTTTTAAATTTATTATAATGGAAAATATCCGAATTTGTCAATTGTTTTTTTATCGTGTAAAGTTCTAATGCCTTAAAAAGAAGTGTATCATATTTAATTATCGACGTTTACGAATGCATATGTGATTGTATCGGATGAGTTTTTATACTTAAAAATATTGTAATATTATTTATAAAAATATTGTAATATTATTTATAATGGGTGGCACGTTATTATGTAGTCGCTGTCGTATATATTTAGGTGGGGTGGGTGGGGGAACATTTAATCCGTTTACACGGATCTTTCATTTAAAAAAAAAAAAAAAAAAAAAACTTTAAACTCTAAAAAATAAGAAAAAAAACAATACAAAAACTTTAACAAATTCTGATATTTTATTGTAATAAGTAAGGATAGTTCTGCATTTCAAACGTCACTTGGACTTAATAATTGAAGAGTTCCATTCATTCCACCGAGTCAACCGGAAGTGCCAGACTGAATGTAAAATCATCGATTTATCTTATTCTATGAATGAAAAGTTTCTGAAAGTAGGCAACAGTAATTTCTGAAGTGAAAATTTATCAATGAAATGAGTAGTTAGTGATTTTTTTTATTGTGGGAGTAAGATAAAAACTGACCTTGTGCCTAACTCCTGGAGAGGAGTAAATCAATACTCTAGTGTAAATTTGTGTTGACGTTTTCCTTTGTGTAACTTTCTAATAGGAGATGTATTTACTATTGCCTGTTGGGTGAGGTGCCTTACTATATTCACGAGGGAGTCTCAATGGGACTATACAGTCATTTCACTTCTCACCAAAGTGCCATTGTTTTCACTAAGTTTCAGTGCTAATAGTTTTCAAACATTTACTTAGAAAGTGAAAATAATTATAAAAAAAAGAATGTGCACCAAAAAAGTAAAAAAAATATTTTCTCTGATAATGACTGTTTTCCCCTATCTGTCCGACTGTCTCCCTTGCTTCATTTGTGTGCATGGTTTGGTTTATATCATGTGGCAGTATTTATATGGTGTTGCATAGTTAATAGAATAATACACATGCTGTTTATTGAATGTAACATCGACAAACTAATAGAATAAATAGCAAGCAAATAAAAATACTTGTTTGAAACAAAATAGTTGAAGAATACATTACCAGAGCCTTGTTAGCCAGGGTTATACAGAGTGAAACGGGCTATAAGAACTGGTGTAAAGTTACATCCATAACCTCCTAAGCATTTACACTGTTTTACCCTGTTACCACCTTCCAGAACAGGGACCAGAGGTTGAATTTTGGAAGGCATGTTTGGATGTTAAGCAACCAAAACCATGTTCTTTTAGTCAATTCTCAACTGTCATTCATTTTTAGTTATTCTCAACTCTGGAGAGGTGTCATTCATTTTTAAGTCATTCTCAACTCTGGTGGATGTGTCATTCATTTTCTAATTATTCTCAACTCAGGGGGGGGGGGCATCATTCATTATTTAATTATTCTAAACTCTGGGAGAGTTGTCATTTTAGAATTGGTAATTTGTATAAACAAAATGTAGTTAAAATGAATTTAGAATTCTAAAAACTCTTGATGAGTTTGAAATTTGTGACTTACTGAAAAAGAACATGGTGGCAATGAATATTGGAATTTTTATTGTGTTCTACACAGTTCAGTTGTCGCTTGAAGAGCTTAGTTTTACTGTCCCAGGTATAATAAAGTGGAACTTCCGAGTAAAAAAGTGTACGTGCAAAAAAATCTGTTTGACACAATTTGAAGAAAGCTGTTAGAGTGGTTGTAGGTGGATTTGCAACTCTATCTGCTGCAGTACTTTCAGTAAAGTATATCCGCTGTCAATTTTCTAGAGTAACTGATAGGTGAATAACTGGGGGATGATGTACATGTATGTGAAAGTTAAGTATTCTCCAAATGGCTTCATTGGTTGATATGTAACGTCCTGTTTCGTATCTCTTAACTTCATCATGAGCATTACTTTCAATTGTGAAGATAGCTTGATCACTACCTTTATTTACATATTTACAAATGTATTTTATTGATTTCACGCTGTTGCAGTATTCAACATTGATATGTGCATCAAAAATCTTACAAAGCAGTTTATTATGTGGTACAACCCATCGGTTGTCTACAGGAACCGTTATGTTGCCAGGTAGGGTAACTGTCGTCTCAAAACCTCCAGCTAAAGGAGATAGTCGATATTGTGGGTAGCCATTTGTATCCGATTGAGTTTCACTCAAGAAGTGTCTGGGATATCTCTTACTGTAGTGTCCATCTTTGAGACAGAGTGAACATCTGTTTATGTTTCCACATGGTCCATGAATCATATGGTGCCTAATGATATCATGTAAAACCGGATCTGCCACTGGATCCGGAATTTCCGCACTGATAAGTGAATCTATGTCAGAGGATGTCAATTTTTGTTGAAGCCAAACCAGACAATGAGCATGTGGCAATCCTCTTTTCTGCCACTCAACAGTGTACATGTATGCTATGACCACTCCTAAAATGTTTCCTTTCATTAGGAGTTGGATACCTAGCTTTAGATGGAAAACTCTTGCTATGAAAATCTTGAAAATGTGGCAGGTTAGTCACGTCTGATTTGCAAGAAATTAAACCAATTTTGATCTGAACCATGTATTGTGTTAAAAGTCCAAAGGATATGTTATTGTATGTAATATGTTTCTGATGTGTATCAATTGGGCAAATAAAGGGGGGGCATTAATAACTATTTAAAGCATGTAAATTCTATTTCCGTATGGAGCTTGAAAGGCAAACAAATCTGATGTGTTGGTCAGTAAATACTACTGGAAGTTATTGTAGTAAGTGTGAAACAGAAATATTGTTGTAGTCGAGTGGTGAACACTATCGACAATATGTCGCTTGCCACCGCCTCACGGGTAAATCTAAGTCTAAATTAATGTCAATTAGTGTATGTTGAAAAAAGAAGAAAATGTATTTAATATAAGGGCAGCAGTTTTGGGAGGGGGGGGGTGATTGTAATGTGGCTCTGTAGGCCTCTTTAATTTTCAAAGGCCCCCTTATCACAGACAGAGTAAGTGTTTATTAAAAAATTTCAGCAATTGTTTTTTTATTTTTTTTGTGAGTTTAATGGGTTTTTTAAAAAAATTTATTATAATGGAAAATATCCGAATTTGTTAATTGTTTTTTTATCGTGTAAAGTTCTAATGCCTTAAAAAGAAGTGTATCATATTTTATTATCGACGTTTACGAATTCATATTTGATTATGTCGGATGAGTTTTTATACTTAAAAATATTGTAATATTATTTATAAAAATATTGTAATATTATTTATAATGGGTGGCACGTTATTATGTAGTCGCTGTCTTATATATTTAGGTGGGGGTGGGTGGGGGAATATTTTTTATTGTAATAAGTAAGGGTAGTTCTGCATTTCAAACGTCACTTGGACTTAATAATTGAAGAGTTCCATTCATTCCACCGAGTCAACCGGAAGTGCCAAACTGAATGTAAAGTCATCGATTTATCTTATTGTATGAATGAAAAGTTTCTGAAAGTAGGCAACAGTAATTTCTGAAGTGAAAATTTATCAATGAAATGAGTAGTTAGTGATTAGTCAATAGTGATCGTTTAAAACGATTCTAAGAAAGTTCAAATTCTGTATAAGTAACAGTTGTTTTAACTTCATGTAAATAAGTAAAATGTAAATCTTTATATTAATTGTTAGGTGTTTTTTTTTTTTTTAATTATTATAATATGAAATATCGGAATTATTCATTTTGTTTTTTGTAGAAGTATATCATATTTAATTAGCGACGTTTACAAATTCGTATTTGATTACGTCGGCTTAGTTATAGGTAGTCGATGTCCGTTACGTGTAATGATGACGAAAATAGAAAATCCGTGTAAATTAAATACATGTCCACGCGTATTTATTACAATAAAATTCAAGGATGTCGTTTTTTGAATATTTTTTTCTCATAGTCGTTAATGGAAATCCCATTTGTAAAAAGTATTTGCTTAGTTTACGAACGAATTCTACCAAACAGGTCGGTCCAAATAGTATAGAAGTCACAGATTTGTTTTAAAAAAAAAATGAAAGGATAATTGAAATCCCATTTGTAAAAAGTATTTGCTTAGTATAAACTAATCAGTCCGGTCCAAATAGTGTAGAAGTCACATATTTGTTTGTTTATAAAAGAAGTGAAAGGTATAATTATTGGTATATATTGATTCTTGAGGTGTATATTTCTTAACAGAAGGAAAACGTTAAAAAAATTGTATCTTATATGTTAGAGTATAATTTTTTTGGTAAATTTATAGAAGTGCACCTTTCGTATTTCGACCCCTAAAAAAAAAAGTTTCTACTTTTTTTGGCAAATTACATGTAAACAGCCTCAAAAAATATCTGCTAAGAAAAAAATGTATGAAAATTGTTATTATTTTAGAATTTAGGAGGGGGGGGTATTTTATTATATAAGTTATACGTAAAGTGAGCACGCCTTTCTGGTCCACCGAATCTCAACTCTCGTATTTCGACCCCTAAAAAAAAAAAAAAAAGTTTCTACTTTTTTGGCAAAATTACATGTAAACAGCCTCAACAAATATCCGCTATGAAAAAAAAAATGAAATTTGTTATTTTAGATGTTAGGAGGGGGGGGGGTCACTTTCCTATATAAGTTATACGTAAAGTGAGCACGACTTTCTTGACCACTTAGAATCGCACCCTAGCGAACACGTGTTGAAAGAAATATTCAACAAACGTTATTTTAGATTTTATTTGGGGCGAAGGGGGGGGGCAGGTACACATTTGGGCATTTTGGTACTGATATAGCTTTTGAAACGGACAAAAACAGACTTATTCTTTTTAAATGCTTACATTTTTGGGGGTTAGGGTTAGTGTTTGGTTGGATATTCCGAAAAAAGAAACTTTTTAAAATTTTGAGACTTTTCACAAATACAATTTTTTTTGTAAGGGTTAGGGTTAGTGTTGCTTTGTTCGGAATATCCAACTAAGCAAAAAAATTAAGCATTTAAAAGAATAAAACTATAATAAATAACACATTCTTATTTTTTCTGCGACATTCATTTTGCAAAACGTGACCATAAGCGCCCAAAATGCATAGAATAAAAAAAAACATTTAAAACATTAAAAACATTCAAAAACATACAAATGCATAGATTAAAAACTCTTAAAACAGTGACCCCCCCTCTTAACATCTAAAATAATAATTTTAATAATTTTTTTTTCATAGCGGATATTTGTTGAGGTAGTTTACATGTAATATTGCCAAAAAAGTAGAAACTTTTTTTTTTTTTAGGGGTCGAAATACGAGAGGTGCGATTCTAAGTGGTCAAGAAATGCGTGCTCACTTTACGTATAACTTATATAGGAAAGTGACCCCCCCCCTCCAAACATCTAAAATAACAAATTTCATAAATTTTTTTTTATAACGGATATTTGTTGAGGCTGTTTACATGTAATTTTGCCAAAAAAGTAGAAACTTTTTTTTTCTTTTAGAGGTCGAAATACGAGAGTTGAGATTCTGTGGACCAGAAATGCGTGCTGCTCACTTTACGTATAACTTATATAGGAAAGTGCCCCCCTCCTAAAATCTAAAATAATAACAATTTTCATAAATTTTTTTCATAGCGGATATTTGTTGAGGCTGTTTACATGTAATTTTGCCAAAAAAGTTGATACTTTTTTTTTTAGGGGTCGAAATACGAAAGGTGCACTTCTATAAATTTACCAACTGAATTCCCCCCCTACGAAATATAAAAGTTATTTGGAATATTGTTTAGTATGTATTATAATATCATATGTTTGATGTGTATTCTTTGTGCAAAATAAATTAAACTGTTTGCTAACGTGAAAATGCTACGAAGAAAGAATAAATAATAGAATAACAATCGCTAAATCTGTAAGTGTTTTTTTGTTTCTGAACTTATTACGTTAGTATTGTAGCAACAATGATAAGAGCTGAATTAGATGAATAAAATAAATATATTTTAATTTGTTGTGTTTTTTTTTTGGGGGGGGGAATGAACAATTGTCAGTCAAATGTTTTACCGTTTTATTTGGGGTTGGCTTACGAAGAGAAAAGTAAATATTTACTTGCGTCCCCA
>OY744516.1:165020021-165022521 GCA_963556195.1 Sepiola atlantica | reverse complement strand
GAATGAGATATGAGAGCAATAATTTTTTTAAATTGGAGAAAACGATTGAGAAAAAAAAAGAAAAAAACTAAATATTTCAACGTGTAGTGGATTTGAATCATTAAAGATCTCCAACTGATGCTTCAAAATATTTTGTCTACACAGGCTAGGTCGAGAATTTGTAATAACTAACGCTCTAATAATATTGAGATGGTAGTTCGACCTGGCACTGTGTAAAACAGAAATACCCATCGGAATACTTGTCAGAACAACTATTTGTACTAACCAGGTGATTACCGATGGCTAATTCCTGTGTCTGGAAGTTCGCGAAGATCTTGAAACCTTGTGTAAATGAATATCACGTGGTATGTGTTGGCATATTTTAATTTCTGATCTTTGGGATGTCTTTCCAACGTAGTCAGCTCGACACTGACGCCGGAATTCATAAGCAACAGAATTCTTTTGAATAGCTAGCAAAACATCCTTATGAAAAGAAGAGAAAAAGGTTCGAGTCGTGTAAACTACTCTCAGCATGGTTGCTGGAAACAACGTTGAGTAGAAGAAGAAATCATTTTGACAATGTGAAGGCCGTCAGAACATAACCATGGAAGTTTCAAATAAATAGAGGAACGTGACGGGCCAATAAATTTACCACCATTAAATATAGCAACTTTGCGAACTCTGATAGTTTTATCCCCTGTCCAGACAAAGGATCAGGCGTTGTTATCCTGAACCAAGTTGATTTTATCTCCAAAATGTTACACATTTTGGATGATAACAATACATTTCTCAAGATGGGTGGTTTAAGCCGTGATGACACTTTTCGTATGGAAATAAAAATCCAGAAAAAGCTTCTTCAACTTTATAAAAGCAAATGTATTTCTAAAGAGATTTACGAGAGAATACGACCTATCGGCTCTCAAAGGCCTAGAATATACGGCTTACGCAAGGTTCATAAACCCAACATTCCTTTACGGCCTATTCTATCAACGTTGGGTTCTGCACAACATGCACTTGCTAAATAGTTAGTTGATATTCTTAATCCCGTACTTATTTTTTATTCAGCCTATTGTATCTCTGATTGTCTTATATACACAAATGATCTCTCTCAAAGGATACCGAGTTATTGGCTTCCTTTGACATTAGTAGTCTGTTTACCAATGTACCATTAGATGAAACCATTGGTATATGTGCAGATTATCTTTACCGTGGCCCCTTAAAATCTCCACAATTTCCTGAACGAATTTTTGTTGAACAGATAGAACTTGCTACTAAATCAGTTTCCTTCAGTTTCAATAATGTAATGTATCGGCAAATTGATGGTATATCCATAAACAACCCTCTTGGTCCATCGTTAGCCAACATTTTCGTTGGATTTTTGGAAAACCAATTATTTTCCAAAGTGAAAAAGCAGGCTTTTTACACACATTCTATTGATGACACTTTTGCTTGTTTTCCCTCACGGAGTGATGCTGAACAGTTTCTTCGTTTCCAATTGTTTGTGTTCTTAAATGTTTCGGTCCCCACCATTTCAAGTTAAGGACAGTTGACCGACCTACCAACTGTTTTCTTTGTAACTGAAGAAATTTGTTTTGTAACATGGATCAGGGAAATTCATTTTTTGGTTGTACATACAGCTGTTTGGGAACAGGAATTGTAGGCTCAAATCTTATTCTATCCTCTCATTCAGAAATCAGGAACAGCCTCTTAGGGATAACCGTTCGTTTGGAACGCATAGTTTTGAATTCTAGTAAGGGGATCCTTTTCGGGTGGGGCTAATTACCACTTATACTGTCATATTTTTTTTCTATTCATACATTAACCGAATAAGGTCTATCTTCTTATTTATTACATATGTTTTTCTCATCTTAGTCCGGGAATCGTTACACACACACACATAATATATTTTTATTTATTTATTTATTCATTCAAGTAAACATTGTTGAAAATAACAATCCTATGCTTCATTATACTTTTTTTTATTTAAATGTCTTTCTGATGTTGTGTTTTGTGTGTAAATAAAAAAAATAGTATATGTTCCGTATGTAACATGGACGCTCTTTATTCTATGCCGTATCATTTCCAGTATTTGTTACTTGTTTCATACGTAATGTTATTCTAAGTTGCTGCATGTTAATAAAGTAACAATATTTTAAGAGGCTGACCGTAATACAATTCCTTTTGAGACACTAATTCTGTCGTTCCGGAATTTAAATATTTAAAGTTTCTCTTGAAACTGCACTGGTTCGTTCTTTTGAAATCTAACTCCAAATACGCATTCTTGGCTGCTTTTTTTTAATTCCGTTTTTTTCCTGTTTTTTTTTTTACATTTGCATTGAATTAGTTTTCTTTCTATTTGGGGGCGTCGCTGGGTTTTGTCACAACTTCTCCTGTGAGTTTTTTTCGTGCCTTTTTTATGTAAAAAGTAACGGCAAGTCAAAATACATAAAAGTATTTTGACTTGCCGTTACTTTTTACAGGAGCTAATTTTGAACTGTTTCTATCTATTTCCCTGTTTATA
>OY744516.1:164970021-165017521 GCA_963556195.1 Sepiola atlantica | reverse complement strand
TTCTTAGTGTCGCTTGCACTTAAAACTTTACTTTTAACACCCAGAAGACTGTCACTTGAAACTTATTATTACTTAGCACTTAATTCATTGCGTTACAATTTAGCATAAGTTCGGCGTACATATTACCGATTTTTGAAAGATACATATCAATAAGGTCGGAGGGTACATCCACCGAAATGTTGTAAGAATCACATGCAAGATGAGAATGACAGTCCGAATGATCCAACTACAAATAGATCCTCATCTAAAAAAAATCCGAAACGTGTTTCTTTTATATTAGTTAATTCTTTACATGTTTATATGTTTCTCTTTTTCTAGGATATAAAAGACAACAACATCTTCTGCTGGAAATGATGCATACTTGCGCCCGTCAGGTGCGTCGATCGACTAGTATGGATAATTGACACGCCTATCAAAGGTGAACTTCTGCAGTGTTGTGATCTTTAAGTGAAACGGATTGCCTGAAGAACATCAGAATAGTTAATGAATTGGAAAAGGTTAAACCACTCTCAAGCTCTTCGGGGTGGAAGATACAGACACAAGTACTGATAATATCCAACAGAGAATCGAAGAAGATGAGGAATAAGAGTAACTGAACTCATAAGCCTCATTTTAAAAAACAACATTCATCGCTAACGTCTCAGTTGATTGCAGTCAATCGAGTTTGCTACAGAGTGAGAGAAAAATCGATAACTCGGAATAATGCAAATGGTTTCTTCTTGTGCTTTTAATGTTTTAAACAAAACAAACCATAAACATGAATATGGCCCCACCCCCCGCCCCAGAAAAATAGACATGCAAATAAAAAGTAATATAAACATGATGACATTCTGTTAGCCTACAGAAAGTTACTTACGAATAATCATCATGCAAGCTTTGGGATTCTATATTTCTGTATATATATATATACATATATATATATATATAATGTAAATATACCATCGTGTTGTCTTAATTATTATCGTCATTTTAAGGCCACAACAATTAAATAGCTCTATAACAATTGTACTGAGCACTATAAGTTTATATACTAGTAAATGCGAATTTAATACTGTATAATCATATTGGATTAATTATCTCATTGCATAATATTACCGTTGCCGCAGTCTGCGTTTGTTCCTTTATAACTTTAACCCTTTAGTAGTAGTAGTAGTAACAGTTGGAGAAAGAGTAGTAGTAGTAGTAGTAGTAGTAGTAGTAGTAGTAGTAGTAACGCTAGTAGTAGTAGTAGTAGTAGTAGTAGTAGTAAGTTGAAGAGTCGGTGGAGGGGAATCAGGGGTAAGGAAAAAGCTAGAAGAAGAAATCTGAAGAAATAAAATATAGACACTCTTTTTCCTGCCATCACATTATAACACAACCTTTTTTATGTTCAAACGTTCTGATTGTAGTCGCTTACGATATATATTATTAAACGTGGTCCAGTGGTTACCGGTGCGAACTTAGGGTGGGTTCCAGTACTCTGAAGGTAAGTGTATCAATCTCATTAATACTTTTGAGCAATTATTAATCTATCTCACCCAGCGGATAAAATAGTGGCGTAGAGTCATCCATTTCGTCAAACATTCATTTCATGTTTTAAACATTTGCAAATATATTTCATGACTATACTTAATCAATTAAAAAAACAAAAACAATGTGAAATAGAATTGATATTTCTCCATAATTCCTATCTATAAAATCATACGCTAAGCCATTACATGTTCGTATGTACGTTACCACCCTTCACATATAAAATATGAGCCAATCTGATTTGCTAAGAAAGGGATTGGTGATTAATCTCATGTTGCTTAGATGAAAATTCGACTTTACCCGTTTAAAAATGCTTTGTTCCAAAATCAGATTATGTCGTCTGGTCGACTAAAATAGTACGATTTTAAATAAAAGCATTTTAAAAGGTGATATTCGTTTTTCGTAATTAGAAGAAAATAAAACTGACAATTATTTCGTACGTTAAGATGACAGAATAATCATTGTTTAAAAAGCATTAACTTGCTACAATTTTAAAAATAAATAAAGACAGAAGAAACATATTTGTTTTATTTATTTAATGACTACTTAGCTAACAATGACAAGTTGCTTACGGAAGAAGAAAGTCATTTTTAATAATATTGATCCTGACATACATTTATTATTTCAAAAGGAATATTATTATTAATAGGGAAGTATACAGATTGGTATAGAAAACACCGTGGAATTTTCACGAAGCCTGATTCTGATGATAATAATAATTAAGAAAAGAAAAAAAAACAGTCTAAACAATAAAAACATCGGTAAAATATTATTTACGTTCACCGTGTCATAACTTTCGTAACTATCAACACCAAATAAACGAAATGATAAGATTAATTACTGAATAAACGGAATTAAATTAAAATTAATCATTATATCGCACGAGATGATTTTAATGTTTTTATTTACATTGATAACACCCGTTCATAAGAAACATTGTCATCTGATATGCTTTGTATATTATACATATATTTATATACTATTTTATTTTAAATTATATAGAGATTAAATATAAAAGCGGGTCAGGCATGCCCTTGTGGTGAACACATCTGAAATGGTGGATTCAGTTTACGCGGTCATTTGACTGACAAAAGAGGAAAAACATGTAACATTTATGAAACAAACTGGAAAATGCTGTTCTTATCACACCAAACTTGTACATAAGGACTTTGAAGATGTTACAGTTAGACGCGGTAATGAGGTGAAGGACATCGTGAAGAAATTGCTAAAAACTCAATTCAAATATGCTACAAGAATAAACACAATGTGTAGTTCGACGCAAAAATTGTGCTAAAACAATGGGAAATATATAAAGAAATAAAGCAAAATGTTGTTTACTAAGTGAAATTAAAGTTGTGTTGTTGCAAATAGACATTTTTTATTGTACTGTGAGCTAGATATTTAAATGGATATGTGTGAAAGAGTTTTCTTACATTTATCGCTCATATATAATCATTAAAATGTGTTACTGGTTTAAATAAGAGTAACACAACAGAGCATTTTGAAATGTTGTATATATAGACATATACTTGCATGCTTCATTAGCAATACTATTCTTATTTAACTACAATCCACACACACACTATATATATATATATATATATATATATATATATATATATATATATATATATATACACACATACTTGGAAAGATACGTCCTGTCTAGTCGCACACTGTTGCTAGTATATATAATGTAAGAGTAATGTCTGATAGAATTATATCATTAGGAACGAATACATACTACATTACGCCAAAGGAGAAGGTAAAAAGAAAACGTACTACACTATCATAGGAGGCGGTAATACCTAGTTTGATTCCTCTCCCCAAAAGAGGATTGTATCATTACAACAGAAGAGATGCTACTCTACCTCTGCCCGTATACTATACTACATTATCTCCTCTTCTGTAATTTTTTCAGACAATTGTACAGGCGGAAGCGCACTTGACACTGACACGCACCTGGCCAGAAGAAAACAACATACGATGACCTATTGTCGAAAATAAAATGATCGAAAAGTCACCTCGTCGGGAAAAATAAATATGGTCGATTGCCATAAATAAAATAGATGTTGATTGAAACCATCTGCAAAAGTAAGCAGCCGAACAAAATGCCCTGTTAGCGAAAAAAACGCTCTAGGGGCGTGGCTACATTGACAGCCTAGTCCCACACTGACTATGTAGAAGCGGGGGTGGTCACAAATTGTTTCATAATAACAACCCGAAATTAATAATAGCGATTTTGCCACGAGAAAAACAACCCCATCAAATTTCTGTGTGTGTCTTCCGTCCTTACAAACCCACAATCCTTTATCTCTACCGACAATAAAATGTATCATTATATTTATATGTATCAGTGTTTGTCGTCATTCTTTCAAACACAATACAACGCAATACAACAACATGTGTTAATATATACAGGAGGGAAAGTATTAATACTGTATTTAATTCACAGTAATAAATGTATATACTATATAAAATAAAAACCTGTTTGGTTTTAATTTACTTTGGTATTTCCAGTGATTCCAGGACATGTTTTTTATAACTCGTTGTGTGACAGTGTCAATGAAAGTGAATACATTGAATCCAATACCACTTTTTTCTATTAATTCTGCTTTTATTGTTTAGTGCGTTTATTTAATTTAATATTCTTGAAGTGAATACACTGAATTCAGGACATTTGTTGTGTATTGCTGCATTACTTGTTGCTCTAATGTTACCTTTGTTTTGGGCGAAAAGACTTTCTGACCACTCCGTAGTTTAATATTATACTCAGAACAAATAAATTCTAGAAACTCAGTGATAACAAATGGATGTGTTCATTTACGATTCATTTCTTCTACAGTTTCTCTTTTTCCCGTTCTTTTGTTTCACTTATTATCTGTACGTCGTAAGAAAAAGTCGAAAATAAATATGAATGTTACATTGCGTGCTTTTCGCTTGGAAGAATCTAACAATATAAAACACGTTGCTACAACGTGATGTTTCAGATATGCTATTGAGTTATCTTGGTAATTCGAATTAAACACATCAGGTGTTTGTCTAAATATAATTGAACGCAAATATTTACATTTTTAGGGAGAGGGAACCGCTGCTTGACAGTAGACAGATATCTATCAATCGAATCAATCATCCCCAAGTAATTGTGCGCAGCGAATTATTCCACGACAGAAACTCACTCAGCCGAAATGCTCGATGTTACGCAAACAATTCCAATAGTTAAATGAGATTTAAGCTAGTGTGTAAATACCAAACCATGCGCATTAATGTTATTCTTTCACTTTGATGTATGATTAATAAAGGGAAAACCTACCCAACACCTCCTTCTGACTGTTAATTGATATTGCTTAATCCTTTTCCAATTGCCCCGTTTTATTTCTTCTCGAAAAAACAAAAAAACAAACAATTATTTGATTAATAATTCGATATCCGTCATAATAATGATAACCATTTTTATTTTACTGTATTACTTGTTCTTCTGTTCTATTTTTTCTTTGCTGATGGGTCACCGCTTATCCAGACCCGGGAGACTCGAAGATAAGGGTTAAATGGATCGTTTATTGAACCATTGACGCCGTTACGAACGGATTAGTTTACATTATACTTGAAGGCAACCATGCTCTAGTCAGTTGTAAAGCAGACTCGTGGTGCCTTCTTCCGCAGATTAGATGTTCTAAGAAATAAACTTTGTTCATGGAAGAACCGTTTGTTTGTTTTGGGGCACTAAGAGAGAGATAGAGAGAGAGAGATAGAGATAGAGAGAGAGAGAGATGTTCTTTTCCAGTGGTTGTAGCTAGATGATTTCTTGCTTTGACTTTCTTACAGGTGGACCAAGGATAGTGTTGTTAATTTTCCACTGTTCTAAATAAATAAATAATTCATTTAATATTATTTGCTTTATTAAGGCTTAGTGCACAAGTATAAGGGTTTCTTATTGATTCCCGGCAAACGCAGGTGTACGTGAAAGGTTTAAAAGAATACAAATTTACTGAAAACTATTTCGGTTAATGTAACTATAGCTTCACCCCTTCCCACTGAAGTAATGTTGAATACATGGGCGAGCCCCACCTACAAAATTGAATGTAATAAAAGATAAAAATATAAAATACAATAAAAAAATAAAAATCTGATGTAATAGCAGGGCAAATAAAGTTATAGGCATGCAATATTGTAAAACCTATATGAATAATCGTTCTTTTTTCATTGTAGAATATCAGTGATCACATAGTTCAAACAGTTTGTCGACTGCTTGCTGGGAGATAGATTTACGGTTATCCTTTAGCTGGGATGGACGTTATATGTCGGCTATCGGATTTCTTGGCACCAGGTTTCCATTATATATATATATATATATATATATATATATATATATATATATATATATATATATATATATATATAGAGAGAGAGAGAGAGAGAGATAGAGATAGATAGATAGAGATAGATAAGGCGGCTGTATGTTTGAGCCATGAATCCAAGAAGATATTTCAGGATTAAGGTATATGAATTAATTAATGCTATCGATGAGTAAGTATACACCTTTATTTTAACCATAGCCTCGATCACCAAGTTATTAAAGGGCGGAAGAGAGTCGATAGAATGCGAATGTGAATTTGTAAAACTTGCATAATAGAAACGTTTAATAGTTTGAAATGTAAAAAACATGATCTACGATCCCGGCAGCTACTGTAACCTGACAGATGTTTTGATAAACAATATCTTCCGTGAATACGGTTGGGTGAAAAGTGAAAGAAATTACACAAAATATGAATTAGTTCAATGTGTAGGGAGAGGAAAGACAGGTGTAAAAACAGCTATGCATACGTTCGCACTTTGTCCTCTGATTTACAAGAAGTTGGATTAATAAACGAAATATAACAAAAATACATGTTCGGGTGAAGATAACACCAGCGGTGTGAGGTCCGCCCATGTGATACTCAAATTATAAACTATTTGATTCTTATTTTAGCGAAATGTATATTATATGTATACAATTATCAGAGAAAGACAATGGAAGTGGTCTCGAATCTCTACGTTATATCTATGTGCTGGATATTTACGTGCCCTCACCTCGAAGTGACCGATTGGAATCGTATCCTCTTAAAACTTAAAATACGTATATAAGATTTGAATGAAATTTAAACCATATGTATAAGACACTAATTCAGACAGTTTCCCAACATTTCAGCTTCTTCCGACTATATTAAGAGCGAAAAATTCAAATGGGACAGTAAAAACAAAGAAAGTAGAATAGTGAAAGAGTACGTAGTAGTGACCTTCATTCAATCCCGAGCAACGTCGGATCCTCCTGCTAGTTATTTATACTTGTATTAAAAAATGTTAAAATACGTTGATGTTTTATAAACGGTTAACTAATTCGGTGCACATAAACCTTAGAAAGTAAAGAAATTCTACACAAATCTATATATAAAGTACGTCCAGTCTGTTCGTTTGTTTGTTCACAAACTCTTGCTAGGGTTCTGGAGATAAACTGTCACGCCCTTATATATCCTGAAACTACATTACTGAGGGTACCTGAATAAGTTTATTTAATTTCTATCAAAGTCGATTATTTTAGCGGCTTAAACTTATTTAACTCATACATAAACGCACCTAATTTGCAGCTAATCTCCATTTTTAAGATATTCTCTGACTATTTAACTACCCTTTCTAAGTTAAATTGAAAATCAGATTTCATGTGTGCGTTCATCATAGAGTTAATGGTGTTCAACGTTGGTGAACAATGACAAACGTGCAGGTGGTGTACAATTTGTTGCCTCGAGGAAGAACAAGCCGGAGAAAAAGAAAAATATTTCAAAATCGAACTATTCTGAAAATAGATATTCCCGTGAGTTCGGCTGTGCTGCTCGGATAACAAACACGCGAATAGCTGCCAGGCTTAGTAAGTCAGTCGAGATATCGAAGCATCGCTAAAATAACGACCGACAGATAACGGAAAAAGGAAATGGCGACATGAGAAATATAGAGGATGGCTTGAATGCCTTCTGGGAGTCATTTTATATACGTAGTTAATGTTTTCTATCTTTCTACGTAAGTATATTTACAACAGAGTGCCGGGTCTCGTCAAAGAATTTCGGATGATTAATTTACTAGTATATATTTGGAAATCTGCACCGAAAGTAGTTAATTTATGATTGAGTATTCTTTTAACAGAGATTGTTTATATTCTGGGGAAAAATGACTTAATTAGAATTGTCGTCTATTTGCAGCTGTTGCCCCAAAGTGAGGTCATAGGTCAGCTCGACTGTTGGGCCTGTTATAAGTTGGCAAGTGTTAAACTTATGTGAGTTAAGTACGAGTGAAAATCCAGGCCTACACATGCGATGAGAACGATGTGGCGCTAGAAGACATGCTCTGATAGAGTATTGCCTAAGTTGCGACTGGCAACGCCAAGAGAGAGAGAGAGAGAGAGAGAGAGAGAGAGAGAGAGAGAGAGAGAGAGAGAAAGAGTAATTGACAAAGAAGGCCCCCCCCCCCGTGATGGGGTGAAGTAAGCGAGAGACTAATACGATCGCTAGCTGGCTGGGGCAAATAGAATTCAGTCGGACGACGCTAAATGACCTTGTATACATACATGATGCGCGACGGAGCTGGAATTACTAAGTTAAAAGTTTACTTCGACCTGACGATAACGATACACAGTTGAGTTATGGAGAATTGCCATTCGCCCCCTCCCGCTTCGGGTAAATTGCTTTTCTAAACACGGAGAAAAATACTTTTAAGTCGGCTGTCCATTATTAAGGAAGTTACATAGAGGTTGGAACCCCAAAGTTGCATCCAGAACCAAAGGTAATCAACCCCAAAACCCACGAAAGATTCGAACTCCTCTAAATACAAGCCACAAGTAAATATATGTATTCTTATATTACAAATTAAATTGCAAATATTGTATGTTCTATTTACTGTTTTATTGTACATGTACTATTCCTCCCTTCGTTGGTGAGCCTCCCCGGAACGATCCAGGTCTGTATCTATTGATCAATAGTCATAACGTGGGGGTACTGTCCAGTCGACGACCACACCAGTTTTGTTCAAGAGGGTGGACTTCATCAGCGCTGACGTCCCATGAATACCACCAATTGTCGGTGAAACCACAACAATCAACGTCGGAGATACAAGCCTAACATATGGGATAATGTTTATGAGCTTGCGAGCGACAGTAACTTGTTGTTGCGAGACGAGAGGGTCATATACTATTTCCGAAATATTTAGATATATAGAATGTTTTACCCGTGAAAGATGGCGTGTTCTGGTGTACGAGCGAATCGCAAGTTATTAGAAATTGACGAAGCCCGATCGGGGGAAATAAATTATTTCGCAAAGGTTTATAAATGTTAGTTTCAGATTTTTAACATATATATATATATATAATTAAGGTTATATAATTCTATTGGATTATGATATTTTCAAACATTTTTCTGGAAATTTTGACAGCCTGCACGTATAGTTCAAGCTGTTATAGTCAACTCACCGTTTACAGGAAGGACGTAAATTTCTAAGTATTTCACGAAATCCAGACACACTTTCAGGGAGATGGCAATTGCCCAATCAGAGTTTGGTAGAGACAATACGAAAACACAGAAAAGTCAAATCTGAATCTCAAAGCAAGAACATAGTGCAGAAAAGCTGATCAAACATCTAAGGCCAGAAAGTATTAAAGTAAAAAAATAAAGATGAAAGCGGATAAAACAAATACAAATAATGTAAGCTTTTAAATTCTAATCGCACAGGGTCAGAAAGTTCTGTTATGGTGTGGGGGCTTTTGACAGTTTCATAGTCGAGGCTGAAGGGAAACTTTAATCATACAAGGTATCACAACATACTGCGGCACCACACGATTTCACCTGGAAAACGATTTGTGGGTTAAGGATTTCTATTAATGAAATCTATTAATCCAAATCATACTAGTAAACATATGCAACGTCCAACAAAAGCAAATAATTTCTTCATAGTCCTTAGCCGTCACAATCAGTCAACTTATATCTCATTTAACTGGTGAAAAGTCAGTACAAAAAGTCACAAGTTTGACTTAGCTACAGACGATTTAGCAGGACAGCTTAGCAGAACACTCTGCACTCTACCTCCAATCTTTGGTGGACAAAATGTCAAGAATCTGTTTAGCAAAAGAGAGTCATTTGTATACATCAAACAGTTTGTTGTGTCATTTTGTTTCATTTGTACTTAACGTTGCTCACGATAACGTATTTATTATAATAAATAAAACCGTTGAGATTATCTTGTTTTCTTAAAATAACTCCTTTAGGATAAAAAGTAAACCATTTTGCTAGTATAAAAATACGTTTTGACTAGAAGCGTATATAGTGTACATCTTTAATGTTTACAACTGTAATTAGGTAGGATGCGTTCGTTCAAACATATTTAATTGGATGAGATAGACATTCTGTATCCATTAAATCCGTTATGTGATGACGCCTGCGTGTTATTTGAATAGTATGGCGTCACGCAATCTCCTGCAATTTATATTAGTTTCTTTCTGTTAAATGTTATCAATATCTCTTCTCATTAGTGCTTTCCCTATTTAATCGGACAATATAAATATGCGTACTTTTCATTCAGAAAATGACTAGAAGATATTACATTCCCTGGGAAAATATTGCTCCAAAATAACAAAATGATAGTAAGTTGATCTAGCATTGTATATAGAGGGGTCATAGAAAGGTATCACAATGCAAAAAGTGGAAATATACTGGTCTAGAGAAGAAGGACAAAAATAAGTGATTTTTAGTTAATCTTACTTGATGTATTCACAACTTCTACACAGTGTTATAATGTGTGTTACCGTGTTCCATAATACATTTCGAGGTCAGACCTCTTTATCAAATATGAATGTTTCAGATCACCCGAAATTAGCGTTGACTTAATAGCTGATAATATTGTTTTGTATTACATTACTGCAGTAAATGTCAGAGTGACGTCACCTTAAATAAACTTAATAGTTTTAAATTATGAAATAATTCCTGTTAACATTATTTATTTTGGGGATATTCATTTTTTCTAAATTATTTGACCTATGTTAGATTCATTTTAATAATTTGTGCTTATATTAATGTATTCCAATGTTAAAATCCAACATTTCCTCAGTTGACAATTAAAAACAAATTAAATATTGAATATTTAAACTGTGATGATCTATAACGACGTGACATTTGGATACGTTTATACAATATGGCTTGCCATAAATTTGCAGATATTTCTGGAAAGGAGGAAACGTTAGATGAAGCAATTAAAGCCTATTTAAACTTAAACATATTTTAAGTTGTATATCCCTCTCCTCTCATGTATAATTACCGTAAGGGTTGCTTCATAGGAGTTTCTCCAATAAATCTTACATGTGTTTATATAATAGTGCTCAATTTTAAGCTGAGCTGTATGTTTAATATAACATTTTATAATACAACCATTTTGGCAACACCGTTACAAACATGCTTCAACTCCAGCTGGATACTAGCTGAGCATCCTCAGACCAAGTACCTTCAGCTGTATCAAGGCTGGATGTCGGTAGACAAAATGTTAGTATAACTAGAATCTTATATTATATATATATATATATATATATATATATATATATATATATGACGTTAAATCATGCTTTATAATGCAATAATCATTCCTATGATAGCTCACATAGAACAATTCATAAGAATCAGGAGATCAACCTTTATAAGTAAAGAGAATACTCATCACTATTTTACAGACCAAAACAAGTCTCATCATCATTACAACCGAACTATATTCTCAGAAACGTGTGTAAAAACTTTGAACATAAAATTGATTTGGTATCCTGATAATTTGTTCGGTAAATTAATTTCTAAAACATATATATATATATATATATATATATATATATATATATATATATAACATCTCCAAATTTCAATTTTTTTCTGGACATGAGGTTTACCTCGAAATTTGAAAAATGTATTACACCATCCATACCATCTTGCTTCGACACATCACGTTAGCAAATAAATTCTTAATTGAATATCATTGAATTATTCAATATTGTCATTTGTTTTGTTTACCTTGTCTCGTATCCAGTGGTGTTTTCTACAAAACTGCAGTATGACTGCCTTCAAAAATCCAACTTTTTAGAAACTACGAACACTGATTAAAGCAAACTACAACATATTTTTCATGTATCTCTCTCTCTCTCTATATATATATATATATAATATGAAACTAAAAGTATACTTTTAGAGGATAGAACCTATAGTGAAATGGTTTAAGCTCAATATACGAGATAGAGCAATTATAAAGATAAATGAAAAAAGAGAGATAAAGATGTACGATTGACAAATCTATTTCAACTTCGATTGTTCAATGCAAAGTGTACTCGGTAAAAACATGTTTATTTTTTTCCTTAAGTCAAGGCCTTTCAAAGATTAAAATCTTAGAGGAATTACATAGATGGATAAGTTGGCAGTGGAAAAGCCGCAATTCAAATTTCAAAAAATATAAAGTAATGGAGAGTAAAAGTATGCTTGTAAATAATATGGAGTCTGTCAAGTTAGTTAATGCCCGGTGAAAGGAGATTTAAAAATGGAAAAAGGGGGTTTAGTGAAGGTAGCGTTGAAAATGTTCAAAATAAAGTAAATCCAATAGAAAGATGCTTAGTTCAATCGTAGATGGAATGCAATTATTCGGATGTAATTTTAAGAATTCGGGCAATTTTAAAATACTTCCGTGGACCGAGAATGAAAGTAGTTTTTCAGAAGTTGAGATTGAAATGTGTATATTGAACGCAGGCAGTTGGGAATTTAAGTAGTGACTTCGATCGACTCTAAGAAAAACGAGAGCTCTGGTTGGAGACAAGGCCAAGTAAAGAAGTGGGGGGAAGGGGTAATGTCAAAAGATAAAGGAGGTGGGTGATAGGGTTAGTTAAATGAACTATGGCTGATGCTGGGAGAAGAGAATGGGAAGGCTTTGTTTGGTAACTTCTCATTGCTAGTAAGAAACATACCGGTGCAAATTGGGGTGGGGTTATCATAAGCTAAAAACAGAAGCGATGTAGGTCAGTAAAGAATTAGTTGTCATCTTCACCAAGAAACATATTTGTGGCTATATACAACTGTTCCACTGGTCGTATTATGCAAACCAATGCATCAATCAATGCGGCAATGAGAGACAGTGAAATGGATCCTATTCACCGTTAAGCATTTAGTAAGTCACAAATAGTGTTCTATTTTTTATACACTCTACTCACGTATTTGATCCCCAAAACTTTCACCCTGATTTTCAGTAACCCCCTTACGTCTACAGTGGCAACTTGCCTTGTTTGGTGTGAACTCTGTTAAAAAACCCTGAAATCTACACACAATATATTATATAATCTTATAATATTATATGTGCATAAAATAATATCTAATATATATATATATATATATATATATATATATATATATATATATATATATATAGTTCGGATCGATTCTCATGAGAATCAATTTCCCAAGCAGAATGAAGCTCACTATTCCATATTTTAACCATTAAAGAGTTATTACATAACTTGCAATAGATTAAGCTGAACATACTTAAATGTACAGGTCAGAGTTATATTATACTCTGATTTAATGTCCATTTTGGAGCAAAGATATCTTTAACATATTTCTGGTCAAAAATTCTAAATATACATTTACAAAATACAATTTGCTCGACTGTTGAGTATCGATCCCGGCTTGAAGCACTAGCTGATCTAGCCGAACTTAAGAGCTGTGATACAGCGAAACAGTCTGTATGTGGATGACTATATTAAGCTCTTTTTTCTTGGGTAGAGATTATTTGTAAGAATATCGCCAACTGCAACTAGCTTAAAGGCATATCTCATTGGGTAAAACTAATTTAAGCTCCCGGCACTTGACAATATTTACAATGTAGATATCATTTACATTCAGCCAGTGCTCAATGATAACACAGGGGTTGAGGCGCCGACCGTCAGCTCGACATTTGAAGTTCAATCCAGGCTTGAGGAACAAGCTGGCCCAGTCGCACTCAAAAAGCTAACCCGTCTGTATGAGGATTATATTATATATATATATATATATATATATATATATATATATATATATATATATATATATATATATATATGAGTATATAAAAGGATAAAAATAATCCGACGGTATGAAATTAAAAATGGAAAAGCGGAAGACCTTTTCGCTCAACGTTTCGCCCAAATTTCACGTGGGCTTTGTCAAGAGCGGACGAAGAATACAAAAATGACAAAAGACTTTTGTCATTTTTGTATTCTTCGTCCGCTCTTGACAAAGCCCACGTGAAATTTGGGCGAAACGTTGAGCGAAAAGGTCTTCCGCTTTTCCATTTTTAATTTCATATATATATATATATATATATATATATATATATATATATATCAATAAACAACATTTTGCTACATTAAAAAGACCAACATTTTGTTCATCTTACAGATCATTTTTTCAAAACAAAATCCTTTGGTACATTTACGGACCCGTTTCGTTTTACAGAAGACCAACCAAGTCCGTAATGTTTGAAAAAAAATGATTCGTAAGATGAATACAATCTTGGAATGTGGCAAAATGTTGTTGATTTATAAATGCTCGGTTGTTACATGTTAACAAACATTGAGCCTTAACTTTGAAGAGGTTGGTATACATAAAGAAAAGAAAGTATATGCTAAAACATATTTTCACAGACCTATATATATATATATATATATATATATATATATATATATATATATATATATATATATATACATACATGGGATGTAGCGATGGACAGTAGAAAGTTTAGGTTGACAGTAAGAGGACATGACAGAAAAAGTGTAAAAACACTCATAATAACACTGAAAAAAGCCTTAAGTATGAGCAAAGCAGAACCGGAGGTTGGTATTTTACATTCACTCTATATAAAGTAACACAAGAGATTCCTATTGTTAAGTCCAATACAGTCGGGGCATTAAATGTATTTCGGTTGAAGTGAAGGAGGAAATTGAAAGTAGACGCATTAAAAGGTGACAAATCTGCCATAATGTGCGGAAATCATTCTTTCAACGACGATATCGTGATTTCATCGCATGAATCAGTAGGCGAGAGCAAAGCGAATAAAAGATTGTTTTCCAGCGTGCCAAGCCCCACTAGAGACAGTGGCATACAGTGGAGATAACAATCGACATTATTTGGTCATTTTCTCAGTAACTAGCACGACTTTGAGTATGGGTCCGACGATGGGTATATAATACGTTTTTCTTCCTTTGCAATTATTATGATCCCAGCGTCAGCCCCATACGCTCACTAGTATTAATTATTCAGAAAATAACAAAATTGTAACGATTTATATCCTTCCACGACATACTGATATTGTTTAAACTGAAATAAAACATTAATTTTGCTAAAAAAATCGTAATTATGTTAATTAAGAATCCATTGTTATTGGATTTATCTGTTTCACGGTATCTTTTGGTTTTGGGTTATTTAATGTCGAAGCAATTATAATTGAAATTAATTCAATAGATACTATTATTTCAAGTTGTTATTTTACCCATAACCGCCAGGAAAATTGCTGGTTTATACCCAGCGTAATTTATCGCAGTTTATAACTGTTTCTTGAGCAGTGTTGACACAGTAACTGGGTATGTCAATCTCCATATTCTCCTCGCTACTACCACTTTATAGCAACTGCGAAACAATAATTGTAGAAAGTATCTGAAAAAAAAAATACTTAGTATTTGCATGAGAGAGTAAGTAACTATGGTGAATGTATTTATGTGTTATCTATCTTGGTAAAACATTTAAACCAAAAATAATATGCTTTGAATAATAATTAAAAAAAGGATCGTTACAGGGATCATAAAATGCTAACACTTTACGTTTCGTTTTTTAAATTGAATTTTTAATGAAATTTTAGTCACGGCTAAAAATGATGTAATTATACAAATCTAAACTAATATCAACAAATTTATATAATTTTAAGTCCGTTTCATTCGGGCGTAAATTTCGAAAAAAAATTTTTTTTTTTAAACGCAAAACGTGAACCCTTGTGTTAGCCGCATGTCCTTGTAAAATAAAAGTCAAGCATTTCTGCAGATCATGTTGCAGATTCAAATGTGTAAGTTTGGGTTTTCAATCCTTCAGTAAATATCATTTTCTCCCTAAACTCTTATGAACATCCGTTTACAGAGGTATCAACCCTTTCGTGTGTTCTACATTCAGACGGAGAATTACTGAAACTATGTTTTAACCCAACTCGCGGATCAATATTGTGGTGGATTGGTCAGTTTTGCAGGTCAACTTACTCTTTCCTGTTTACTATATTCGAACGTGGATTTTCGAAATACCGAACACAAAACGATATCCTAACAGTTACGACTATAAAATAAACTAGTAGAACACTATTAATCAATTCCCCGAACATAAAACGTTTGCACCAGTTTTACGTTCCCTTACGAAGATTCAAATCAATATTCTCCTACACCTTATGACTAGAATTCTCATTTCAATTTTAACGAAAATCAATTTCATCTTTTTGATACTTGAAAATGTTTTGAAGAAACTGAAATTCTCGGAATCTTAATTGATGTTTAACAAGTATGGATCAAAGTTAATGGCCATCTGAAGTATTTTAATCTTCAAATAAGATTTTTTTACTCGATTATCCCCCTCTAAAACCCTTTAAATGCTGGACATACAAATATATAAACCTATACATTTACCTAGATTTATATAATAGAGATAAGACTAAATAACCAATAAAAATGGACAATTGTTGAAGAAGAAATAATAAATATAAATCATTCAAACGAAACGAATCGTTAACAGAACAATATACTTTCATGGAGTATGAAAGTGTAGTTTTAGTGAAGGTCTGATGTGAAATGTCACTGAGAGAAAAACATGGAAGAAAAGAGTTCAATGATTGTCACAGTAAAGGTGTAAAACAAATAAAAGAAAATAGATGTGGGACATCGCTTTTAAATCTGAGTTTCTTTTCACGGAAGTTCGTGAAACGGGAAACAGCTTTTGTATTTTTTCTGTTCCCGTAAAGTATAGATTTAGAAATAGTTCATTGATCTGAATGATGGAAGTGTCGCAGATCAGTTTTGCTTCATATTTCGCTATTTTATTTTTGATATGCGAAGTGATTACTACATCCGACCTACCCAACAAGTCAAAACATTTAACTCATTTACCCGAGAGGAACCTAGATGCTAGATGATTTTATATTCTGATAGTTATTTTTTTCGGACTGCTTGCCTTTGGAATTTTCTTTTTGATCCCTGTTTCCCCGACTGTAACATCATTGTTCATCTCTATTCATATATAAAGTTTATGTATATATTTGTATATATGTGTATGTCCTTGATTCACTTCGAAAATAACCAGTCATTTGAATTTTAGAACATAGCAAGGGGTAATGTTGTCTATATTTAGTTTAATTTACTCTTATGCAAAGTGAACGAAGAAGCATGTAAGCACTTTCTGAACATTCAGATAGCTCGGATTTTTTAATGAAATCATGCTGAGATTTAAATATAATGTGAACAAAAATCTTGCTGGCAAACTCCCCACCCAAGTTACATTTTATATTTCTGGACCATAACACAATTGTCGCTTACGCTTAAATGACAATATGCCTTGTTTAAGGCGAACAAATTGATTTTTTAAGCCGTTAGTCTTTTTTTATGTGAGATCGTGTCTGTCCTTAAGTTGGATGCGTGCTAAAATGCTAATTCTAACCGACGTTTAGTTAATGAGCAAGTGATATGGACCGTTGTTTCGATCTGTCGTTGGCAA
The DNA here is from genome assembly GCA_963556195.1 of Sepiola atlantica. Taxonomy (NCBI): domain Eukaryota; kingdom Metazoa; phylum Mollusca; class Cephalopoda; order Sepiida; family Sepiolidae; genus Sepiola; species Sepiola atlantica. Next base: position 165,000,200 of record OY744516.1, on the reverse strand, counting down.
TTGACGCAGACGTATTTTATGCCCTTTTTATATAGGTAAATTTGTGGACTCCGGAATTCTGTTGTGTGTTACTTCCTGTCGATTTGTCTAGACTAATTACCGAATTGTATAAAGAAAAATCTCGGAACCATTCTGGAAGATTATGAATTTGATTATGTGGTACTGCTCCTGTGTAATTTGTTCTTAATCGCTTTTATCGTGGCCCCTCTGTGATGGGCAAAGTTGGTATGATGTGTAAAAAGTCCACACCTGATTGGTTGCCGAAATTAAGAATATTGTTAAGCGGTTTTTTCACCTGTGGCATGGCCGCTATAACAACAGCTATGGTCTTATTATATATGATATACAGTGTTGTTGACAGAGCACTCTATGGCTATCGATTCGTTTTATTTACGTGTAAACCTTTTTATGTTAAATAAGGTTGTCACTGTTTCAACTAAGAGTTTGATAAGATTATTTCATCTTTGAAATGAAGGATCAATTAATTCACTTGACATAAAAAATATACAAATTTTAATGAAATAATTACTTTATATTAACATTCATTTATTACTTGATAAATATTAAAACTTTCATTAAAATCTGATAATTCTTTGAATTTTTGTTGATTTTGTTAATGTGTATTCATTTTTTAGTCAAAGGATTTTTTAATTCACTTCGATTGCTCGTCACTAAATATAACTTAATGGCAGTTATATGTGTTATTTGAATTCAAACCCATTTCATATTCATGGCTATTTATATAAATGTACATTATTTTAATATATTATCAATATTTACAGAAACTTTTTTTTTATTAATATTTCAATTGCTAGAATACACCATTTTTTATTGAGTACTTTTTAACGTTTCTCACCAAAGATATGTTGTTTTCAATTACTTACAAATCAGACAAAAATAAAATATATAAAACTCGACCCAAATCAATTCAAGTGTCGTTTTCAATAACTAGACATTTAAAATAGATACATTAAGGACAATGAGAATATCTATGAAAATCCTAATATATCATGATCAAAATAGGATTTCTATTTGAATCCTGACAAAGATAAGTATATTTATTTAATATATTTCTAAAAATACCCGAAACTAAATAGAAAGAAGGTTCGATGTTTTAGCGAAACAAATATTGTTTTAAAATATGTTTTAAAGCTGACCAAAATAATTCCTTATTTATAAACACCAGAACTATAAATGACTTATACTGTGTATAACTGTCCGTACCAATGCTCTAGGCCAAAATAAAACTACACAAATTTATTGGTGAAAATAAGATCTTTCAGATACGAATGGCTTCCCCCAAACAAAAATGTTTCTGCATCACTTTCATAGTATCCGATGTTATTTTAATATTTAGTTTCCATTTCAATTTAATCAACGATCGAGAAAATGTTAATGGTCATTCATAACTATCATATTTTAATATTTAGTTTCCATTTCAATTTAGTCAACGATCGAGAAAATGTTAATGGTCATTCATGACTATCATATTTTAATATTTAGTTTCTATTTCAATTTAATCAACGATCGAGAAAATGTTAATGGTCATTCATGACTATCATATTTTAATATTGGCAAAACGTATCGTATATAAATTAACCATAAATTGAAAGATGACCGCAAAGAACGTCGGCCGCAACGTAATACACGTTACTACGTTGATTAGGATAATAACCCGAGAAAAGAATATGATTAATAAATAACAATTAATGATAACCTTTAATCCCGACAATATATAACTTTGTAAATAATTAATTTTACTGGAACACAAAGAAAGGTCATACACTTTTTTCAAATGTGATAGTTTTGAGCACGTGTACAAAATACTGACTTAAGTATAATTCAGTATTCACTAATGACAGAAACATACCATTAAGCGTCAATGATTTTTTGCTGTGTCTTGATTGGCTAAATTATCAACTGGTATCTGTGTAGCAAAAGCATGAGCTGAGCGAGCAATATTTATCTGCTAGATTTCTGATTGCCATAGAAAGCAAAAATAGGAAAATGGCTTTAATCGAAAGACAGGTGACAGATTGCGGGAGTGTCCGTGAACGCATATAAAAGAAAAAGAAAATCCTTGGCTAAAAGCTTTGATGGTGAACAGAATATATAGTCAAATAATCACAAAATTATTAGAAATTTATTATTTTTTCAGCTATTAACAAAATATTTGGTGCTGATCCAGAATACGACCCAATCGCCGGCAACTTCGCATCTGTAGTGTTCAGGTAAGTTACGTAAGCAGCCCGAAAAAGCCGACGTGAAGACTGTCAGACGATTAATTCAAAACGCGCGACGAAAAAGATAAAGCTAAAGATCTCGTCAATTTTGTGTTTCTATATAAAACGGACAAAATATAAGTAAACAATTTTTTTTTTCAAAAAAGTTTCAAATTAATAATCTTGTAAGAAAATAAAATCAAGCAACTGGTAAAAAAATCTGTTCTTTTTTCATTTGATTTTTATTTCACCAGAAGTGTCTGAGCATTTATTAATGAAGTGTAACACATTTAAAAAATGAAAGTATACATATGAGCAATTATAATTGATGGTTTTGAATTGTTAAGATAGTTTAGTTCTGAAGAGATTCTAAACATAACATCCAGATTTTGCTACAATATGTAAATGATATGGGAAAATGAGGCGGATTTAAGGTCAACGACGAATAGATTTACAAAACGACATCAAATTGTTAAAAAAGCATTGGAATAAGTGTATAAAAGAGACTATGTTGATTAATAAAATCGCATGTTGCGTCAAGAATTTTGTTTCATCACTTAGGCCTGGGGTTTATTGACTGATGTCTTATATAATATATACATATAATATATATATATATATATATATATATATATATATATATATATATATATATAGATAGATATATATATATATGTGTGTGTGTGTGTGTGTGTGTTTACAGATAATATATATTTTAAAACTATTATAAAATGTATCCAATTGTAAGCTTAATGATATTGGATTACAGGATTCAGAGTATATATATTTTATATTTGATTTCCATATACCATGGTTAATTAACCATAATTTTCATTCGTTTAAATAACTTCTTCATTTTTGTACTTCGTTTTTTTTTACATTTCTCATTTCACACACAAAGGTAATATATGCAAATTTAATATTCTATTCATATATATAAAGACTTGTGAAAGTGTTTTCCGGGATAACAGTCGATAGTACAAATAACTCTTAGAAAGCCATTACTTTGATAGAAAAATAATGTTCAAGCAGAGTGCAATGCTCTATCAACACACGAAATTTAAATGTTTAGAAAATTTGCAACAGTTGCTCCACTTAAATAACAGCAACTTTTAAACTAATAATCCAATGAGGCTCATATTTTTCTGCTTGCCATCTGAAGGTTGGTACTTAACGAAATATGGATTTTTACTCGTCGCGCCATCTCTATTTCAGACCTGGGGCATGTTGATTCATGTGTTTATCAATTCGATAAGATATTTAATTGAATGGTTCAATAATTATAAACATTATTACATCATTGTTTTGTTTTGTGCTTATAATTATTTAACAACAAAAGTTAGTATTTTCTGCATATTAGTATTATTCACAAATAAGTAATGTGATGATTAAGTAATTCATACAATTATTAATTTGCTAACCTTCTATGGAAGTATTAAAAAACTGACATTTCTAAAAAAAATATGTACGTAAAGATAAATACTGTTTATGTTGACATTTTACAAAATATTACCTATGCTATAAATTAAGATTTCTACTGAATTATGATTATACAAAGTTGCGTAAAGTCACTTTTACAAGTAAAAAAAGTTATTATGAAGACAGTTGATGAGATGTCTTGACCAGATGTTTTTGTTTTAATCAGTGTTTATTGAAGTTTTTATTTATGTTTACTAATGGTACCTATATGGAGGTGCATTAAGCATGTTAAATACTTTAATAAATATTTATTAAAACTAAATAAATGCTGTAAAGATATCGCAACTCTTTCCTCAGTTTAAATAGCAAAGAGTGTTTATGGACACCCTATATATATATATATATATATATATATATATATATATATATATATATATATATATATATATATCCATTTTGCCAGATTCTCTGCACGTACGGAGTTTTCCTCTGGTGTTTATTATTTTTGAAAAAGGGAAGTTTCTTTTCCCGAAATATTAAATAAATGATTTTTATAATCATCCGGACATCACACACACAGCTAGCACCACACTTGCTGTTATGTAAGATTTTAAGAAAAAATAAATAGTAAGTCACATTTCGTATTCGATTTATTATTTGTGTTCCTTCCGGCTTACATCTTATCCGGAATTTGCATTGCCCACAGCCTTTTAAAAACATACTACTACTATTCCCAGCAATGCTTCAAACAAACTACCATTCTATATATATATATATATATATATATATATATATATATATATATATATATATATGAGTTGTAATTGTTATATCCCAAACCTCACTAAACCTCTAGGATTGCTGTATAACTAAGAATTGTCTACACTCTAGGCTTTTTTGTGCTATGTTTTACATTTAAACTTGGTGTCTTTACAGTGTGCCGATGAAGACTTGATACCAATAAAAAAAAACATATCCTCTCGGAAACGATCATACACGAAACTGTTGTTTATGTTGAAACATATGTAAATTAATGTTATAAATTTATAGAACTTTGAATTTATAATATATATATATATATATATATATATATTCTAGTAACCAGTGGAATAAGTGTTTGTATACTTATATCGATATACTCTATTAATCTATAATGAACATCTGTGATTGCTGTAATGCGTTCCATCGCAGACTAAAAATCGGCGATGCAGGGTTAAAAAATTATCAGATCGGTTGTGGTCAGTTATGCTATCATAAGCTTGAGAATATTATGAATCTGCAATTCTTCCAATTCTTTCGAAAATTGCAACTTGTGTTCTATTAATCGTTTCCAATTGTTCGATCATCGTTGCTATTGTGTTTTAGGGTAAAATAAGCCAAACGATGAGGCACACGAAACTAAATCATGTTTAGTGTCTATTATTGTCGATATTCTTCGATAAGCTAATCGTCAATTTCTCTGCCTTCTGTGTTTTACAAGATAAAATGTGACGACATGCGCAATACACTGACAATGCACCGCAAGATTGCGTTGTTCGCTAGGACGTCGTCACGAACAATCTATAATTCATACTGCTACCAAAGGAAATGTTTTCAGAGAGACAGAGAAATAGAAAACACCATTTTCATTGTTGACTAATGGATGTCGTTATAATTAGGACTGGAAAATATTCCTGCTAGCCGAAAGAGTCATTAACAATTAAGGAAACTGTAAAAAGCATTTTAACCATTGCCGGCGCTAGGGGCCAATTCACACTCTAAATCTATGATACGAGAACATTCCTGCGCAAATAAATCAATATGCTATTTTTTTTAATCACAAAAAACAGACGATTGTCTAATGTTAAGAACTTTTCGGTGCTTATTGCATGAACTAATATTCTTCGCCAGTGTTTGCACTCCCTATTTATCTATATATATATATGATAAAATATTCACATGGAGTCATCAAATTACGTCAGTAATTGAAATTTCATATATAAATTATTTTAATCATTTCTGATAATTTAAAAACTATAAAACACCCACCGTTTGCGTTTGATGCTAGCGCGGCAAACTTCTTTCAGGTGGCAAGATAAGTCAAGGGTGATGCCTCACTTGCTATTGTTTTATCGCTTCCCATGGTCATTTAGAAATTATTTCGGCTTATTTTTGTGTGACGGGATGGAAGTACATATATTTATTTACAAATAAATACACATTACTTTTCTATCATAGAGTGAAATATTACTTATTTAATGAGGAAGCCGACGCATTTGACATAATAGTTGTTTTGTTCACAATTGGGTCGGGAGACCAGGGTCTTTTAAAAAAAGGAATTGAGGACCAATCGATGAAAACAAAGCAATATATGAAAAGAAAATCACGGTACTGAATCAATCTCCGTATTCACCTTATCTTGTTCCGTATGACATTTTACTTTTTTCCATACCAAGTGGAATCATAAAACAACCATTTTGAAAACGTAGAGGCGTTCAATAAAAACATTCACGACAGTTCATTGGCATCCAAAAATAAACTTTCCAGTAGTCTTAGCACCGTCGCAGACAAAAAATGGTTAAACGCATTAGACTAGCGGAGGATTACATTGACGGGAAACATCATAGATTGTTTGTGACACTTGTCCTATTAGTATTCTAAATCGAATATATGAAATGTGTACATTTAATAAGCTGACGCTCTCTATAAATCAAAGAAGCGTTGACCCTGCGCATGACTTTAAACGGCTTCCGTTTGTGCAACCCCAATATAGGAATATGTTTCGGATTTGTTTTGATGAAAATTGATAATTAGTATCATCATGGATATTCGGACTATTGTTCTTATCTTGGAGGTTATTTTCACAATGTTTCGGTTGATTTAATCTCTGACCTTCTTCAAGTGTTTTTCGTCGAACTCGAAAGTGTTCATGTCGAACTTAGGAATCTCTAGGGGATTTCGAGCAGAATCTTGTAGTAAATCCACGGAAGTAGCTTCCTCTCTTTCAATCAGCCATGATCGGGCAGACGTCTTAAATTATTTGTAAGTGTATTTTTAGTATCGCCGGTACCGAGGATTGAATGTTCAATTTCCAGAAGACTGTCACTTAGAACTGATTATTACTTAGCACTTATATCCTTGCGAACAATTTTAGTATGAATGCTATGAGCTTTAAACCTTTTCTGGTTTTAAATATATAGTCTTACTACTTATTATAACTTATTTGTACATATTACTACTTATATACTAAGAAACGAATTATACATTACTTAAAACTTCTACCCACTCATGGCTGACGGAACGAGAGCAAGCTACTCACAAGGACCGAATAAAAAGTTTCGTTCGAAATTCCGTATAGATAACCGTGTTCAAAAAGACACAGCTAAATCAGATCATGGGTTACATCGATCAAAACGTTGTAGAAATCACATCCAAGATGAAGACAGTTTGCGGAATAAACTAAATTTAGGAAAATATGATAAAACTCTTTAGTTACAATTAGATCTCAAGTCCAATCTGACTTAAAGTGGTAGTACCTGTAAGACATGTGTAAAATAAAACTCATCGTTTGCAGGCTATCTATTTACACAAATATACGCCTAGAAAATATATTAATGGATGAACCATTCGTTTACTGACTTGGAATGGTAATTTTGCTTTTTGTTTTGCTTATTATCAACAATACAAATGAAATGTAGTTTGATGAATATTTGAAGAATTTCTTTTGGACCAAACTGTAGTCAAGGATGAAAAGATTGTATGTTAAATACATACATTTCAATCTTGGTACATTCGTTCTTAAAATATATATTATTATATAAAGTTAGGTATGTGTATATATCCATATATTTCTATGCATAGGATTCACTTTTAAACTTACTATTCGATCATTATGAATGTTATAACATAGATATTATGTGTACGAGTGAGTAATGCAGGTTATATTTAGTTTAAATGAATGTTATTACCAACGCCTAATATAGCGTGTAAGCCCTTCTTGAACATTAAGATACCTCTGTTTTTTTGTGGAATTTTAACAACAGGTACTATACCACCATTAATAAATATTCGTCATATTTCAGTTTTATCAGATGATTTTAAAGGGTGTTTAGAGGGTATACTATGAGAACGTTTTATTTATAAATTCAAATATATCAGATTTGCATTGAATTTGATCCGTAGTAATTAAACTCCAATTAAGCAAGATTCACTTAATTTCAATTTTTTCTTAAGAACCCCTAAGCATAACTCTTAAGATGTAGATGTTTTATTTTATAGTGTGGCTCACTAATATATTTTTAGTGTTCAACTCGTCATGAGCTGCTGAAGACTCGCCCATTTCATACGTGATAAGCGATACTGGAATGATGTTGTTCTTTTAAAATCTTCCATCATTATCTTGAGAGGTTGACACTTTTCGCCCTTTGTCTTATTTGTCACAACTGCATAATATATGCAAGTTATGATTATGCTTTTTTTTGTTGAATTTAACATAGAAAAGTTATTCTGTTTAGTTTTCCTACTGATAACACACGTTTGCTCATTACTGTTTAGTTTTCTCTGACTCTGTTTATCTTGTCAAGTGATTTCTAAATGAGTCTACATGGACCCATTAGGTCTACAAAGTTTTAAGGGGACTCACAAAATTGTTTCTATTTATGTTGTATTGTTTACTATACGATCATGCGTGTTTAATGGAATCTTGTATTTGGATGTTATGAATTGATATAATGTTCATTTCTTCTAACTGAGAAAAAATATTTGATTTAAAAATGCACCCTTTTATTATTATGACTAGCAAATATATGCTCCCTCCGGTCGCATATTTTTGCTACGCTGCCGCATCAGAAATGAAGGCTCACGCGTAAGCCAATGGAGCCCCAGTCATATTTCTGTGGTGGTTAGATATTGATCTGTGTTTATGACCAAGAATATTTTTAGTTGAAAATAAAGAAAAAAAAAATTCGACCCTACCCCGATTTTTGTTGTTCCCTCGCCCATAAATAGAAAGACCTGTAGTTTAAAAAGAAAGAAATTTTTTTTTGTACCCCCCTCATTTTTTTTATATTACCAGTAATTGAAATATTTTTTAGTTAAGAAAAAAACAAAACATTTTTTTGACCGCCTTCCCCCAATTTTTTTACATCCCCCCCCATACATGTAAATACTTTTAATTAAAAAGGAAAAAAAACCTAACCCTAACTGTAACAACGGGGTCAAAGTTAGCGTGGGTCCTTAAATGAAAAAGCACAAAAAAATCAAATACAGTGAACACAGTGTGTGTGTTTGTGTGTTTAATGACCCTTTTTTAATTAAACAATTTGATTCTACAATCAGTTGTATAGTTTTCCAGTACAATGTGTTAGTTTATTTTGTTGACATTAAAGAAAAAAAATCACATCTTTTTTTTTAATAAATAAAACATGGAATCATAAATTCTGTTGAGGTCGTGAAAAAATGATAATATTGGATATGAAAGTATTAAGAAATCAAATACAGTAAACACGAAAAGTTTTTAATTCTCGGAAAGAAAAAGTTTACCTGAACTGTGTGTGGGGGTGTGCGTGCACGCGCGTTTTTATATAGTAATTTTTAAATCAATTATTATTTTAATTAAACAATTTGATTTAATAAATTCGTGTTTTAAAACATAATGGCTAAGAATAAACAAACTTAGGACGGTTTTAAAAATGAAAAACTGAGCACTGTGAATACCAGCGTTGTTGTTTACATATTTAACATGCCATATTAACATCGGATGCTTAATCAGATCGCCATATTTAATTACCGGAGGGAGGGAGGACACCACTGATTAAACAGCCAATCGGCTGCTTAATCAGATCGCCATATTTAATTACCGGAGGGAGGGAGAACACTACTGATTAAACAGCCAATCAGCTGCTTAATCAGATCGCCATATTTAATTACCGGAGGGAGGGAGGACCCCACTGATTAAACAGCCAATGACTTTGCAATGTTAACAGTACTCGCGTTGAAATGGTTTAGAACACACGCCAGTTATGATGAAAATGGCTTTAATTAATTGTATGAATAATGTTTATTAATATAACCTTATCGGAAAATATTGTAAATACATATGTAAATTTGATAATAGCAGTTATAAGTGTATATTTGTAAATATGAATTTAATTGAAGGTTTAAAGGAATGACTTATGTTAATGGCAACACCCATCTGGTGTCTGAACGACTTTTGATGACAGTATATAAAGAATTTCAAAAAGATTAGTTTCAGTAAAATAGTCATACTGGAGTTTCGGCTTCAGACAGACAGATACATAAACTCCATTATTAATAGATATTGGTAAACGATCATAATACAGACACGAAGAGAAGCAAACTTGATCCACACGAAATTACTTATTTTCTTAAATAAAATTACTAAAAGATACATTTAGTTGTACTATCATTATGGATTAAGAATGGACTTTTTGGTAAGACACCAACAATTATGTAGAGTATGACATTACAAAGTTATCAAAAAGTCATCATTTATTTCAAAATGTTAATAACATCAAATGTGTAGTGCTTATTAAAAAAAAACTATACACAATGAACAATGTATTTTTAAAAATGTATGTCATTCAACCGAATGTGCTATACTTGTCACACATTTCTGAAATTGGTTCACAAATGATTGCATCGCATTTTACAAAATGTCCCGAGTTATTCTCAAACTATCTTTTTCAATAAATTACTTTTATTCATCGATTGTTTCTGGTTTAAATCTGACAAGTTGAATTTTTTATATCGCCATAAGAATAACTATTCCAACACGCTATTGTGTTGTATACATCAAGATGGCGCTAAAGTTAAATAATAGGGCATAGTACAAGATGGCGTCAAACAATATGGCGTAATAAAAGTGATACCGTGATGCTGTAAAACTAATTGTTATTTTTATTCATTTTTGTAGTGTAGTACTTTAAGAAATATAGTTATTACAATTTTTAAAAAATGAAGACCATGTAGATCAAATAATTCACACTAAAGCGATCTATAAAATAAGTGATGTATATTCTCAAATTACAAAACCTTGTCTTTTTCACTCACACCTTTTAAACTGTTTTACCTTTTGTCCTTGATTCTGTTGGCTTTTCGATATCATTTTTTCTATCTTTCTATAATATATATTTTAAGCATTAACAACCGTCTCTCTTAGTATTAATTACTTAAATCTATATTTTAAGTCTTTAAAAATATTTTCACTACTGATTAATGTTATTTTACTGAGCTAGTGTTCAAAAAGTTTATGAGTTTTTATCATCTCTAACTATACAAGTACGATTTTCGTAAAGAAATACCCGTAGGTATATGTATTTAGTGATATACAAGGTTTTAGTAAAGTCGATGGCATAACTTCGAGAGTAAAAACATGTTTTTCTACCATTTGATAGATAACATGGATGCCCAGTCTGTAGTTTGGAAATGCTGGCCCTTATTTTAAGTAACAGAATACAACAAACCAAATAAATACGATCAACACTAAAAAAAATCACACTGACGAGAAAAAATTAACAATTAAGGAGATTAGAGTAATAATGGTGTGCGATAACAAAAGCAGCCGACACACAATGCGACTATTTTACATATATAGAACATCATCACAAAGTTATACTGTATATTGCAGTAGAATAATTTTTATGCCTTATTTATCACTCTTACTCCTGAATATTTATTTCATTATTTCAAAATACTAGGTATATAAGCGGAAGTATCGTTAAAAGCTCTTCAAATGAATAAGCTAAATAGTCTATGGACAGGGTTAATTTTAACGTTGGGAAATTATGATAGGAAGTTGAAATAAAAGATATGATGGCCTTTTCTTCCATTATGCGTAAATACGAAATCGTATATTTTTCTTTGTAATTTAATACGAGTGTCATCGTTTTTAAAAGGCGTTAAAACGGAGATGAGTAATATATTGTCAAATTACATTTTAGCATATTTGCTTTTAATCGGACAGGTGTTTGATATTAGATTGGAATAGAACTTGATATCTACAAAATGTGATCCTACCGGTGGAAACAACTAAAAAAAAACAACATTTTAATTAGAAATTTTTAGATCAGACAAATTTAAAATACTGCCACAACTAATACATACTACTATTACTACTAAGAAAAACATATATAAAAGAGAGTGATAGTTTTCTTGAAGCATTACTGGTAAATAAGTATGTAGGTATATATGTAGGCTGAAAGCAATGCAGAAAAACGAGAATGGTAAACGCAAGTATGAACAAAAATTCACGATCAAAGACAGTATTTAATCTACGAATCTTTAAAAAAATCTATTTATTTTTCGAAAGAGCTTTTATATATCAAATTAGTAAATATGCGACTTACTACTAAATATTAATAGAAATATCCGAGATGCTGTAACATATATTAATAAGAGCTCAATAAAGAAATACAAGAGAATACAAAAGTTGGAATGCCAAGCTTCCATATATATATATATATATATATGTAAATATTGTTAAAAATAACGGAATTCGTTTGAATAATTTTACCTTTTTATTTTTTTTATATTCCTAACAGCCTTTTTAGCATTACAATTTTAAAAAATAATAAAAAATGTCCTATAGGTTTCACGAACGTTTTCGATTCTTCGTCGAATCATCCTCAGGTGTCAAAAGAAAATGAACAAAAAAAAGCTGAAGTAAGAAGATACTTTTTAAAAAGACGGCGCAGAAACGCGCAGAGAATATTTCCCGCATTGTTCCAGGAAAGTCGTTGGCGATTTAAATTAAGCTACGCTGCAGTGGTATTACAGACTAAAATCGCATTACTTTAAGCCACTGGTTTAATACGTGATGTTTTTTTTTTAATTTTAAATTGGTTTCGGAATGTATTATTTTAGTGTTCTTAAGTTATATTTGTATTAAATCAGAGGGAAGGCAGTTATGTTTTTGTAGATGCTGGTAAATTGAGCTAGAGTTGAGAAGATGCATAGTGATGCACCATCCAATCACAGTTTATATATAGAATGATAGAATAACGTCACATAAACAGACGAAAAATAAAGAAAACACCCATATTCTAACAGCCCCAGAGCCGCTCCCCAAATTACACGTCGGCACCAGCATCAGTTGGTACCACTAAAAATAATCGTGAAAGGTTAAGAATGAATAGGAACTCCGAACGTAGAGAGTACCATCAATACTTCCACCAGGAAGACACTGAGAGTACTGGAATCCCGAGGAAGCGTATTGTCATTAAATGCAAGAGAAAGCCATCGGTCGTTATCAGCGAGAAAGAAGAAGACAACGGGATTTTCAACTGTGATGAAAAGAAGACATCTGGAGAGACTTGTAGTAACTCGTTCTAGTTTTACCAGTACGAAACTTTTACTCATGATTAATGTAAAAACTTATATTGAATAAGAATTAATAACAATTTTTAATACCTATATATTCCCAAACTTGGTACTTATTTAGACGATAGAAAGAAAAATCATTAAAAGTACCCTTAAAAAACATTGCTCTAATCCGGGCAAAAAAACAAAATCAGTTTTCGTTAAATAAATAATTTGCAAAAAAAAAACACACACACAAAATAAAATAAACAACGACGCCTTTTTATTTTTAAGTCTGCTTTCGCATTCTGGAATAGTCGGAACTGCTTCGCGATTTCAGTTCTAAGTTACAGTCATCTGAAGGTTGAAGGATCAATCCTCAGTGCGGGCGATACGAAGATTTGCGAATTATTGAAGACTTCTTCTCGGTCATGGCAGATAGAACGAGAGCATGCTACCCTCGGGTTAAAGGGTTCCGTTCGAAAAAGTATACCTGAAGAAGGTCGGAGGTTACATCGGCCGATACGTTGTGATAAATACTCCTAAGATGAGAACAGTAGTCTGAATATACCAAATTCTACCAATTATCAACCCTCATCTAAAAAATTCTGAAGCATATATATATATAATATATATATAATATATATAATATATATATATATAAATATATATAATATATATATATATAAATATATATATATAATATATAAATATATATATATAATATATAAATATATATATATAATATATAAATATATATATATAATATATAAATATATATATATAATATATAAATATATATATATAATATATAAATATATATATATAATATATAAATATATATATATAATATATAAATATATATATATATATATATATATATATATATATATATATATATATATTAATACAACAAGTTCAAATGTATTTATTGAATGAATTTAAAACCAATGTTTTTTTTTTTAAGTATGCAATACTATGATGAGATTTATAAATACTTATATAAACATTAAAAAAAGACGAAAGCCACAAAAACAGCACAGCGGGTGGTCAGTTTTGCTTTTTTGTGTCAGTTTTGGTTTTTTGTGTCAGTTTTGCTTTTTTGTGTCAGTTTTGGTTTTTGTGTCAGTTTTGCTTTTTTGTGTCAGTTTTGGTTTTTTGTGTCAGTTTTGCTTTTTTGTGTCAGTTTTGGTTTTTTGTGTTAGTTTTTGTTTGTGGTTGGTTTTCCTTATATACCCATTTTTGAATTTAGTTTTTCATTTTTATACCTGGGTTCTGAGTTAGCGTTAATTCGCTGACATGCAATTGCATAGGTCAAATTAAATATATATATATATATAGTGAATGTTTTTATTCGAACATGTACAAGGTCTGCTACACTGGCATGTCGATGTTATCGATCTACAGCTATCGAGAGCTGAGGTCTCATAAGGAAGAAAGTTTATTTTCTTGATCCGACGCGGTCGGTGAAGTCCAGGAAGAATGGAGCTCAGCAAAGAAGAAGAAGAGGAAGAAATAAAAATCATGTGACCGATTTAAAAAGAAAAATATACATATGCCGTTAGAAAAGTTTAATTTACAGTAATTCATAATTTTATTTTTACCCAACGCTGAGCTGGGATAGAGAGGGTCCGGGGGAAGGAAAAGAAAGGGAAAGAGAAGCGAAAGAAAGAGAGGTATGGAGGGTGTTTGGGTGTGTGTCTGTAGCCATTTGAGAAGTTGTCGTATCTGATGTGTCTAGTTAGGATTCATGGCACGCGACCGATATTTGGCAAGTGTTGTTCCGTGTTGGGGGGGGGGGTTCAATTCCTTAATGCAGACGTCTACGTTATCGCGGCAAAAAGCTAAGAGTGATATTTAATTTGACAATCAATTAATAAAATATAATTGTGATTATTTCTAGTAAAACACGTATATAGATTTATGAAATTAGTATTAATAAATTTTACCGCTATATCTTGATCAATTGATATTTAGTTTTAATTATTTTGATGGATAAATAAATGTATTTTAAATCTTAGTTATATTTAGTAGTTAATTAATAAAACATAGTGGTAATTGCTTTTATTTTTAGTAAGAGTCATATATGAAATTAATGGCAGTGGTATTGATAAATTTCATTTTAGATAATATTTGATAATGAGTTAATAAAATATAATGGGGCTTATTTTTAGTAAGAATCGTATATAAATTTATGAAATTGGTATTAATGAATTATACTATTATATTTGGTTTTTATTATTTTGGAGTATAAATAAATGTATTTTGATTTTAAATTCTTCCTGGACTTCACCGACCGAGTGGGATCAAGAAAAAAAACTTTCTGCCTGATGAGACCCCAGCTCTCGATAGCTGTAGATCGATAATATCGACATGCCAGTGTAGCAGACCTTGTACATGTTCGAATAAAAACATTCACAATACAGCTCTATATCTTTATTGAGCACTCTTTTGTAAGCCCGGTTTGATTCCCTTTAGATTTCTACCCTGTGGATTTTTACTCTACCTGGATATATATATATATATATATATATATATATATATATATATATATATATATATATATACACACATATATATGTATGTGTTTGTGTGTGTGGACGTTTACATAGTAAATAAAATTTGTAATTTAGATATTAGTTCAGGAAAGAAATGTTGCTTAAATAATGTTTGGTAGTATTAAGTGGTTCTCAACAACGCGAGTAGATATATAATAAGAAGTGTATCATATATAATCAGTGGGAAACACTTTACTGTTGAGAAACGTAGGGCATTAAAATAACAAAATAATAAAAGTCCAAGATAAAGTGGGTAAAGCCAATGATACTGCTACTTATGAAAAGTTTAATGGCGAGATAGTTATGATAGTATCTCGATATAAAGGAAGTACAGAAGAGAAATTGGAAATATTAGCAAGGAACGATGCACGAGAAAGGAGAAGAGACATTTTGGGCGGGAAAAGAACGAATTCAAAAATAATTGATCCAAAAACAATCTAGAAGGTAGGGGAAAATGTTGAGCTGAAGAGAGAGAGAGAGCAAAAGAATATGTGGACAAAATGGTTATGCGCAGTAGTAGAAGAGAAAGGTGGATTGAAAGTTATGAATATTAAGAGAAAGTTATGAGATGAAATGAGTAAAAAAGGGCGATTACACCGGTACAATAACAAGGGAAGTTACCGGAAAGAATTTTGTGAAAAACCCATATAAGTTCGCAAAAGGACTCTTTACAGAGAATAAAAAGTGGGAAGCTGGAATGTCAAAAGAAGAATTTGAAATGCATCTAAAGATTACATACAGCGATCAAAATTAAGATAGAGAACCACCGTATATAAAAATGTTGAAAAGACAAACACAGCCAGGAGTATTATTTGATGTCAATGATATAAATAAGGAATTAGATGATTTTGTGAAGAAATCTAGAGCAATCAGTTCCCCTGTGGAAATGATGGGGTTAGCTACAAAGTATACACATATTGTCCACGACTCAGCTTCCGGCTCTTTTTGATGATAAGACACATGTGGCGAAGTAAAGATGTAGCAGATCGTTGGTGTATTGCAGAAGGCATCTATCTGCCGAAAGAAGAAAGATCAGCAAAACTAGGAGAATTCCGTCCGATAATTGCTGAATATTGATAGAAAGATAAAGTTTAGTATCATAGCAAATCGGATAATGACCTATGTGCAGAAAAAAACGGATTTATCAATTAATCAGTACAGAAGGGTTGAATCCTAGGGTGCATTGAACATGCTCATGCAATATGGGAAAATATACACAATGCAAACAAAAGAATGGAGATGTGGTTATGGTATGTTAGATCTTGGGAATGCATGCAGCTCAGTACCACACACGATCATACAGAAAGCTATGGATTTCTTTTGGATTCCTAAAGCAGTGCAAAGGATGATAATGAAATATTACGACCATTTCAAAATGAGATTTACAACCGGAAGTTTTACAATAAATTGGCAAAGTTTAGAAGTGAGAATTGCTGCAAGTTGCAATATTTCTGTCATCTTATTTGTATTTGTTATGGAAATTATATTAGGAGCAACAGATTGCAGAAATACACTAGTAGATACAACACTTAGTGCATTTATGGATTACGTGACAGTTAAATCGGAAAGTATCAAAGGAATGGAGGAAGTTCTTCGATTAGATGAATTGATTCTGTGGTCAAGAATGACATTCAAATGGAAGGAATCCAGAAGTGTTACATATATGAACGGCAAACAAAGACGTTCGGTATAAGATAGAGGATGATATGATATCGACTGTTAAAGAAGAACCTGTGAAGAGTTTAGGAAGATGCTACAAGGGTGCATTAAATGACAGAAGTAAGGGAGCGGAAATACAGCAGCAAGCGGAACAGCAATTACAATCTATAAAAAAGACTAATCTACCCGGGAAATTTAATTGTTGGTGCTTACAGTATGCGTTGTACTCTAAGTTACTGTGACCTTTACAGATGTATGAGATACCCATGACCCGAGTTGAAAGAATAGAACAGCGTAGCAGTATGTATATAAGTAAATGTCCGGAATTGCCAAAGATGCTCAATAATACTGCAATATTTAACAGAAATAATCAACTAAAACTGCCGGTCGCGTCTATTGTAGAAGAATACAAGGCTGATTAAGTGCGTACAGTGATAATGCTTCTCTTTTTCAATGACGGACAAATCTAAGATAATCAATCTGAAGTAAGAACTGAGACGTAATGGAGAGTAGAAACTGCAGTCGATGATGCAATAGCAAAGTTGGTTCGTGCAGATGTTATTGGGTCAGTGCAAGATGGTATAGATGTACTTGACAACTTTCAACCATTTTGCAGGAGTAATGCAAGCGAACTGAGAATGAATGAAATTAGGAAAGAAGTTCAAGAGAACCGATATTTACATCTTGTTAAATGTGCTTTCGAGGGGGGGTTGTTGAGCGAAACATTGGATGGAAATAAATATGGGCCTTGAAACGGACAAACCATCGTTCTTGATTAGAGCAACATATGACGCAATGCCATCACCTGCCAATCTTGTTAGGTGGAGGAAGTGTGATAATAATGAATGTCGATGAGGGAAAAAGGGAACGCTTAAGCATAGTTTCTCAAACTGGCAGTAGAAAGGTATACGTGGTTTCACAATCGAGTGCTTGCAGTAATTGAACAACAAATCAAACGAACAATGAAGCAATTTAATGATGGAGAATTACCTAAGATTAAACAAATAAAAAAAGATGAAATTCCACAAAGCAGACACAAAAAGTAATCTTAGTAGTCATCCAACGACTATAGAAATAGATGGACTGCAAACTGGAAGCAAAGTGTAGATCTGGAAAACTTGTTGGCGTTCCCGTTGATATCATCTGGACAACGACCAAATATTGTCATGTGGTGTGAAGAAAAGAAAGAAGGAATAATACTAGAATTAACAGTACTATGGGAAGAAAACGTTGCTGCTGCAGAAAATAGGAAAGAGATCAGATATGAACAGTTGGTGCAGGAGTGTCAAGATAAATGGTGGAAGATCAAATTCCATCATTTTGCCATTGGGGCTAAAGGAAATGTAGAGCGAACGGTTGTTAACCTATTTCGACATCGCTTTTATTGTAACAACTCAGAATTGAAAACAATTGCTTAAAGATCTTCAGGAAACAGCTGATAAAACACTTCAATGGGTATCGCTGAAGAGAGATGACATGAACTAAAAGGAGAAGTGAATTTTGAACGGCGAAAGAAGGAAGATGAAGAAGATAGTGATGACGCCATATGCAGGGTAGTTTATGACGTCACATTGCAATCATAATCAATTGTTGATAATGATGGCTGAAAGGTGTATCTGGCTTGATGGCATTTATGGGCAGATGACACCAATCCTACAAACAACTTCCTAGCTACTTCACAAAAGCAGTCGAGGATTAGAGGCCGAAACTCCGAAGTGGTTCCTACGTATGATGGTATACTTCTGGATCTGGTAGCGGAGCTGTCAGTTTCGAAACACAAAAAAGACCGTGCCATTAAAAATCCCAATTTTATATTTTATTTTAATGTATATGTGTGATAGTTTTTTGTACACAAAAAATACATCTATATTTTATAAACTTTAATAAATCTAATATATATTGTCGTCTAGCAGACGCTTATATTTGTTAGCTGTGATCTTGACTTTATATCTAACCCCCCATCTAAACATTTAAAGCTTGATCTCCTTTTGCACATTGATGTGTTTTTATATGTGTTTAGTATTTGAATTTTATTTCCAACAGTATATAGTATGTAATGTATTAAGCTACTTTTTATTGATGCGATTGTTTGGGGAAGATAAGATTTCTAAACAGGCGAGTATTTAGTACCCGGGGCTAGAAATATGCCAATAATACTGTAAATGAGATATGATTACATTGTTAGGGAAATCGTAAACAAAGATTTACTGCACAGATTGGTAGATAAGCAATTTGTACGAGTTCAGCTTTCACTGGAGCTATGGCTCGATAGTGAAGTCGCCCAAGATGACGCCCATGTAAGGTGGTCCCTCTTCTGGGGTACAGGTTTGAATCATGTACGAGTCTCAATTTCCATTTTGTTGTACACTTTCCTTAATTTTAGCCCCGCGGACGAAATAATAATTTGTTTAATAATATTTTACGCTTGAATATTAGCATGAACACAATAGCAGCTTAATATATAACAACATATATAGATTTTTTGTATGTTTATGCGTATGTCTCTTTTATAAAACGAAACTCAATCATCTGTGAACGCATGACTTCTGGGTGTACAAAACAATGATGACGTCAAAAAGAAAAAATAGGAATAAAACGCGCCTTGCTTTAATGAACACCGAAATGGTATTAAAACTCTCGATACGCGTTTGATTCGTGATCTAGTCGAAGAAGATAATCGATATTTTCGACTTGGGTCTTATTTTCTTTCCCATCAAAATGTCTGTTATCCGCTTTGGTATTGATTCTTCCGCATGAGTTTAATTTATTATTCTGTGTTTCAACGGTGACAGATTCCAAGGACACGCTTCAGCTGCCGTGTTGCTTGCTTACGGTTCTCCAACATGCTGTCATAGCTGATGATACCGCCGACCGTGTCAGCTATCAGTCTTTATAGTGTCTCAGGTGTCACAAATGTCAGTGTAGTATTAAGCATATATCGCTAGATATGAATAAATGATTTTCGAAATTGGTATCAGTGTATTAACTTCAAGACGTCTAGTTTGGTACCATGTTTATCGTTGATTTTCTTCGTGATAATGGAAGAGAAACCCCACTTTATATATATATATATATATATATATATATATATATATATATATATATATATATACGTATCTCTCTCTTTATATATATATATAGGTGCATAAAGCACTCTTCTATTTTCCTTTTTGGGGGCGTGATGTGTCAACAACGTTGTGTTTCTACTTTGCAGCCGCCTTATTTTACATAGGCTCTAGTGTTTGACGTCACTAATGTGCCTATCGATGGTCTAACAGTTATTATATTCACCATTATAGGTCAGTTCATAGCAACACTGTATGTGGTGTTTGCCCTAACAGGAACTGGTGCGTGTTCTGGTTTTTGGCTAGTGTGTCTCCCTTAGTTCTTTTGTAGATATTTACAACAGAGGACATCATACAGTTATACTATGATTAAACAGATACTATCAAACAATCGCTACAGTTTATTTAAGCTAGTGGGCATCATACTACCGTGATTCTACTAGTTACTAATCTACTTTCATCAAACACTTATGAAATAAAACTAAAGGTCAACTCAATAAAGTATTAAGGCCCGCTTGCCCCTTGATAAATCAAAAGTCGGATATAGGCATAACAATTTAACTACTAATATACACGATAATAAACACTTACGAGGCTACAATTTGTCAAATTAAGAACACTTGACATAAAATGGAGTAAGGAAACATTAGACGACAATTGCTCTTAATACTACTAATATTAATGATACTAATAAATACAGATAACTTGCTAATATATTGATAATATTTCTAGTAATTTTAGCAAGAAGCCCCTTGATGATCACGTGTACATACATCGACCAGCTCCCGTAAGATACGAAGAAAAAATAATAGACGTTTAAATCAACATCCACAAATTCTGAGATTAACTTTTGTTATCACACTTTTTTACCATTCCTATATTTTTAGATATAATCTCTTGCGCTTCAAATTCTGTTTCTTTCCTTTTCTCTCTCTCTCTCATATATATATATATATATATATATATATATATATATATATATATATATATTATTTCTATTTACACAGACATGATCTAAGGTTAAGATCGGATTCTAACTCTGCCTGATGAGATCTAAGTTTATAATAGCTGTTTATCGATAACTTCGACATGCCAGTGTCGCAGATTTTGTACATGTCTGTGTAAATAAAAATAATCATATATAAAAGCTCTATTTGATATTGAGCACTTTTTATAAACCGGGTTGAAATTCTTTGGATCACTACCCTGTGGATGTTTTACCTGGATTATTATTATTAGTAGTAGTAGTAGTATAATATATATATATATATATATATATATACATACAAAAAGTTTAGACGTAGTAGTGAAGGGCACGCCCACATAGCGTGCTGCGTAAATGTAAGGTTTTTGGTTTACTTTTCACTCCTATTTGAACATTTTTTTATATATGTGATCTAAATCTGTTCAATTCGTGCTATTCTTGACAAAGCTTTATCACTGCAACGAAACCGCAATCCAATGAAGCTGTCTTATTTGTATCTACATACTTTGTTCTTTGTGTATTGCTTTTTACCCCATTCATACCTTACACATGCCGTCGGATGTTTGTTTCCTTTAAATAAACCCCCAGATACATTATATATATACAGTATCTACAATAAGTGAGTACACCCAACGAATTTTTTACTTTTTACTTCATAGAACTTTAATTTTCCGTAGGATTTAAATGAAACTCGATGTGAACATAGCCATGTAGTCGTTTAATAGCTTTATAAACTATGAAGGAACAAATATCTTTTCAATGCAAAAAAATTGAACAAAAACATTTGGAACAAGTAACAAAAAGTGAGTACATATGAGCATTTTAAACAAATAATCTTATTTTTAATACTTTGTATGGCCTCCATTGTTATCAATAACAGCAGACAACCTCCTAGGCATTGATTAGACTAGTTTATGACATGTGTCCGCCGGAATTGCGTTCCATTCACACTTGATGACCTTCTTCAGTTTGTTATTATTTCTCGGATTTTTCCCTTCAATTTTCCGTTTCAGATGCTCCCACAAATGCTCTATTGGGTTCAAATCAGGTGACATACTCGGCCATGGTAAGGTATTCACCCGTTTACTGTCTAAGAAAGCCTTCGTAGCCCGGGACGTGTGCTTAGGGTCGTTATCTTGCTGGAAAACTCCACATCTGCCAACACTTGTTAGACTTGGTAACATTTTTTCCTTCAATATCTGGCAATAGAGTTTGGAATCCATTTTTCCTTTGATGAAAGCAAGTCGTCCAACTCCTTTGGCACTCATACACCCCCAAATCATTAATCTCCCACCTCCATGCTTTACAGTTTGCATGACACACTTATTCTTGTAAGCTTCCCCTTTTCGTCGCCACACACGTTTAACGCCATCTGATCCGAATAGATTTATTTTTGTCTCATCAGACCAAAGGATTTTGTCCCAAAACTGCATGTCTTTGTTTTTATGTTCATTAGCAAATTCATATCGCTTCTTTTTGTGAGAAGTTTGAAGCAGAGGCTTCCTCCGGGGTATGCAGCCTTTAAACCCGTCTTCATGGAGAATGTTGTGCACTGTCTGAGCACTCATAGTTACGTTTAAACTGTGCGAAATTTCTTCTGCGATGCTAGCATCACTCTGACGTCTGTTTCCCTCTATTAGTTGTTTGATGTGTCTCTTAGTTCGATTAGAAAACTTGCTTTCATCGAAGGAAAAACGGATTCCAAACTCTATTGCCAGATATTGGAGGAAAAAATGTTACCAAGTCTAACAAGTGTTGGACGAAAGTGGACTTTTCCAGCAAGATAACGACCCTAAGCACACGTCTCGGGCTACGAAGGCTTTCTTAGACAGTAAACAGGTGAATACCTTACCTATGGCCGAGTATGTCACCTGATTTGACCCCAATAGAGCATTTGTGGGAGCATCTGAAACAGAAAATTGAAGGGAAAAATCCGAGAAATGATAACGAACTGAAGGAGGTCATCAAGTGTGAATGGAACGCAATTCCGGCGGACACATGTTATAAACTAGTCTAATCAATGCCTAGGAGGTTGTCTGCTGTTATTGATAACAATGGAGGCCATACAAAGTATTAAAAATAAGATTATTTGTTTAAAATGCTCATATGTACTCACTTTTTGTTACTTGTTCCAAATGTTTTTGTTCAATTTTTTTGCATTGAAAAGATATTTGTTCCTTCATAGTTTATAAAGCTATTAAACAACTACATGGCTATGTTCACATCGAGTTTCATTTAAATCCTACGAAAAATTAAAGTTCTATGAAGTAAAAAGTAAAAAATTCGTTGGGGGTACTCACTTATTGTAGATACTGTATATATATGTATGTGTGTGTGTGTGTGTGTGTGTGTGTGTGTGTGTGTGTGTATCTATATATAATACATTCTGTATTCTATACAATATACATTGTTTCATAAACGTTACTTTGTCACATCTGGCGGCCGAACATTTGATTGCCCTGACAAATTTCGTCAGTCGAAAAGTATAAATTGTGTGTGTATGGGTAGTACCAATTACATCTTCTCAGATCATTGGAGATAAGCAACGCTGAGACGGGTCATTACATAGATGGGTAACCGTTTGAGAATTTAGGTAAGTAGGGATTCTCAGTCTAGTCTATGGAAACACATCTAGCAGATGTGAATATGATGCAAACATTCCGTCCAAAGTGATAACGGGCCTCTTGACTTGACATGACCCCGTATTATAATGACAGAGTCTCAGAGAGTTGAATCCTTGTTTTACCAGCGTTAGTCACTATAATCTAATGCCGTGCAGATATCAGTCTTCAATTTAACCTGTTATGATGAAAGTCCCGTGGCAATGAGGAAGTGATACAATGTGCAGATATAATATGTATAGCAACACTACAATATTATCTAATAAACAAATAATGCAACAAAATATATATCGTTGAAGCTGCTTCCTGTCAATTTATGATTATAGTTAATGAGTACAAACACACCCATATATCTATATATATATATATATATATATATATATATATATATGTATATACATATCTGAACAAAAAATGGAAATAATATTCCAATATAATGGAAAATGAAAAACAGAAAAGTAAAAATATTATTTATGTATTCATCTACATCTCGTCTTTATTTCAAGACTTCCTCGGGATTATCAGTGTTAAGAAATAACATCGATGCACAACTATTGAAAAAAAGTGTGGTCTGTTTGTGACGTAAACTAGCAGTAGTAATAATCCCAAAAGGCCGCTTATGAAAATATAAAATATAAGCTCAAATAGATGGTTGCAGTGAGAGAAACTAAGTTAACTGTGGAATGTGTCTGGGGAGAAATTGGTAGCGGTGGGGATATTATCACCCACGTCTTTCAATTATCTTAAGTTCTGCTACTGCTACCATATATTTGAGCTCATATTTTATCTTTTCAGAAGATACCTTTTTGAAGCAATTCCTCCTACTGCTATTTTACGTCACAAACGGACTAAACGTTTTCAAATATTCGGACTTGTGTTATTTCTTTACACCAATAATCCCGAGAAAGTCTTGAAAGTAAGACGAACCGTTAATGAATACATAAATACTATTTTTAATTTTCATATTTTCATTTTCCATATTATATATATATATATATATATATATATATATATATATATATATATATATATATATATATATATATATATATATGTATGTGTGTCTGTGTATGTGTGTATGTGTGTGTATGTTTTGAGTAAACGCTTATATAAAAGCTCATTCGTTATCAGTGAAGAGAAAGCTGCTAATAGAAAGCTGGAAACATTTATTAAGGATTATCAATTCACAGCTAGGGTATAATCTTACACATTTCTGCGTTAATGTCGACCGATGCAACGTAAATAGTTCAGATGGTTTGCTTCTACGCAGAACATCAGTAATGTGCAAGGGAAAACAAGTACAGAAATAACCCGGCCTTCTCAGATTAAATTATTAAAAAGAAAATTGCACCCTGGTTCATCAGGCTTGGATATCGCTTGGAATATCTGAATCTTGTTAATCTTGTTAGTGGCTAACATCACGCTGCATAATGCTCTCTTTTATTAATTTGTTAACATTAACACCTTGCTATTAGTATGCTACCGAAGAAAAGATAACAACGACTGTTTCTTGCATGTATTTTAAAACAAATTGTTGAGTATATATATATATATATATATATATATATATATATATATATATATATATATAAAGAGAGAGAGAGAGAGAGAGAGAGAGAGAGAGAGAGAGAGAGAGAGAGAGAGATCGTACATATTAGCTTTTGTGGGCAATCGTTTGAGAAATCTGATTCGTGTGCTTTCTCGAGTGTGAACATCTTCTTGGGGGTATAATTCTTTCTATGTTCTTTTATACTTTTTTCTGAATGTTTTGCCTTTATATACTTCAGTTTGCCGAATTGTTATCAGAAATAACTTGAATTTTCACCTTATTTCCCCTCCGGTGTTTTTCTTACATGTTATTAGCTACTCAACACATACTTTTTGTTTGCCTTTTCGCTAAGATCAAAGTGTAGCATCTGTTCCGATGGATACTGCACCCTATACTGGTGTTGTCTTGGCCTTCGGGTCTTGATTTACGCCGGTCAATGGGTCTGTCCTGTGCAGTTCTGGGAGGTCCACCTTCCCAGGCTTTGCCTCCCCTCTTTGAGGAGGAGTAAGTTTACTGCTTACTGTCTGAGGCGCCTCTACCGGGGAATGCCGACGGGGCTGCTCAGGCAATTTTTAAACCCCACTTTCCCGACCTGACCTTGGGTCACATCTTACTTGTGGGAGTAAGATAAAACCTGGCCTTGTGCCTAACTCTTGGAGAGGAGTAAATCAATACTCAACACATATACTGCAACCAACTTAAGATTAATAAAATTGGACTAATTGAAAAAAGATGCACTTATCCAGATTTTCACTGAATCGCGCGCAAGGGATAGAATTGAATATTACATTTGAATAAATTACTTTCGTGTGTAGATTGAGAGATGTAAATAAAACTCATCGAAGTACAGAAATAAAGAAGTTGTTACAACCAATAAAAATTATAGTTTTGGATTAATTCACCATGGTCTATGGAATGAAAATATAATATATATATATATATATATATATATATATATATATATATATATATATATATATATATATCGTTTTCTTTATTCTTTTTCTTTCTCCCCTTGCATTTTAAATATTTAAATGTTCTCTGTCGCACGCGTTTCATTATTCTTTCTTTTTTCACGCGCCAATAACATAAAGTTGTGCATTCCTCTTTTACCTATGTTTTTACCGTTATTGAATCGATCTAAAACTTTCACTTTTTCTCAAAACGTTCGTTTATCCGAACGAAACTGGTAAAATCTCTCGTTTTTAATTATTTTATTTGTATTTAAATTTGTTTTTTCCATATATCTTTTTCACACACCCTGTTATTCACGGCATTTCATTTTATGATATTTCGTGCGTTTTATCCTCATATATATATATATATACATATATATATACATATATATATATATACATATATATATATATACATATATATGGAGTAAGGCGTTTTCTCTCCTTCTCCTCTTGTTATGTAGTCACCTCATCACTCCTCAAACATACAGCTCACACAACAAGACTCATTTATATTTCCACGACTCTTCTCACATCCATTTCTCTGGATAACCTTCCTCTTTCCACTGTATATAAATATTTATTTTCTTCAAAAATGCTTATGGTCGTTTAAATCGACTTACATGTCGACGCTGCTTTAATGGTGGGTTGCCCAAAATCGAATTATTATACCTCTTTTTATGATATATAAGTACATTAATTAAAAATATAATTGTTTATCTGAAAGTTGACAGAGATGATTAATTTGCAACCAGTGAATCTGGAAATATGCTATAAAATTTCCTCCGGTGTTCATGAATGGCAGTTGTAATAAATGTCCGCGTAAGAGTAAAAAGCCTTACCATTAAAAAATATATATTATTCGGGGTGTAATATTAAAATATTTAAATCTATCGGATATCTATTTTTAAATTTTAACAACACAGACCAATATTTGCCAGAGATGACTGACAAAATAGATTTAATGTTGTGTCGTTTGTTTTGTATTACCGTAAATCAAATGAGGAAACTGTCTTTTCTGTATATAGAAGATAGATACAAAATAATGATATAAAATAGGAATACACAACAAGCTACGACTGAAACCTTAACTATTTCTAATCTGATCAGACGTCACGTATAAGTTGGAATTTTACTAGATATCAATATATGAATCATCGTATGTTAAATTTAGAGATCATGACACGAAAAAGGACAACATCATTATATTCGGTTCAACATCAATTGTACATGCTGGCTTTTAAAAATTTACATACAAGCTACCAACTCTCTGAACATATCTTTATCCCTCGTACTCTGACGTTTATCCTTATAACTTCCTCCCATGTTTTCCTTGGCTTTCCCATCTATGGTGATCCTACTACTTTAAGTTTTCTATATCTACTGAACACCAAACTCTCATCCATACTTTCAACGTGACCATGCCATCAACATGTCTTGCTATGTATGCATCTTCATATACTATCCAGATTTAATGTATTCAACCCTCACTGGCATCATAACACTGTGTACACATGCCTGATCGACTCTTCCTTTGATCGACAATGGTAACGCTCTGCTAGTTAGTAATTGCTAAGTACCCTGAACTTATTTCATATATTTGTATTCAAACATTCAAATGTTAGCAATTAAATTATTTTTGATGGTGACTATGTACTCCATATGCACGTCTGTTTACTCCTTATGTAACAATAACATATTTATTAAAAACTAAAAACGTTTGTGCTCTTTACGCAAGATATAGTCGTTTATATGCAAGCCAAGAATACATTTTGTAAACCTCATGCAGTATTAAAATGAGTGAGAGGGGAGAGACAGCGTGAGAGACGGTGTAGTTATATCGGTGCCGACGTCAAACACGGTGTACCGTATTACAACGCGTCGGACTTATTGTATTGCTTTATCGACTAGCAACCTTTAAGATGTCTTTCTTGTGAGTACATAATTATTAAAAAAATCACATGGGAAACGTATGCTAACGCTTTAATCAAGCAAGTCCATATTACTTGCCACCACAACGAGGGCAACGTTATGCACAAGGTCGGTGTTCAATATGGGGAAAATTCAGCTCCGCAAATAAGGCAGTCTCTATTAGGACAAACATGAATGTTGCCTTAATTTAAGAGGGAGTTCTCCCTACACTGACCGAAAAGGTGAAATGTAGTAATCGAACAAACTTTGCTCATAGACAAAAAGTCGCCATTCGCTTATTAAAACGATAATTATATTTTTCATTTTCATATTTTAGAATAGAATATTAGTATGTGGAATCGTAGATAAAAATGACAACAAACTAGTAAAAAAAGGACATTAATATATCACTAAAACAGAACCAAGAAAACGTTTTCTGTTTGATAAAGCTTATTTACACCAAATGATTATATTCGTATAAATATCTATATAATACTAAAACTCTATTGTCTTGTATGTTTGCAATCAGCTTTCAGCTTTCCGGTTTTCAACATCCGGTTGCGCATGCGTAAATAGCATCGTCTTTAATCTGTTAGTCCAATTCCGTTAATCTCTTATGATTAACGAACGCATGAAATTTTTCATTCTGGAAATGTTTATATCGCTTTTAATATAAAACAATTACATTTAATTTCATCAAATAGTTTTTTTGTTTTCTCCACGGCTAAAAACATTCAACGACAGGACTTCGTAAAGTCTGTCGCAGTTTCAAAAAAACTCCTCCCTTTTAAAAAACAAAAACAAACAAACAAAACAACAACAATCATTATTAATATCATCCATAATAGCGGCGGTGAACGAAACCACCTCCCACTTTCCCTCTCACAGATTTCACCACTCCTACTCCCTCTGTTTTCGTTACGTACGCGAGACAGCTTGCTGTACCCCCCTTCCTTTCTCAAATCGCCTTTATTTTTCTGTACTTTCAACTAACAATTTCATTTAAAAGATGATATATAAAAATTTGAATTTAACTATAATAAATATTATGGTACCTGTTCAGTGCATATTTACCTATAAGTATGGCCAACCACTTATAATTCAGTAACTGTAATTTTAAAAAAAACAATTATAATAAACAGAACGACGCATAGAAATCTATCTATATTCTTCTTCCATTTTAATATACTTACATAGAAATGCTTCTGTTATGTAAAAAAAAACCTATTTTCTTTATGCCACAAGTGTCACGCACATACATGAATTCCATAGCTAATATAACAAACTGACCCAACGGGTCACGGGTGGTCTAGTATTTTATATGATTTAGTTTTATGTTTATTGTCTTATTTTACTAGTCTGTTACATGCTTATTGATTATTCCATGAACTAATTGAAGTTTTGTCTGAAATAGGCATTTCATGGTTTAAATGTCCTTTGATTTTGGAATGGAAAAATCTAACTGAACACATTTAGCATAATACCTTCTTGTAGGAACTTTTTCAAAACGTTGCATGATTAAATATATCGTTCCCATTTTTTGTTATTCAATCTAAAAATGTATCACTATTTTATAAATAAACGAAATCTATCTCAACTTTTATTCCTTACACTATTGACATGTCTGTAAATTCAAAATAGAAACCGTTTTTTAAAGAACATTTGAAGACGTTATGTCTTAACTGACTTTTGAAAATAAAATATATCATTAAATACTGTTTTCCCGTATTTTGCCACAAACACTTTTTTCTTTTTTCCAAAGATTATCAACAGGTATTACCAGTAACAGAGTTTCTTTCGACGATCTTCACAACTGCCAAACGCATTACCACGTGCCGGTTTCGTTACAAGCGAAAACATTGTAGTCTCGAATCTAATCTCAACCAATAATTGTCATACACTGTCTTTATAATCAAAATGATCGGATTCGGCATTAA
>OY744516.1:164955021-164960021 GCA_963556195.1 Sepiola atlantica | reverse complement strand
TAGTGTGTGCGTATTTTATATGGGATGAATATGATTAGATAATGAAATGCATATGTGGTTTCTACTTCGAAGATACTTCTGTGACGTGTGGCTCTGGAACGCATTAACAGCGATAGGTGAGGAAACACTGTATATATAAATGCACGGAGTTGACGAAAAGAATAGTAGCTATAAGCGCGGACTCTAGGCTTCGTCTGTCGGTTTCTAGTTTTGTCGGGGCTATCGCTTTACTTTTACCAACTGGAAGGGTCTGAATCAAGAGATTCTCCCTCCGGCTATGGATTTAATAGTAGTGTATGCTACTATTTTAACCGTTAGCCGTGCAACAAGTCTAATAGAAGTTGCGGTTAGTAATTACGCAAACTTTGCTTCAACAGACTTCCCTTCGTACACAATTACTAGGCCGGTCCGTACTCTCTCAACACTGAAAAGCGACTTTTTTTATTAGTTATCAACAAGCAAACCAATTAATATTTTATCTGTGAAATATCCTGTCGAGAGAATTACATTTTTCTAACGTGCTACGCAATGCTTTTCACATATATCCGGATATATAATACTTGTCGTATGTACTCGTTTTTCCCCCCGGGGGGGGGGGGGCTGAATTAAACGCAAGAATGTTGTTTTTAAGAGCACCCACATTTTGTTTTCATAATGTGTTTTAACGAAAAAGACAATTGTCTTGTACTGATCAATGCAGTATTTATACCTTTCATTAACAAATCTAGTCGGTTTGGCGAATGGAGATAGATGTTAGACTATCAGTCCCAAGTTCTAAGTTTCGATCAATGCTGTCAACGGATCAGTAGTATAGCTAAACTGATGAGTCTTTTAAAGACGAAACAAGTGTTGTTCTGTGGATGTAAACTATTTAATTATTAAATTATAAGTATATATTTATAATTATTCAATAATAAATATTTAATTATAAATAATTATATATACACACAGACAAATAGAATACGCGTCTCAGAACGGGTATAAGCAATAAATATAGCATTTTTTTAATTTAATTTTTTTTTCTGAGTAATTTTAATTCTAGACTAGATCTAAATTTTAAAACTTAATCTTAACGGGTCTTCGGAAGAAATTAAAATTCAAAGAGTTCTGCTTAATTGGTGTCTAATGACTATGGATCGAATTTGATGCAAATTTGAAATATTTTATTTTATTTTTGAATACTAGGTTGTGTCCATATTATGGCGCCTAAAACTCTTTAAAATGCTCCAAATATACTAAACTTTGTGGATTATTAATTACTCGATTTCTAAAATTGTTAAAATCTCAGAATATAGGAGGTATCAACATTTTTACAAAAGGGCTTCCACTTCCTTCCCTCTCCTTTTAATACAACTATATTAAACTTAATATAGATCATGTAAGAACCCTTTACGCTAGGCAGATGTGTTCAGAAATTCATAATGATCCGTTAATTAGTTGAGTAGTAAACTCTGTACATAGAAATGTATAAACCTACACTTCATGGCCTCGTTCAATAGTTAGAGACAATGGATACCTTCTGTAAGGGTGACTGTGCGTGTAGTTGTGAAACAAGGGTTGCGCAATTCTAACCACACACCTCCTGAATCGGCACTGCTTGATTCCAGTGGCAAGGAAAAGTCAAGGACAACTAGAAACAATGCTGAGATACGCCGAGACCACATACAGCACCTGGTATTTCCAAATGGTCACCGATTTTAGTACTGACCAAGCTTACTTAACTGTATATAAAATACATAGATATATTATTTACACCACTTACTTTCTTTGTGATTACTAATTAGAAATAATATTATCTTAATTGAGAAACACGCGACTTGTAAGAATGCCATGTATGTAATAGGGTAGATTTGGTTACAGAGAAGCACATGCAATCTCCAATAATAGCCAACACCATATGTTATAAATTATTCATAGAAACACGATTTTCAAGCGACTAAGTTAACACAGTAACTACATTACGAGTCTGGCAGCCGTCGGGTCCTTCTTGTTTTGAATCATTACGTGTTTTTCTAGTTTTGTTTTTCATTGTTAGAGACCATGTATTAATAACCGTGTGTAGTAAGGGGTGGGGCTTTCGCCCTTGAGCAATGTGGCTAGCACAATCAATTACGCAACCTTTAAACCTGAATAACTTAGTTGCTAATTGAACTAGAAACTTCATATTGGTGTCTGGACCAATGTTTCCAGGCCCGGGGAATTGAATGGTAAAGAATAATAACATGTGTTTTAGAATGTTACTTCGTTGAACATTTAGCGCACATTGACGATATCAATATTTACATGTGCACCATTATAGTGTGAAGATGAATCCACTACCCCATTATTAACTCATTATATAATAGTAAGAGTTGAGTAAGACATTACACGTTGCAATGTTCTATGCATCCAGGAGAATAGAAGCTTGCTATGAACATTACATTTTTACGTTTCTGAAAGAATTTCAAACTATCCACATTTCTACAAAC
The DNA here is from genome assembly GCA_963556195.1 of Sepiola atlantica. Lineage (NCBI taxonomy): Eukaryota > Metazoa > Mollusca > Cephalopoda > Sepiida > Sepiolidae > Sepiola > Sepiola atlantica. The sequence continues at coordinate 164,957,553 of OY744516.1, read as the reverse complement.
ATGATTGAGTATTAAACAACAATACATGACACAATTTTCCTTTAGCCTGCACGTAGATTAAAAATAAAATCTCTCAAAATAAAGTGCATTGCTACTGAGACGTTAGAGGCTGCTATTAATTAGGGGCCAGACTCATACGAGCATCCTAAGTGGGAAATCATGCAGCCCTTTAGGTGAGTAACGATAAATGCCACCAGTTTGTTTACGTTGCATTTACATTTCTGCGTGTTGGTACAGACGGGGAAACCGGGAAAAAAGGAGGCATTCCAAAGTAAAGCTGTCCGAGGAAAGAAGCTATTAGAGTAGAAAGCTTTCCGGAATCTGGGGACCTCTAAAGATAAGATGTAAGATTTTGCTGATTGTCGGGTTGGTCGGGTGTAATTATGTTAAAGAGGGCACAGGTACAGAAAGTTCAACGAAATACTTGTAAAACAAGCACAAGGGTGCAACACTGCGACGATTGGACATGGGCTCTAGCTTGGTTGACAGTGTGGGACCTATTTGATTAGATACGTTTTTGGACCCCGTCTAAAAGGGAAAGACAAATGGTTGGTGCACAGGCCTCGATGTGGCAACCATACTTCATGCATTTTTTTCTTGGCCTTTTGGCTAAGATCAAAGTGTAGTATCTGTTCCGATGGATACTGCACCCCATAGACTGGTATTGTCTTGGCCTTTGGGGTTTGATTTACGCCGATCTATGGGTCTGTCCTGTGCAGTTCTAGGAGGTACACCCTCCCAGACTTCGCCTCCCCTCTTTGAGGAGAAGTAAGTTTATTGCTTACTGCCTGAGTCGCCCCTACCGGGGAATGCCGACGGGGATGCCCAGGCAATTTTTAAACCCCACTTTCCCGACCCGACCTTGGGTCACACCTTACTTGTGGGAGTAAGATAAAAACTGGCATTGTGCCTAACTCCTGAGAGAAGTAAATCAATACTTCATGCATAGGCGAATGGTGGCTTTGTAGAGATATAAGATACTGGCAGGTATGAGGCGATTACTGTAGAGAGATCACATGTTTTTTAAAGCAGACTTGGCAGTAGTTTTGTGCCTATTCATGTTAGGTCAAATAGTTTTAATGTTAAACTCAGAGAGAGAGAGAGAGAGAGAGAGAGAGAGCTATTATCCACGACAATCGAGTTAGTTATAGCGAGAAAATATAATGACCCTTCATAGAGTAACTATTTATCTATTTGCTACACACGCATATAAATATGTATAATATATATATATATATATATATATATATATATATATATATAGAGAGAGAGAGAGAGAGATACTCCCAGCATTTAGCCTGACGATTCCCCCCGGGGATGAAACACGGGAGCCTCTGTGTAGCTTGATTGCCATATATATTTTCATTGCTTACTACCTAGCTCTACTTACGTATCGAGCACTGTTGAAGTAAATACTGAAAACGGACACATAAAAAATTATATCTCCTTATAATATTTTATGTGGATACATGAAGTACTAATATCAAGCTCCTCAAACAGTTGAGCACTCTCACAAGAATTTATTTCACCACTAAAAAATAATATGGAAAACATTAACTTAGAAACATCACTTAAGCATATCCCAACACCTAGCAAGCATGGATACATTATTAAATTAATTAAAAAAACGGACGAATTAATACGCCGAATGCGATGGCGAGCACACTTCTTCATTAACAATAAAGTTAAACACGTAGATACAAAAGAATCCTACGGATTCAAAAGCCTAAAAAACGCTAAACCAATAGATCTCATGAATAGCTTTGAAAATAACCTATTAAATGTTATTAAAAACTTAGAATTTCACAAACAGAATAATTTTCAAAAACAATCGTTAAAAACATAAACAACTCTAACAAAATATTCGTAAAAGCGGACAAAACTAGAAAGTTTTACAAAATAGATAAACAAGAGTATAACAAACTACTAACAGAAAATATTTTTAAAAAATACAAAAAACTAAACACAAGCGAACATAACTACATAGATATAATAAATACTGAAAGTAAACAAATCACAGATAAACTAAAAATTAGCAACAAAGTTAGTAAGTTAAAACCTAAGGAAGCCTATATCTTATTTAAAGACCACAAAAGTAACTTTAACAATAACCCTAGCACTCGCTTAATTAATCCGACCAAACCAGAAATAGGAAGAATCAGCCAAACAATTCTATCTAGAATTAACAAAAAATAAGAAAAGTACTATAATTAAACAAATGGGTGAATACTGCCGACGCAATCACTTAGTTTAACAGTATAGAAAATAATAACAAGTGTACCTTCTTACAATTCGACATAGTGGACTTCTACCCATCCATATCAGAAGAACTCTTCAATATCGCCCTAGAATTCGCCGAGATATATACCGATATATCCAAGGATGCAATTCACATCATTAAAAAATGTAGGAGATCAGTTTTAATTAACAACGAGGACCAATGGATTAAAACGAATATGACAAACTCCTTTGATTTGGCCATGAGTGCCCTTGACTCTGAGGAGGCATCTGATCTTGTGGGATTATTCATTT
>OY744516.1:164927521-164950021 GCA_963556195.1 Sepiola atlantica | reverse complement strand
ATGCAAGCACGGATACATGTAGGGTAGACATGTTGGGAAGAAAAATAAAATAAAATGAAAAATATTGGCAGCGTCTAGCTGGACGTCCGTACTTGTTAGAGAATGAAAAATGAGTGGGAGAAAAAAGGGGAAGGGTGGAGGGAGCAAGGACTACTGTGGCTGGCGATGAGAGAAAGAGGTGGGGGATGAGCAGGGGTAAAATGGATGGCAGAGAGAGATTGGAGGAAAAGGGGGAGGGGGTGTCTGACCAGATGGCTGCGGTCGAGACCGAAGGGGAAGAGTGAGTTGGAACGTTTGTGTGTGTGGGGTGTGTGCAGGGAAATGGGGATGGGCAGAGAGGGAGGGGGGGGGGCTGTGATCTCGGTGGATGGGCGAAAGCCATAGTCCCAGAGAGCGTATGAAGAAAATGAGGGAATTTAAGAAGAGGCATGGGAGAAAACGGATGGGAGGGGGAAGAGGGAGGATTTGTCGTGATAGGGTGTGAAATATTTGAAATATTTGGAAAATGATAGCAATGAGTGAGGGATTGGAGTGGGTGGGGGAAAGGGTGGGTGAGGAATATATTTGAAATATTTGGAACATGAGAAAGTTTATTTGGACTGTAGTATTAAAAATGTGAGGGAAAAAAATGAGGAAAAAATAAGAGAAGATACAGGGAGAAAAGGGAAGGGTGTGGGTGAATGGAAGAGTGTCATAAGGTAAGAGATGAAAATAAAAGTTAGCCATGATCAGGCAAAAGACTTTGTTCAGTGAGGATGATCTTGCTTATTAAGGGTGATAGGTTAAAGAAACCATTTCGCTGCTTGATAGTAGTGGAGGATGTGATGAGTGCAGTTTCCAATAATCTTCGCCGAGATTTGTTGTGGATGTGTTTAGTGATTTTGGCTTGTTCAAATTTGAATGCATGACCATATTCTAGAGCATGGGAGAAAAGTGCACTAAGAGGGTTGTTGTTTTTTATATCCCTTTTATGTTCATTTAATCGTTTCTTTAATTCACGTTGTGTTTCTCCCACGTAGAATTGATGGCAATCATTGCAAGGGACAGTGTATAAGCCGGCATGGGATGTGGGTGTTTTTTGGAAATGTCTGGATGTGTTTAAAGTTTGTTTTATGGATTGAGAAGTGGTTTGTACTATTGGAATGCCTAATTTGTTGAGCGTGTTGCATATGGATGTGTTATTGGAATGCGTGGGTAGGAGAAGGGGTCTGTCTATGAGAGAGGTGTTAGGGGTTTGATTTTTTTGTGTGGTGTTTCTGGAGAATATTTGGAAGGCTTTTTTCTTGGCATTTAATATGAAATGTGTGGGGTATTGCAATGTTTTCAGGGAATTAAAAATGTATTTTATTTCTTCATCTATGTGTGGGGGGCTACATATTCTAAGGGCGCGTAGGAAGAAGCCTATAATTATACCTGTTTTGATCTTGCTATGATGGTGGGAGTAGAAATGTATGTAGTCATTTTTGTGAGTGTTTTTGCGGTGTACCTTAAATTCTAGTTTATTGTTGGACTTAATTATAAGAGTATCAAGGAAGGGAATAGAGCCGTTTATTTCAGTCTCATGGGTGAATTTTATGGAGGGTTCTACTGTGTTGAGTTTATCCTTAACATGAATGATTTGTGTGTCTGTGGGGAGGAAAATTAAAATATCATCTATGTATCTAAAGTATTCGATGTTAGGAGGTAGTCTATATTTGAAGGGACCGGATTCTAAGAATTCTAAAAAGAGGCAGGCCAATACACCGCTAAGGGGGTTGCCCATGGGGAGTCCAAATTTTTGTTTGTAGAATACTTCGTTAAATTGGAAATATGTTATGTCAGTGATGAGTCTAATTATTTCTATAAAAATGTTGGGGGGAAAAGGTAGGTCGGTTTTTGTTTTCTTTATATGTGTGTGAAGTAAGTGTAGGCATTTTTTTACAGGTACGTTAGTGTAGAGCGAAGTTACATCTAGGCTGTGTATATTTTTATTTTCTACGTTGATGTTTTTTATTCTGCTAAGAAGGTCGCCTGAATTTTTTATGTGGGAGGGACTGATGGTACCCATTAGTGGAGTGAGGATGTTAGCTATGGCCCGTGCGATTTTGTGTGTGGTGCTACCTATGCTTGATACAATTGGACGCATGGGGGTGTCAGGTTTGTGGGTTTTGGGGAGCCCGTATAATGTGGGAATGATAGGGTGATACTCAATGTTTGATGCCCATTTTTTGTTGTTCTTAATTAGGTGTTTGAAAGATTTGTTAAAATGTTCTATGTTTTTATCTATAGTTTTTTGGTCAGTTTTAGTGTATGTGTTTTCGTCGGATAATAGAGTAGATATTTTTTTGATATATGAATTTTTGTCCATGATTACTATGCCCCCTCCTTTGTCAGATGGTGATATGAGTATGTTGTTGTTGTTAGCTAGGTGTTTAAGAGTGTCTATGTATCTCTTGGGTAAGACGGGGTCATTAGGGAGAGTGGTGGTAGTTGAGATTATGCCTTGAATGAAGCCTTTGGTGAAATCTGTGTCAGTGTGTCTGTAATTTTTTAGAACTGTGTTGGTGGTGGTGTTAGAGTGTATTCCAGTGGCGAATTTTAAACCGAAACTGAGAGCTTCAGTTTCTATGTTAGAAAGTTTATAGGTGGTGAGGTTGTTTATGAGTTCCGGACGTCCTAGAGTTTTCCATTTGCTGTTTTGGATAAGTTTGTTGAGTTTGTTGTTTAGTCTGGTAGTATGTTGTGTATTGAATCTTTTGATGGATTTAGTGATGTTATCGATAGTGTTGGGCAGTATTGTTTTATTATTTTTGAGGTTGATGCCCAATGTTCTGGCCTCGTGGAAAAGGTGTGAACTCTTGTGTTTTAGTAGGTTTGCAGATGATGTTAAATATGTTTGAATGTAGTCAGGAAAAATGTGGTGCGATTGCTTTAGAAATGTAAATGTACTTGCGGGTATGACCTTTTCTTCGATGCATCTCAGCAGAAAGTTTCTCCTGTTGTTGTGGGAGTTGGCTGCGAATAGTGTGTTCTTATATTTCCGTAGCTTCTGCTGGAAGGTTTGGTTTTCCATTTCGACAAAATGGGAAGAGAAGGATGGAGGTAATCCGACGTGATGGTAAAATGAAAAAGGAAAACCAAAAACTGGATGTTTTTTTATGTGTACATCAACGTTTCGTCTTTATTTATAAGACTTCATCAGGATGATGATATAGGGAAAAGATATCATGCAAGCACGGATACATGTAGGGTAGACATGTTGGGAAGAAAAATAAAATAAAATGAAAAATATTGGCAGCGTCTAGCTGGACGTCCGTACTTGTTAGAGAATGAAAAATGAGTGGGAGAAAAAAGGGGAAGGGTGGAGGGAGCAAGGACTACTGTGGCTGGCGATGAGAGAAAGAGGTGGGGGATGAGCAGGGGTAAAATGGATGGCAGAGAGAGATTGGAGGAAAAGGGGGAGGGGGTGTCTGACCAGATGGCTGCGGTCGAGACCGAAGGGGAAGAGTGAGTTGGAACGTTTGTGTGTGTGGGGTGTGTGCAGGGAAATGGGGATGGGCAGAGAGGGAGGGGGGGGGGCTGTGATCTCGGTGGATGGGCGAAAGCCATAGTCCCAGAGAGCGTATGAAGAAAATGAGGGAATTTAAGAAGAGGCATGGGAGAAAACGGATGGGAGGGGGAAGAGGGAGGATTTGTCGTGATAGGGTGTGAAATATTTGAAATATTTGGAAAATGATAGCAATGAGTGAGGGATTGGAGTGGGTGGGGGAGGGGGGTGATTGAAAGGGTGGGTGAGGAATATATTTGAAATATTTGGAACATGAGAAAGTTTATTTGGACTGTAGTATTAAAAATGTGAGGGAAAAAAATGAGGAAAAAATAAGAGAAGATACAGGGAGAAAAGGGAAGGGTGTGGGTGAATGGAAGAGTGTCATAAGGTAAGAGATGAAAATAAAAGTTAGCCATGATCAGGCAAAAGACTTTGTTCAGTGAGGATGATCTTGCTTATTAAGGGTGATAGGTTAAAGAAACCATTTCGCTGCTTGATAGTAGTGGAGGATGTGATGAGTGCAGTTTCCAATAATCTTCGCCGAGATTTGTTGTGGATGTGTTTAGTGATTTTGGCTTGTTCAAATTTGAATGCATGACCATATTCTAGAGCATGGGAGAAAATATTTCAAATATTTCACACCCTATCACGACAAATCCTCCCTCTTCCCCCTCCCATCCGTTTTCTCCCATGCCTCTTCTTAAATTCCCTCATTTTCTTCATACGCTCTCTGGGACTATGGCTTTCGCCCATCCACCGAGATCACAGCCCCCCCCCTCCCTCTCTGCCCATCCCCATTTCCCTGCACACACCCCACACACACAAACGTTCCAACTCACTCTTCCCCTTCGGTCTCGACCGCAGCCATCTGGTCAGACACCCCCTCCCCCTTTTCCTCCAATCTCTCTCTGCCATCCATTTTACCCCTGCTCATCCCCCATCTCTTTCTCTCATCGCCAGCCACAGTAGTCCTTGCTCCCTCCACCCTTCCCCTTTTTTCTCCCACTCATTTTTCATTCTCTAACAAGTACGGACGTCCAGCTAGACGCTGCCAATATTTTTCATTTTATTTTATTTTTCTTCCCAACATGTCTACCCTACATGTATCCGTGCTTGCATGATATCTTTTCCCTATATCATCATCCTGATGAAGTCTTATAAATAAAGACGAAACGTTGATGTACACATAAAAAAACATCCAGTTTTTGGTTTTCCTTTTTCATTTTACCATCACGTCGGATTACCTCCATCCTTCTCTTCCCATATATATATATATATATATATATATATATATATAGTCATCCGTTGATGTGACGAGTTAGCACCCATGCCAAGCTTGGTGTCGAACCAACAATCAGCTAGTCAACAGTCAGTAACTCGAACAAGCAGGCTACGAGAGAGGCGTTATTTGTGTTTGATAATCCGTTACTGCCAGTATAATATGCAAATAAACTCAGACTGAATAGTAATACATAAACATTCATATATTGTTTATTGTAAACCTAGAATGAGCTATGGAAATCGGAAGTTCTAGACAAAACTACCTCCGACGTCATTCTTTTGAAGCAGACATTTGAAACCCCACAGAGTGTAATATAATATGAATGATTCAGATCCAACGCCTGGGCGTTTATTCATTATCGTTGCTAAATGGAAATTCTTATATCAATAAATATATATATATATATATATATATATATATATATATATATATATATATATATATATATATATATATGTTTGTTTATTTATTTATTATTATATCGACCGACACGTGTTTTGTCGTACTACGACTAACTATTACAAAATGTGAACTATTTCACTGAAACAGTGACCAAATCACGCCACGAAGAACCTGTTTCAAATTACGTCACGATTTTAATTTTATAAATGTATGACGTTCCCGTTTTTTGTTCTCATTGTTGTTGCGATAAATTGCGTCTATTAAAAATGGGGCGACATTCCGTAAGGTACCCTTAAATGCTCTAGGCTAGAAGTAAAATACCAGCAATTTATCGTAAAAACAATAACAACAACAAAAACAGCAACGTAATTATATATAAATATATATATATATAAATATATATATATATATATATATATATATATTATGCGAGACATTTGTACACAAATAGAAAACACCTTTTACCATCATTGAACATGTTTTTATTATACAAACTATTCGATAATTAATACATCAATTATATTGCATATTCATGTATCCGCCCGCAACCACATATTTGAAGAGTATTAAAGTATCCTACAATTATTTATTCATGAATGACCAGACTTGTTTAGCAACGGAAGGCCGACATAAGCTCCCGGACATAGGTCACCCGTTCGATATTTCCTACTATATCAACTAGCTTAACATGCTCGATCAATTGTAATTTACTAGCAAAAATATGCGACGTCTTCTCGTATATCTCTATCCTCCCCACCCACCCCAAATGGAGAAGGTTATACGTGTGAGGATAGTAGTATTGCCAAAGAACATATACTATACAAAGAGTAGCAATTGCTGAGAAAATAATGTCATAACACCGGAGTAAAAGTAGACTATCCCAATCGAGGAGGTAATGCTTTGGAGGATTGTTTCATGACATCATTATCAAGAGTAAACGAGATGCTGGCAATTGAAGAATTTTTTTAATTTTGCTAAACAAAAAGACACTTTGTGAGAAATAAATAAAGAAAAAAACACTTTGTCGTCTGATCTTTTCATTTCATCCTGTATTTAACATCAGAACAGATACTACACTACCTTCCAAGAAAAAAAGGGAAATGCTTAGGATGATGGTATTGAGGCAATAAAACAAATGCAACACTAACCGCAATGACTTTATGGAAGACTATTTTTCAATACCAAGACCTGTAGGTTTTGATGAGGAAATAGTAGGAAAAGTTAGACTCTCAAGCCTTGGTAGGGCAACTAGTCAAATTAGTGGGAAATATCTTAAATAAGATCAGTTGATCTCCGTTTATCCCATGATTATATCTTGTCATCTTGGAGTTCTCCTTACAACTTAACAGGTTATGCTAGATCAGCAGTGCGCTTCAGGACAGCGCACCTTTGTTTCAGTATGAATTCTTTATCACACTGTTTTCAGCCAACTTATAGCTTTGTTATATCAAGACTGAGGCCAATTAACATCTTCTGTCTTTTCGATAATCATATTTCGTTTTAGTTAGCTCCTTACATAAAGTGGCTTCCTGCCCTGTCTGGGGCGATTTCCAGAAAAACAACAACAAAAAAACAGATACATCCTTTCATACGGATTGATATACTGACTGGCCTCTTTTCATCTAATAGTAAGAAACATTTTCTTGGTGCGGGTTCTTATTTTGGGACTCCTCTTACTAAATCAAATAAGAATAATCTAAATGCATATGTTTCTTATCTATATTTATTTGATTTAGACACAAAGTCGGGTTCCAACGTAGCGAAAATCCAGCTACCCCCAAAAAACACTCTGGATTGGGACAAAAATTAAACTACTGTTAGTTTTACAATATATCTTCTACACTGACTAAGGACAGAAACGTAAATATGTAGTATTAGGACATATACTACACTGTTCTCCCAACCAAAAGCATATATATATATATATATATATATATATATATATATATATATATATATATTGTCATTTAAATGATGATATCCAAATAAATCTCGATTTGCTATTTCTAGAGGAGAGAGAAAAATAAAGTTACTTTAATAAAGATAAGGAATAACAGTCATTATTTTAGGGAATATTCTAGAGTAAAAAAAGCACTATGCATCCAAGTGTTCGTTTTTTATTACGTGAAAGATAGGACTTGAAGACCTTCTTGTGTAACGGTAAAGTTTTCTCGCTTATTTTTGTCTTGTTTACCGATTAGTCCGTCAAAAATGACTGATGCAAGTGGCCATTCTGGTCGTCAAATATGGCAAAAATCATCGATCCGTCTTACATTTTTTTTTATTCGGCTCACTCAGGAATTTTTACACCTTTTTAAAGAAGAATTGTTTCAAGATAGCTTCGACGCTGGCACATCATTCATCAATCCAACACCTTATCTCCGCCTACAGACGCCAACACATCCGCTCGCGCGTACTATAACTATCACGCAAACATTAATAAGTACAGCAAAACAGACGGATGCGTACAGAAAAAAAGTATATTATGCAATATTATATGATATTGTATGTATATTTCAAATATTATAAGAAAACAATGATTAGTTCGAATTGATACTAACATATATATATATATATATATATATATATATATATATATATATATATATATATGTATATATATATGTATATATATATCCACTTATATAACTTATATTTTATACAAACATTTTGGCTACATATGTGCACACATGTTTTATCAACGACATTATTAAAAGTCTAGCATCATCAGACCACTGACAAAGAAGATTCTCGTAAGACAATTGGATTTTGACTACATATGTGTACACATGTTTGATCTTTGATCGTGGTCGATTTGAGTAGAAGTATAAACAGAATAACAATAAAAGAAATATTATATTAAGAATCCTGTGCAACACTATAATTCGAGATGTTCTTTGATATTTGATGAATTTTCAGAATGTCAATGGTTGCGTGGATTTATCTCACCTCACGATATTATTATATCATATCTGGGCAGAGCAGATACTATATTCTTATTCAAGCCCGAAGATCAAGAAAGTGTCCCTTTCGTTTCAGTTTCCTATTCGACAAAAAGCGACATCATATGAAATTAAAAAAAATAATAATTGCCTCATCGGCTATCGGGTGGGCCCAACTTAATAAAAAAAATGTGGTTGGTGATAACGTAGGTGTGAACATAACATTTTCTGATCGCATTATTATATAGATTAGTTGTTTTTATATATCACACATCTAACGTAGAGGTTTTCTGCTAGTAAAAAAGAAAGTTCTGTCCAAGCCTAATTACCATGAAAGTTATATTGTATTTAGAATCCTGTATACCGCGATAATTTCGAAAATCTTGAAATATCGAGTAATTTTTATAAAATGATGTCCTGGAAATGGAACGTTCGCCGATTAAAAACTGTTTCCAAAAACAAGTTTTTTTATGCTTGCATTACATTTGATACACACGGTTTGTATTACATTTCGATGTTGCTAAAGACAATACCAACACATAAACAAACGAATGCTATATTGTTACATTAATTTATTTTATTTCCTATTTTTTGATTTTTCATATTTACAAGAAAACCGATATTTTCTTTTCCCGAGGCGAATAGATGTTCTAACTTGTCCACAATGGAAATGAGAGACGGAAGCGTCTGTTAATATTTTCATTTATCTCGAATTTCCAATAGATGGAAATGTCCAATACCTTTGTCCTTGGAAATATGATTTTCTATCTGAGTGCGTCAATTTCAGTAAGAACATTACGATTTAGATGTTTTATGATTTTATTATGGAAAATATATAATGGACGATCAACTATTGCCCCAGTACTCAACTACCATGTAGTCGCTTCAGCAGCAACATATAAGTCTGAACAATTTGCTCCCCCCCCCCCCGTGGACTTCGCAAACCACCTTATCCTTAATTTTCTATAAAAAATTGAAAACCGCACTATATGATCTGATAATCATCTCTTTGTATGTCCTTCCTATCATAAAGAAAACTTGGCACCTTAAAAGTATGTTAACCAGATCTTATCCGTACAATAATTATAAAAGAGTGCTCTGCTGATCTGGCTCTATTCCGTTCAAACTCTATAACAAATGCTTTCCAGAATCTCGCTGTCTAGCTATCTGGAAATTTATCTATGTGATGCCAGTTGTTAAGAACTTTGACAAAAGTATCAACCTATGGGGAACATTTGCGTCCTTAGACTTATATTATACCTTATATTCAAACAAACGACCTCCCCGATGCACTCGTTTGAGATTCCCGCATTTGCTGATGACACTAAGCCCTATTCTATATAATCGATTAGCAACACGATAAAGAGATCATTCGCACAGGATTTTGAATGCTAACAGTAACACGTGTCCGGTCTGAGCGCTTCGTTTTAAGATTCTACTGGTGACCTTACATAATCCCCGACTTTCTCCAGGTGCGCATTTCCGAATTTTGGAATCATATGTCGAACTCGGGAAGTGACATCGTTTATTCAATCCACGAAATAATTAAACTAGACAAGAGATTTACAGAATAAAGAATGACTAATTTATTTTGTTTTGTTAATAATAGCATGAACACAAACAGCAATATCAGTGGAAATGCCTGGATTGTCTAATTTGACTGAACACCAGCTGTTTTGTTCTTTCATACTAAACATTAGATTTATTCGTCATTAGATAATTATTATCTACTAACGTTATTTAAAATTTTACATTGTTCTCATTTTGTTACTCATGAATTAAATCTACTCTCCGGTCATGGCTTACGGAATGAGAACAATCTACCTACGTAAATTAATGAATGATTAAATATATATTAAATATATCAAAATATATATTAAATATATTAAAGAATGAGAACAATCAACCTACGTAAATTAATAAACGGTCAAGTTCGGAATTCAATACATGTTCCCAAGTTCGAGATAAATATCCTCAAGTTTAAATACAGCATCATATTACAGTGGTTTCTTTCCAATAACTCCCAGCTGGTGGAACTCTCTTCCTGCTGACTGTTTTCCATTCTATTTTTTCAAGACTAAGGCCAATAAGCATCTTTCGTCTTTGAGATAACCATATTTTCTTCTTGTTTATCATTACATCAAGTAGCTTCATTCCTTGTCTGGAGCGATTCCCATGAAACAACTTATCTCCGGGTATGGCTAACGGATTGGGAACATTCTTCCATCGTAGATTAATAGACGGTTAAGTTCGAAATTCTGTACATGTTCCCGAGTACGACATAAATATCCACAGGTTTAAAAAGAAAGTTACTCATTTCGGAATGATTTATCTGAAGAAATTCGGGGGTTACATCGGCTGAAACGTTGTGAATATAACAAACTAAATTAGAAGAACATGAGATAAATAATCTAAGTAAACAGATTTGGTAATAGTTATTCATGAAGTAAATGTATGTGTGTGACACCGAGTGCAGTTTTGCTTCACCGCCAATGCAGATTCTATTTAACCCATATAAGGGGCAAGAAGAATAACTACCTGTCTTGAACGGTAGAATATTGGAAACTAACGGGTACCTCTATATTCTCTAACCTTCCCAAATAATGGTCACACCACACGATATAGTTTAATAACACGCAGACGACATTTCAGAGGTTTGATAAACTCATATATCAAATGGCACAAAAACCATATCGCCTGTAATAATAACTTATATACACAAGTGTGATATATTGTCTAATTCCTGTATAATATACACCGTACTTAACCGGCGTTACTTTAGTAGAGAGCTTCGCGAAAAGTTAAAAAAAAATCAATTCCATTCTAATTTTCCTTTTTTTGTTCTAGTTCATTACGTGTAAGCCATTTTTTATGTCTAAAAATGGAATTATCGACAAAACCTGCATTTGTATTTTTGAGTAAATCGAAAACCATTGTTTGAAGAAACGAACAACAGTTAACTACCCAAGTTACATAACGAGGGCCGTGTTTCAATGGACTAGTTTGAGTGACACCTTTAAGAGTCAGAGGTGAGACCAGATTAAGTAGCGAACCACATGACTTCCGTGTGGAGATTTTGTGTCTCGTGGTTAGCGAGATTTTAAGCAGACACGACGTCTACAGGGTGCTGTGCCCAATGGAGCTCGGGCTCGCACAATGTAACTCGGTGCAACGGGACGAGCTATCCGTCTATTTGTCTGTACTTCTTTCTCTCTCCGATATGCGTACGAAAGTAACATGTCTCTCTTATGTTTTCTGCGAACATTTATGAATTGAGAAATTACAATATATATGAAAAACAAACTTTTATTCATCTTAAACAAAGCAAATTGCCACTGAGGCGTAAGGGGCTAATGTTATTAGGAACCACATTTCTAGTGGACATCTTCGACAGAAAGTTATTAAGCAATATATTTTTACATTGCTTTTAAATCACTGCATGCTTGTACATTCGGCCAAACGGTGAGAGAAGAAGGAATTTTAAAGCCAAGCGGTCCGAGAATTAAAGTAGAAAGTTTTTCGGCATCTGAGAACGACTTAAACATTTTGTGGAATGGGGGTAAATTGTAATGAGGAATCTAATGGTAGTGTTAATGATGTACTCGGGCGTTTTACGATAATATTTTAGGGTCTACGTTTTGTCGGGCATTCATACACAACAAAGATGAAACTATACTTTAAACACAACTTAAATATTTAAAATTATAGAAAATTAAAAAATAATATTGATTGTAAAGTGGATTCAGTGCTAGTAGCAAGAGTTAACACGGATACTTATCCATTCTTGGGCAATCTGAGTATAGGGGGGCGTTCCTACAAGTTATAAAAACGTGCGTATATTTTGATATGTTTTGTTGTGTGTAATATAATTTGTTTTAATCCAATCCAAATCAGAGGAAAACATTTGAGCGTATGTGGTGTTTACGTTTGTCTAATTCATACTCCTCCCCTAAGAAACACTATAAATAAAGTCTGTCTCTGAAAACAATCTGCATAGGTTGGCGATCCAACTAGAAGTTAATTATTAATTTTAAGCATTATTTACATCATTTATATATTGGACGTTTTACAACTTTTTTTGATAATATTGTAATTTCTGAAATTGTAAAGATTCCGGAAAATAAATCTATCTTTTTTGTGTACCTATCTGTTGTGTTTTATTTTATTTATTCCGAATATAGATAACATTTTTAAAGACAATTTAATGTTTAGGCATTGAAAAAATCAACCCACTAAGAGACTAACTACAATAGCAACAAGTGACCATCTATACACATATTGTAAATAACATATTTTAAATTAATTTTCTCTAAGCCTTCCCCGCCGGGTAAATATCGTTATCGAAAGTAATTAATGTGCTAAAATATAATTCATGTGATATAAAAATGTCAAATAAATATTTTGTTCGTTATTTTATTGTTATGTGTTCATATATTTCGATTTATATAAAAACCAGGAAAATTACAGTCCGCCATATTGTCATTGCCTAAGCAAAAATTATCTCGCTTCGGATATGTACAGTAATATCGTATTCTCCTTTATAAAATAACTTATATCTGTTTTAAAGAAAATTAGTAACACTATTCATTAAATGAATAAGTTGATAGTAATCTTACCATAGAATAATCTACCGTACATAGCTAATAGGAAGCCGCTTGCATCATACCAACTTTATTCTTCAGAATTACTAAATAATCCCTTGCATCATTTCAGTGTAATAACGTTGCAATTAATAGTTAAAAATAATTTTATCTACTATTATGATAAACAAGTAAGTTTAAGGAATAAATAGTTTAACATACGTTCGTGTTTATTTTAAAAGTGACGTATATATGGAAATGTAGATGTTTTTAGGTTATAAGCTTCGGTGATTGAAACATGTATATTGTAAGAACTGCTTGTAGCATTTCAGTTATTATTTATTTAAAATAAAATTATTATAACTACTGCTATTATATACAACTAATTAAAATAAATAAACTAATGTTTATATTAAACACACATTATATATATATATATATATATATATATATATATATATATATATATATATATATATATATAAGTATTTACCTGAACGCTGAATTAGATATAGATACGTGGATGTTTTTATGTCATTGAAAAATATATCTATAATAACAAATTTAGCAAGCTAGAATAAGTATTTAACTAAAACTTTAAACATAAACATTATTTCATACGTTTGCTGTAGTCACAAGACTAACACTTTCGCATTTATTCATATAATTATATAAACATTAACATGTTGGTAATATTTTTACAAATGTATTTATTATTTAAACAACACCCTAATGAAATCAAAAGAAAGAAGAAATCTATCAGCTTGAGCGATCGTGTGCGTATGAGCCTCTTTTGAAACTGACGATTTAGAAACGGATGATTCCTCTAAATGTTCAAAAGGAATATTTAAACACAAATGCTAAACGTTTTGTCTACTGGATTAATACAATCATTGAGTTCAAAAACCTTAAAAAAAAATATAGCGTCGCAAAAAAGGGGGTAGGGAAAGCAGAAAAAAGTAGCCTGGAAGTTAGCAAGTCAGCCAGGCATCCACTCAGTCACTTTCTCTCTACCTTTCTCTATAAACTCATTTCCCTGATGCCTCGTCGGTATATTTCTTTTTATAGAGCGGTGTTAGTTAAATTTAAGAAAGCATTAAGTAATTTAACCGTTTTGTTAATGAATTTCTTAAATATATTACTGTTAATATCGACGAAACAATTTCATATTCATAGAAAAATAAGACAATAAATGTACAAATGTATGAAACCAAATATTTATTTATTATGAACTGTTGTAAAAAATAGTTAATAAAATAAGGCATTCAAATAGTTGTTCTTTGGGTCTTTCGTCTGTACCAAATATAGATTATTTCAAAATATTTTGTTGAATTATTGATTTGAATAACAGTAACTTCTTTTTATGATAATGAAGAAAAAGCATTCGCATTTATATATTTAGATACACGTTTAAAGTAACACAGCAAAACTACTTGCGCATCCCAAAACATGTATCTACACAGACATGAAAGAAATAATCAGACACACCAAACACTTTTGCTCATATTTTTAATTGCGGCTTCCTTCGCCGACGGCTAACACTCGAAGCCGTATAAAGCAGCTGTAAACGTTTCAAACATCGATATGGTTATACTAATAAACATGTTTTATGTTCCAAGTATAAACATATCTATCATAGATCACCATTTAAACATGATAAGCCTGCCAGTTCTTGCAAAGAAGCTACTGGTATAAAAAGCTGTGTCACAATGAGACATCAAACCAGCGAACTGATGAAGACCACTAGACAAACGAGTCCAACGAGCTGGAATAAAAGAAATCAGGAAATAGATGACAATTTTAAAGAACACATGTCATAATAGTATTTAAAGAAAAGACTGAGACTAGCAACATTACCTCTGTGAAAGTGTAAGAGGGTGAAGAAAAAAGGAAATCAAATTACAAATACGTTTCTGCACCTTATCAAGAACCCTACAATAAGACAGCGATTCACCCGTCTAAATATAATAACAGTACTTCATACATGGTCTGATATTGGATTTGTAGAGATAGAGAATAGCCTCAGGCGTGAAAAAGTGTTTGGAGCGATAGAGTGAACCGACTATACAAGCAGAAAAGGCAATGGTTGTAAAATACTACAGGCAGATGATGAAATGCACGGCCGTAGACCAATAGAGTAGGTAAAGTGATCAGAATAACTGGTAAACGCGGAACTTTCTACTAAACTGATTAAGAATTAAGATACTATAGACAGTGGGACACATTTTTAAAGTAGCGATTAGATAATGTATAGGTAGGAGAGGGTTAACTGACTTTCAAAATGTCAAAGCGATGAGATTGCAGCATAATAGATGGTAGAGGAGGGCGGAGTAATCATCAAAGATCAACGGTTTGCTATACCTGATTTTGGGCGGAGGCACTTCTTAAAGTAAATGACCACGGATAACGGTTCACTGAACGCTGCATCTTGCTGGTAGGAGTAACGACCACTGGCATGTATTTACTCTGTACATTACTTTCTGTTTCTCCCATATTTATCGGCAAAATTAAGTGGTAGGCAGGGCTTTTTCATAAAATGTAAAGTCTTGGGATTATTTGACCACGTTAAGCATTCCAGTGTAAGGCTATGCAAAATATGTGTTAAGGGCACAATAAAAGGAATCCGGTCGAAAGGTAGACAAACGAAAAGATGAATATACAATGTTTGTGAATGGACAAACGTGAACATAAACCAAGCGAACACCTTGGCCCCAAATCGTAAAGCTTGGAGGGCTATCAGCTATGTTAGTGCCTATTCTACAACTAGCAGTGAAAACGTTTAATGTATAAGTAGGAGATGGAAATATATGATATAAGCGAAGTGAGAAGAACGGCCATGACGACTCGATAAAAATCCATAACGTTAAACAATAACTTAAATAACTAAGAATTTTAAAACGAAAAGGGGGCATTAGTATTTTATAGCTGAAATGGTGTAGTTTTATATTCCTTCCATATAAATAGTCCCGGCGTTATAAACTCTATAAGCTGGTTATCCCACCCTGATAACTCGTGACGACCGAGGATGAGATCACTGGTGCCCATCAAGCTTCACTACTGACACACACAGAAAGGAAACAGTCAGGGCTAATAATATCTAACCCCATAGCATACCATCAGTAGTTAAAACTTTGTCCGATAAACAATAATACAAAGTAAACATTATTACACTATTTGTGACGATGGATATTTCGGCTTGACAACCTAGGGATGGTCTAAAGTTTTATCTGAGTCTGCTTCCGCATATTGTGTAAAGTATTGTTGATAACTCTAATCATAGTTAGCTATTATTTTGCGTGGTGGTTATTCTTATAAAAGAACATCAAATCACTACATCAACTTTAGAAAAAAATCGAAAGTTGAAATTCAGTAAAATATTTCGACAATGACCGAACCTTTCATGTTCAAATAAAGATGCATGTCTTTATTGTCAAAAATATTGCCCAATTAGTAAGTTCCTACAGTTAACACAACCGCATTTATGGTTAACAGTGTGAATTGAACTTAATCATTTACCTAGATATTTTAAAGTTAAAGCAATTAAAACTTCGACGATGATCACTATTTTGACCAGGTGTGGTGAAGATTGGTCAAGCGGTGTAGACTCTAGACTGTACAAACAACCTCGACCGAAATCATAACCTACACCTTGGCGTAAGTAATTATACTCTGTTTGCTATGTCTCTTCCGCCATCTCTCTGTTTATGTATTTTCTTAATTCAAACATTGAACACATTGTAAATGCAATATTAATAGTCATATAATATTCCGTTAAATATTTCATGCGATACTTCTCAAACATTCTCCGTTATTTTGTATTTTACCATTATATCTTGATTCAGCATCTTAAAATCAATTCGTAAATAGACGTAGTTTTAAAATCTGTCTTGACGATTACGTTCCAGTTGGAGGAAGAATATTTTAAAATGTCAACCATAGTTCCAAATTCCATGAATTATTTTGAAAGGAATGATCAAGGGAAATCATTGAATAGAAAGGAAACGTGTCGGAGAATTACATAAACGGTCATGCTTCAGTAACTATGGAATAATGTTTTACATTCATTATTTTATGTGCTAATATAAATAGGCGTGTGGACGTGCGATGAAATGTTTGTATTTGCAGTGGAATCGTCGATGGCATAAACACACGAGTCTGGATTTAGGAAAAGATTAGAGTAGTCTGGTGAATGGCAATTGAAAATTTGGGCTCATCTTCTGCTGTTAGCTTGGCTTCACATAGGCAATTATATTCCATTGAATTGGCTATGGCGTAAATTATTAAATGTAAATACGCAAGTAAAGAATCTTTCTTTAAAACAGTGAAGAAACATAGGGTAAAAATGGAAATTCAATCCTCAACCTGAGTAGCAATACTGAGAATGAACAGCAGTTTCAACGTCAGGCCTTGATGCTGCAGGCGTTTCTACTTTACGTTTGCCACATACGATGATGAAATATATGCGATTGAGAACATTGCCTTCTATATAATAAAGTAAATTCTATCAGTTTGTCGACTTTCTTTCCTAAAACATTAATATTTCATTCTCGTGGATCATGGAACCATATTGGGCGAGTATACTTTTGTTAACTGAAGATAACAGGAAATAGGGTTTAGTCGGGGCCAGCTTTGTGTACTCGGATGTCAGTCCGACATCCGTTTTTCTAGACATGCTATCACATGACTAAAAATAGGGGATGAAAGAGAAGTGGGCAATCGGTTGGATATCTCGAAGCGAACCGCATGGGTAGTTAATAACTTCAGATCGACGATAAACTAAGGGGGCAAAGGGAACACAAATATCTGTATCTCGGGATGTTCTTCTCTGCTGCTGGTAGAAGGGAATGCAACTCCAACATCTTCATAAAAGATGCTTTCTTTAAATTTGATTATTTCTTTGTTCTTTCCTGCTGTTGCAAAGCATCCATCTTAAGCGGGCGACACAAGATAGGATTTAATTGTGCTGTTTTTATTTGTGATTGCATTGACAACAATTCATGTATTTTATTTGATTTTGGATTGTGTGACAAAGAGGGGAGGTAATATAACAAATTTTGTTGTGTACAATCAAATATAATTCAGTTGAGTTTTCTTTCAAAAAATAATTTATCCGACTAGGAATATTTTCAGATTGATGCCATCTTTGCTATGTAAAATTAAAATGGACTATCCTCTTTGTTCTCATTTAAGCACATTTTAATTTAAATCAACATATTCTTTGTTATCAGCAGAAAATGTAGCTACTACTAATTTATAATAAAGTTAGTATTGATAAATATTCACACGGCATATTTTTCCTGGCTATAATTTTGCTGTGTTAGCACAGAAGTCATATCATATACTTATGTACAAGACGGGCCAGAGAGAGATTAAGAAGGACTTTTTTCTTTAAAATGCAGCTTTTTTTGTCGGATGGTCGATTGGACACGTTTCAAATTGAATTAGTCCAGATTGAAGGAAATTAGTTTTACATCATATAATTCTCGTAAGTGACGTAGTGTAATCGTTATAGGCGCGGGGTGTCATGGCTACTGCTCACATTCACTCATACTCGTGGGAAATGTATGAATACATATATCCTCTATCCAACGACGGATTAAATAGTAGGGTAGACGGGACTCTTGAGCCTTGCTCGCGTACCCACTCTAGTTTAAGCAAAGTCTGAAATAAGACAATAGTTTAGGTTACTTCGGAATTACTTACTTTACTTGTAACCCGTAAACAACCGATCTACTAGACTAGCTTCTAAACTATACCCTACATTATGAAGGTTCGTAGATGCCAGAAGACTGTTTTTTACTCTGATAGCTTCTTTCTTGGGACCACATACCCCCCTGAATTTTATATTTGCTCACTATTTGACCAACTACACAAAAACGCAGAAATATAAATGTAATGTGGACATCTCTTGTTGCCCAACTACCACACGCAATTTTCATTTTGTAAATCTAGCCCTTATCACAGTAGCGCTTAAGCATTAGTAAATTAGCGAGTAAAACCGCCGGACGAATCAACAACTACAGAGTTGAATGAAATTACCAAAAAGAAAGATACTAGAACGACAAGTGTGACGACATTGAACGAAATCCATCTACAGCTCATATACAGACGAAGAATATCAAGAAAACTCCATGCTCTCGAACTGGGTGCATACGAACGAAATACGAAATTCTGATGGGAAAAAGAGCAAATCTCAGAACGACGGGCCGAATATATTGGAGATTTATTTGATTATGTAAGAGATGATAGACCTTATATAAAGAAAGATATGGACGGTTCGAATATTCTTGAACACTAGATAAGCGCAGCAATACGATAGGCGAAGATCAAGAACGCCCTTGATCCAGATGGCGTATACACAGAAATGCTAACGGTTCTCGACGACTTCGGAGTACATAAGGTAACGGAAATCGCCAAAGACATATACAATAGTAGAAACATCTTAACGATCTCGCTAGATCTGTGTTCGTTACCCAGCCAAAGAGACCAGGTGAAATTGCATGTGAGCTTCATCGCACAATCAGCTTAATGAGTAACGTCATCAAGATCATTTTGATAATACTTTTACATAAACTACGTAGAGGTTCAATTTGGCTTCATAAAAACCAAAAATCCGCGAAACGCAATCTTCCTCATGTGTATGCTTGCTGAAAGATTGATCGAACAAAACAAGATCTATATGTATGTTTCTTGGAATACAGCAAAGCGTTCGACACATTCCGACATTAACTTTTATTGTAAATGCTAAAAAACCTCGCAACCTGTGCTGGGACCAGCAAACGGTTGTTCGCATTGGTGATGAAATAAGTCAATGGACAGGAATAAAATGTGGAGTGTTTCGATTGGAAGATGTCAGATGAACAACATCCGATACTCTGATGATACCGTACTAATGGCAACATCGAGTGAAGACTTGCAAAAATATCTTGACGTAGTTATTAAAGAAAACGAAATATACGAATTACAACTGAATACTAAAAATACCTTTGCATGACGATTGTTGTAAAGCCTCGAATGCCCGTCTGTGAAATCAAGATCGGAAACACTGTAGTCTTTCAAGTACAATCATTTAACTACCTTGAATCAGTGATAACCTCAGATGAAAGGTGTAGGATAGACGTAAAATCTAGACTTGTACAGTCAATGAGTGCGTCTATGAAGCTGTCTTCTGTTCTTCAGTCTCGTAACATCTCGCTAGAGACCTGATTAAGGATTTTCGAGCCTACGTTTGGTCCATTCTACTTTACGGATGCGAGACTCCGACTGCATGTCCTAAATTAGAAACAAAACTTTTATCTGTGGAGACATGGTTTATGTGTAGGTGCACAAACCGGAATGCAATAGGACCATTTCGTTCAATGGATAATCGGATAATGTGGAGGACCATAGTCGCCCACGCCTTATGATGATGTGTGTCTCCCATGACCGAGAAGAGATTTCGTTTTTAGTTTTTAGTCACGAAACACAAGAGTTTTTAACCAGATACGTGTTTTATAAATTTCAAGAAATTTACATAACATAACATAAAATAAACATTACATAAATATATTTTGATATAAGAAACTTTTAATCCCCAATACAATATATACATAAAGCATATTCGGCATTGTTTCAAAGCAAATTATTCTCGCTTAAACACATCATTTCATATGGTTGTGTCACCCCCAAACAATATGTAAATACATACATCGTAGTTTCTTACTCTCATCCAAATAGAAAGTAGCATATTTCTTCCACGAGAGTATACACATATTTTTCGTACTCGGTATGAAGCCGTAGAAACTATGTAAAGATAGAAACGTACATGCTCAGGTACCATGCCAACAACGCTTAATGAGCGGGTATGAACTAGTATAGGTTATTAATGCAATTATGTGACAATACCAAGTTAAGGAATTACAAATTGGATGTTAATATATTCAGAGTTTACGTATGTATGGTAAAGTGTAAAAATATATACGTTCTAAACAGAAAATCGATAACTGAAGCTTGGCTTTTCAGAGAAGAGAGAAACAAAAACATTGTCCGTTTTCGTGATGCCTGTTAATGCGTATGCTCACTTATAATGGAAGGGGAATGGCGACGCCGGAAGTCTTAAGGAAAAAGCAAAATGTAACACGTGACAGGGTTAATTTAAAACCCTACATTAAAAGAAACGAGTTCATACCCGCATTGCATACTCCATAATATTATATAAAAATGTAAGCAGAGATGAGCGTGTGCACGGCATAGTCACGTTGACGCACCGGTTCTTGTATATCAGCAAGGTTAAGCGACGTTGACCCTTATCAGTGCAAGATGGGTGACTATTCGGAAATGCAAGCCGCTGCATGTCATCTTTCTTGACCGAGATATTCGTGCAACTGGGACCGCATGTAAATTTGATATTTCTTAGAATCTTTCTCCTTCGATGGAAGTCGGATGAGCCATCAGAGCCAATACAACACCAGACATTGCCGAATGTATTAATTAGTGCACGGCCAAATCATGTTGATATCACCAAAGGTACGCAACGTTACGCCTGGTTATAACTTAGATTGGAGACCATTTAATAATTTTAAGTGCTGTGAGCAAATACTGAACTCAAGTTTATAAATGAGTACAAGCTATATAACAAGCGGCATTATTTTCATCACAAACACATGTATGTATATATATATATATATATATATATATATATATATATATATATATATATATATATATATATATATATATATATATGTGTGTGTGTGTGTGTGTGTGTGTGTTTGAAGCGAGAGAGGGGAATTTCTGTAGGAAATATTGAGTCGGAGAGCTCAATGTAAAAACAGAGCAATAATACACCACCGCGACCTTTCCCTCCTACGCCCCCTCCATACCTCCTTCTTGAAAAATAAGGAGACGGCATAATTGCTCCTATTTTTCACTCAGAAACCATCAATCGTACAAGCACGTATGATGATTCTCGTCCTGGCGGGAAGAAATAAATTATAACGTGAAATAACTAGATTGTTGGCTTGAGTTATTTCTTCATGGCTTATGTAAATAATATTCCAACGTGATGGAAAATGAAAAAGGAAAAACACAAACTTATTTATATATTCATCAAACTCTTGTCTAGATTTCAAGAATCTCATAGTGATTGATTTGAAGAATGAACAAGTAAAATATTTGAAAATATATGAAAATATTGCATTTGTATGTAATTTCTCAAAATCAACCATCTTGAAAAAGGCGTGAAATAATGACAAAATGTTATATATATATATATATATATATATATATATATATATATATATATATATATATGTATATATATCGTCACACAAAAATTAGCGAGTAAAACTGCAAGGCGACTCAATTTGAAGCATTTAGGGAAGTTGAAAAGAGCAAATATATTTCCATTTTTTAAATTCTGCTTTCCATACCGATTTCTACGTTTTCTTTTTTTTTCTTTTTAAAACTTTCCAGTTCCCCCCCACCCCACCCTATTTTTATTTCTTTGTTTTACCTTCGCCGATTCAAACGTTATTTTTATACAAATATAAATACTAGCGAAACATAAATGTTTCCATCATTTTCAAAGGAAAGCGTAGACTCGTAGTATGTTCAGATATAAGTATAACATAGTTGTACGATTAAGTCATGTTGATATCAGCAAAAGTAAACGACGTAAAGCGTGGTTAGTACTTACATTTGTGACCATTTGGAAATACTGTTTGCTATTTGGGTGTATTAATGACTACCAGCTGTAATACCGACAACAGACTAGCGTCCCGTCGG
>OY744516.1:164905021-164920021 GCA_963556195.1 Sepiola atlantica | reverse complement strand
TTAAGAGTACACCTTTTAATTGTACGATTACTTTTCTTTTGGAGAAGTGTTTAGTCAAGTACGAAACTATAACTCCTCACAAAACGTGTTCCAGTTGTTCTAGGCAGAATAAAGCTCTCTCAAATATTTTGTTCTTGTTTCTCATTACACTTTGTTGGCTCTGATATTTTATATTAAGATTTCGAATACAAAAACCTGATGACGCCACTTAATAAACTGTCTAATTATCACTAACAGATGTTTTGAATTTCATCTGTTAAACCCCAAAACCATTTTGTGACATGATGTAATATTTGCCTGATTTTTTATCAATTAAAATAAGCTTTTACAGCCGAAGTTTAGATTTGAAATGTCAGTATTTTCATGGTCTAATTCTTTAATGTGAATGAATTAAATTTTTCGCTATTTGTATTTGACTCTTGATATCGCCACTAAAAGAGACGGGTACCCTTTAACGCGAGTGGGCGTCCAGGAGAGTGTTCCGTATATAAATATCTTCAGCGTTCTTTAAAAGTGCATATGACATGCATAGTGCTTCTTGTCATACATTATATAAAAAAGAAACATGATAAAACGTTGTGCTACAGCGTGCTGATTAGAAAACATCTTCAACTAATTGAAGCACATATTTAGCTAATCGTTCTGAAGTCGTCTGTTAGGATCGTTGCGTTAGGAGCGCGTTGCATTTCGCGGCCTAGTACGTTGAGTTTCTGCCTTAAATCAAAATGAATTCTAGGTACGGATATACCAGCCTTGTTTGTCGATAAGGAAAGTAAAAATAAAGAAATAAAAATAAAATAACTAAAAGGTAAATACTAGAGAGAGTTAGAGAGAATGCGAGAACGAGAAAGAAAGATAGTGTGATAAAGTGAACACAGACAAAATAGAGAGAAAAGGGGAGAACGAGGGATAGAGCAAAAGAGAGAATGTGCGAGTAAAAGAGATAGAAGGTGTGTGTGTGTTTGAGCGATCGAGATAGAGCGTGACTGAGAGAGAGTTGGTTAGATAGCAAAAAAGAGAAAAGAGAGGGATATGTAGGAGTGGAGAAGCATCGACGCAGATAAAAGAGGCGGAGGGAGATAATGAGCGAGGTAGGAAGCGATTAGTTCACCTCGTTGTGAGCGTGCGATTACATAAAACATTGAAAATTCAAGAGAATCACAAAGCTAAGCAAAGCAAAAAAAACAACGATACATTTTCACAAAGATAGAAATTGAAAAGCGGACCACATAAGTTAAGCAAGGTTAGACATTGTCAGTACTTAGACGGGTGACAATCTTTGAATACCTATGCAACGTAAGAAATTGTAAATTGATTTTTTTAGCAATAGTTAAAAAAACACACACCATCTTATCTCTGCTTGCTATAGACGAGATTACAATCGTTGGTATAGTAGCTAGTTTCTATTTAATCGCCTCCCAACAATTTCTCATTCACTGACTAAAAACATAAAAAGTAAAGTCTAATATCAGAAAATATACTGCACTTTGTTCCTAGTCAAAAGCCAAAAATAGTGATCAGAATTCTATATTTTTGTTTGATTCTTTTTATTATTAATCACTTTTTAATTTGTCAATGTAGTTTAAGGGGCTCCCAACTTTATTTTGCTTGTGGACACCCTAACAGATATTTGATCATCCGTTTACCCCATATATAATTTTTCCATCAAATATTTTTTCCAAGTTAGTAATAACGAAAATGAATAAATGCCCTTATATTCATAACACAATCCTAATTCAAATCTTGAAAAGTTCAATAACCACGCGTACATCTACTACTTATATAAGTGTAAACTTAAATACCAACTATAATGATGTATTAAAAAGATAATGCTAACGGAATATACGTGCACCCAAAGTCTAAGCACAATCCATCAAATATAACATACAAGTGGGTTGAGTGTATGGCAAGCCAATGAAGTGTGTTGTAGCTTAGTTTTAAGTAGAAATCGCAATGTAAATTACAGAACAATATTTATAATATGAGTGTATTGATGAAAACCAAACAAAAATGCAACTAGTTTAGTCTAAAATTACACACCCTTACCGACATGACGTCACTTCCGACTTCCGTATTACTCTTAACACTTTTCAGGGAGTACATCTCTAATCTAACACTTTAGACCAATTCTAAAATTACATCCTTGAGAATGTTTTAAAACGATTAAAAGGTTTGAAATTACATCAACAATTGACGGAGGTTTTGTTTTACACATTCATTTTAAGGACGGAATAACATTTTTGTCTTCATTTCTTTAGTCGATTTTATCAATTTAGGAATTTCCCAACTGCGTCACCCGGCCACATTTTTTTCAGAATTAGGTGGTTCGTAAGATATGAAGCATGCAGCAATATTCTTGGCAAAAAATGGCTTTGTGAGATGCTGCAGAAAATCACTTCGGATCTATAAATTGAAGTCTATTAAGTACTCTCAACTTCTCGAGAACATGTATTTATGGATTTAAAAAATTGAGCATGGACTCGCGTTTCTTATAAACAATTTGCAACGGTAACGGGCAGATCTAAGGCGACTTTAGTGTCACTGTATCTTTTCCGATGATATCAATTGAAGTAGTGCATTTGTGGAAAATGGTAGAGAAACATTCAAGGGCTGTTTCGTCACTGATCTGATTTTTCAGAGGGTCTAAAACTTTGGAAACAAGCGATTAACCAATGAAGCATATTCAAGACGATGGCACACATTGTTACTAAAAATAAAATGGAGAGAAATTTCTAAGATAAAATATCTAGCACACTTGGCGATAGAAAGAGTCACCTGAGGTCTCCCTGAACTAAAATATGATTTTAATGGAGAAAATTGAGTGATCGGAAGATCCCAGAGGAGATAGAAACAAAGGTATCTATTGTTTGAGTAATGTAAAGAAAAAAAAATTAAAAAAGGTTGACAAAATCTCTGTCAGCATCTGGTACACGAATGGGTCTGCTAGCAATCTGAGTCAGCTCATAAGTAAAGGGTAAATGTCATGACAAGACCTTCCTTCTTCATGGGTCTTGTTGAAGTAGACTAGCCATTATACATTGTGAACATTAAAATCACCGCAGATATGAATGTTGGCAGAGGATAAACAGAAAGGATCTTGTAATTATTTAAGAGAGTCTCTCAATGACAGTAACTCCATTGTTGTAGGGATCATAAAGGGCAAATATGAAAGAGTTGCTGTGAACAAAAGCAAAGAAAAAGAACATAAAGGGTACTTTAGAGGCTTTGAGATTTCCCTACTACATAGAAATCTGACAGAAGTACACATTCCATGTGGATGTCATGGTTTAATGTATAAATGTGAAGAAATTAATGTTTTCGCTTTCTGCATTCGTCTCTTCATATCGCAACAAAACGAGAAGTGTGCCCTTTAACGCGAGTAGGATTCAGGCGTATGCTCAATATAAGAACATATTCAACTTTCTTAAAAAGTGCATATGAAGATATATAGACAAGGCCAAGATTAGGGAAAACAAATAATTTTTAAATTGTTTGCTTGAATATCTGATTAATCAATTCATATTGTAATTTATCCAATTTTTACTTTCATCATGTATTTGTTCTCATATAAATGCTCTGCCCATTATTTATACCGAGCATCTTATCACAACAGGATTTAAGATCAAGATCAAATTTTAATCTTCATTGTTATATATATATATATATATATATATATATATGTATATGTATATGAATTAAAACGGAACAGCGGAACACCTAAAGCTGGACGTTTCGCCCAACTGTTGTGTGGGCTTCATCAAGCGCGAGGAAATGCTAAAAATGGAAAGAAAGAACATTTTTTCGTTTTTAATAAAGTCCACGCAACAGTTGGGCGAATCTTCTGGTATTTTATTCATACTATCGAATTTATTTTATTTTTTCATTATATATATATATATATTTATATATATATTAGTACTTATGTAGTTTACGGACCAGGCTGAAATAATAACGTTATTATTTAGAAAGTCAGAGTTAACATGGGTGTTTTTTAAAACTATGCTGTACTTTCATCGAACAATTTAATAAACAAAATATACCGTAAAAATGTAATTATATTGAAAAGCTTATCTAAAAAATAGCCCGGTCGGTAAACTGCATGCACACGATATATATATATATATATATATATATATATATATATATATATATATATATATATATATATATATATATATTAATGTTCTTGTGTTTAAAGAATATGTGGGCGTCTGTTCACGAACATCTGTATATCTACGTCTATAAGCATCTACACGTACATATAATGGTTGTCAAATCGTATGAACTAAATCAATACTTCAATTTCAAATTGCGTTTTAGTTTTTTCTGTAGATTTCATATATTTTTTCAGAGATTCGTATAATCAAGTAACTCCATTACTGTGGGTATGATGAAGGGCAAAAATAGGAGTTGTTGTGAACAAAGACAAAATAGAAGCACATAAAGAGAGACTTATGGTTTTTACTTGAGATGTCCCAACCACATAGAACACCGTCTCTGACATAGGCACAAAGTCCATGTCCGTGTCAATCTTGAATCGCCCATTTACAGGTCTCGTTTTAAAAACCTGAAATATTGATGGGCCAATGCCAGTTTCACACAGAAACAACGAGGCGGGTGTCGTCTCATGTAAATGGATTTCAACCTGTCGTAAGTTAGAACACCGACCCCTAGCGTAGGTAAAGGAGACCGGGTCGTAGGGATCAACGTTACTGTGTTTACGTTTACAGTCTTCAGATTTTTGTGATTAGCGTTTGATCTTTTGAAACGAACAACGTGTACATCATTTTTATGTGAATGAAGAGAATGTCTGTTTGGACACTACATGTAGGAGAAAATAACAATTACAACCAGATTAATTTTATGTGTTTGTGTACAACTAGCAGAATCAAATAAAGTATCATTTTATATCTTACTTGAAAATGTAAACAGGAAGCCAATATACACTAAATGTTGAATGTATTATGCTTCATCGTTGACAGTTTATAATTGTGTTCAAACATTATATATATATATATATATATATATATATATATATATATATATATTACTCCATGTATCCACATAAAATGTTATAAGGAGATGTGATTTTTATGTATAAATGTTCAGTATTAACCTCAACAGTGCTCAATGCCTGAATAGAGCTAGGTAGTAAGTAATGAAAATATATTTATAGCAATTAAGCTACACAGAGGCTTCCGCGTTTCATCCCCGTGCGTCATCGTCAGGTTAAAATGTAATTAACATTTCCTATACTGATGAATGCATATAGCATGAAACACTAGTGTCTGTAGGTAAAACATAATTAATATTTATAAAACATATATATATATATATGTATTGGAAAAGCCAACATTCTACATTTGAAAAAATATTAAGAAATACAAGACGGGATAAATGAAGTCGGGATATTCATGTTACAACTTAATTTGTTTAAATATACATAACATTACGATAGAACTTTTATCTTCAATGTTATTTATATACTAGCAATACATGTGTCCTGGCGATTCCCGAGGTAACTATTAAATACTGGCATGATTTAAAAAAAAAAAAAAATATTACACCTTTTTTCTTATTTGTTCAAAACATTTCCGCCACAAAAAAGGCAGGAGCTATATTTTAAGGGTTATAGGCTCTTTGATATGAGTATCATTGAGGATATATAAACAGTTGACGACAGCTTATCCTAAACAGCCAACCCGATAACAACTTACATACACACGCAGTATGTTTTTCTAAACGATTAGCATCTTTCAATAGATGTGATCAAAATGTAATTCGATAATTTAATTTTAATCGATTCCAGCGCGTGATCATCTATAATTTAATAAATGCCTCAACAATTATCTTAAAAAATAATCACTATTATAAGCTTTAAAAAGATTTTTTATATGGACATATTTAACTAATTATATAATATATATATATATATATATATATATATATATATACATTGATTATTTATCCCTACGCCGAACACATGAACATTTAAAGTAGATTAAGAATTTTATCGTTTGATCGATGGCCGTGTCTATACAGTGTTCGACTTTGGTTCTAATATTGTATACCATTTTTCAGGGTTCGAATCTTACACTGGACATTTTTTTCAGTTGTTTCTTTGTCGATTATCTTAAATAATACACTTGTTTGTATAATTTGAATTATTCGGACTACTATTCTCATCTTGAGTGATATTCTTACAACGTTTCGGCCGATGTAACCTCCGATCTTCGTCATGTGTATCTTGTCGCACTCAAGAATCTTTCTGTCGAACTCGGGAATTTCGAACGAAACTTTTTATTTAATCAACGGATGTAGAACTCCCACCCCGTTCAGTCTTTCATTAACTTCGGGTGATTGAATACATCAGCATGGGGTAATACCAGACAAGAATTCGTTCTCGACAATCAGTCCGATAGGAACTAGGCCATTTCGATGGCCTTTTATCTGCCTGGCTGAGGTATATTGTCCTGGGTAGTCCGAGGAAGTGCACCCTTCCAGGCCTTCCTTCCCCTTTTAAGGGTGGAGCAAGTTCATTGCTTACTACCTGAGGCGCTCTGACGGGGCTGCCCAGGCCATTTTTGCTATGCCAGAGTGCTCCTTTAGGAGCGCTGGCTTGACTCTCTCCCACTTTCAGGCCTTGTGTCAGGTATTGCTGCAGTGGGAAGCAATTACATACTAGGTAGCATGGTTTCGTCTCGTCAGCCATGGTCTTCACTAATTTGCAATTGTATTGTAAGTATCGTCCGCAGAGAGGATTGAACCTTCAACATCCATGAGAGTATCGCTTAAAACTCATTTTTATTGAGTACTTTATCCATTACGTTACGGGTTATAGCTAACGATTCTAGTATGGGAACCTTTTATATGTAAACCCATACATTGTTCATGGGTATCTTATCGAACTCGGGAACCTTTATGTTGAGCTCTGGAATCTGTACGGAATCTCGAACTGTACTCTTTATTTAATTCCCGGAAGTAGCATGCCTTCTTTTCGTTAGAAAATTCCGTACATATTCCGGAGATCGACAGAAAGATACCCGAGTTCGACAAGATACACCTGAAAAAGATCGAAGGTTACATCGGCCGAAGCCGAGATAAGAACAGTATCCCAATAATCAAAATAATACACATAATTAATCCTAATCTCCCAAATTTAAAAAAAACATAATGCACTTGTTTATTTATACTCATTTTTAATGAAATGATTAAAAAGTGTTTTTGTGGTTCAAAGTAACGAAAATCATTTAAATTGACAAAAAAACGTTTGAGAAAGCCGATGTTGAGTAGTTCAGCTAGTATTTATATAAATAAAGCAGAGTCGCGTTTGTGTAAATCGAATATTTTTTTTCGTTGCAGCTAAATCAGCAAATACTCTCACGTATTTGTTAACAAAAATTGAATCAAGTTAAATTTGCTCAGTTTTAAATAATGTTGTCTCACCTCATTTTTTTTGTAACGTTTGTATACGTTTAAAGCTAAATAAGTTTTTAAAATAGATAAAATGGCGGACAGTACTACATTAGACGGAGATTCCCAAAAGAAACTGATTTCGTATTTGGAAACAGGACTTACATATTTATTGAAAATACGTACATATTTAAACAGATATTGATATAATAAGCTAAGAATACGGTACCATGACGACAAAAATTATTCATGAACACAGCATTTTTGTACCAATTTTATGTCCTCTCACAGAGATTAAAATCAATATATAATGATACTAAACTTATGCCTAGAATCCTTATTCCAATTTTTATCAAAATCCATTACATGATTTTTATTGTAGAAAATCGCTAAAATAAAACGCTTGAGCTGGACAAGTCTGGACACAAAATGGAAAGAAATTTGGCTTCATTAGTGTCTAATAACTATAGATCAAATTTAATGCAAATCTAAAGAAATAAATATTTAATTGGATGTTGTACCCATATACATCCTCTTACGATTGAAGCTGTGCTCTAAAATTTCTAACGATAAGTTCATAAGTTTAGGAGTTTATTATGTACAACGAAATATATGTTGATCCACATTGGCATCTCTCATATAGCGTGTAAAGGTAATAACTATCCCTCTAGCATTTAGGTAAATGTAACACCGCCAGTAAGCTGGATCCGGGCAGCTGTCTTCATCGACAAACTAAATAATATATAAATATATTTACATTACTTTATAAAGACAGGGGGATAGCCATACATTAATTATATAGATCATATATAAGAATCATTGCTTATATAATTTACTTGGATGATCGCAATATTTGTATTTGTCGATAAAAATAAAAATCTAAACGCGAATGTCAGAGAGATCTAACTTTCATATATGTACTTTCATCGTAGAATTTAAATTCTTATAATAATGATTTATATAATACAAGTAAGTGATAATGTTATTTATTTACCTCAAACTATACTTTTCTATGTATAAATCATATTTATACATCTATATCTACATGTTATATATATGTATACTATATACATATGTTATATATATATACATTTTATATATATATGTTATATATATATATGTTATATATATATATGTTATATATATATGTTATATATATGTTATATCTATATATATGTTATATATATATATATATATGTTATATATATATGTTATATATATGTTATATCTATATATATGTAATATATATATGTTATATATATATGTTATATATATATGTTATATATATGTTATATATATATGTGTTATATATATGTTATATATATATGTGTTATATATGTGTTATATATATATATGTGTTATATATGTGTTATATATATATGTTATATATATGTGTTATATATATGTTATATATATATGTTATATATATATGTTATATATATATATGTTATATATATATGTATGTTATATATATATATGTTATATATATATATGTTATATATATATATGTTATATATATGTTATATATATATGTTATATATATGTTATATATATATATATATATATATATATATATGTTATATATATGTTATATATATATGTTATATATATATATGTTATATATATATATGTTATATATATATATGTTATATATATATATGTTATATATATATATATATATATTCGCTACAAATAATAATTTTATTTATTTTTCTTCTAGTTTATATAGCTGTTTTAACAGCTGATGCGATAAGTACGTTGGGCAGAATTCAACGGGATGGCAGTGCCGGATTCGAATATTGCAACCGGTAAAATAATTATATATAGCCACACTGATGAGTCTTGGTACATATTTAATATGTTTTTATGTTGATATTAAAAATATTTAGCATTTAGATATATATATATATATATATATGTGTGTTTGTTCATGTTTTTATATATATATACATACATATATATATATGTGTGTATATATATATATATATATATATACACGTGTGTGTACATATATATATGACGAGAAAAATATTGTTTTGAAAATGTCCAGATTTAAAGGATTATGCCTCTCTCTGTGTTAGACATATAAGAGAAAAATCAACAAATATATATATTCATTGTTTAATAACATTTTTGTTTGTCACTTAACTTGATTAATGCTCTGTTTTGCATATTGATCATCTATGATCGTATAAGGACTTACTGTGTTATCCTAGGATTCCATTAATTATGATACCCTTAAAATATAATAATACATTTTATATAAATATATATATATATATATATATATATATATATACACACATATATTGCATGAATTATTTTATTCATACAAGCATTGTCGTCTACATATGTGCATACATTATTCAGTTATCATTTCTTTCGACATTCAGATCTTCTAATGTAAAGCGTTTTT
Organism: Sepiola atlantica; assembly: GCA_963556195.1. Lineage (NCBI taxonomy): Eukaryota > Metazoa > Mollusca > Cephalopoda > Sepiida > Sepiolidae > Sepiola > Sepiola atlantica. The sequence goes on along the minus strand of OY744516.1, from coordinate 164,910,192 downwards.
TGTTCATTTTGTACGTGCCTGGTAAAGCTGAATTTCAAAAGAAACGGCCGTTGAAACACAATATACAGCTCTACTTGTTATTGATCACTATTGTATTAACACAAGACCTTCAATGGATTAACATCAAGGACACATCAATACAATAACTAATGTATATATATATATATATATATATATATATATATATATATATATATATATATATCCTTTCGTCTTCTTCTTCTTCTCTGTATCTTTTTGGCTAAGATCAAAGTGTAGTATCTGTTCCGATGGATACTGCACTCCATAGACTCGTATTGTCTTTGCCTTCGGGGCTTGATTTACGCCGGTCAATGGGTTTGTCCTGTGCAGTTCTAGGAGGTCCACCCTCCCAGGCTTCGCCTCCCCTCTTTAGGGAGGAGTAAGTTTATTGCTTACTGTCTGAGGCGCCCCTACCGGGGATGCCGACGGAGCTGCCCAGGCAATTTTTAAACCCCACTTCCCCGACCCGACCTTGGGTCACATTTTACTTGTGGGAGTAAGATAAAAACTGGCCTTGTGCCTAACTCCTGGAGAGGAGTAAATCAATACTCTTCATTATTATTTTACATTTTTGTCTAATTTTGCTACACTTTTTTCTTATTAGAATTATAGTTTCAAGTTATATCTTTTTCTCGTTATATTTCTATATACTCTATTGTCGACTTTTTGTCGTCAAATTATTTTAATTTTTTATTAATTTAAACTCAATTCTAACTTTGTTTTCATTTAGAATTTTTTAAATTATAATATAATAAACTTACATTTTAATTTATTTATTCTTTTATAAATTCTTAATTTTACTTTCATACGTTTAGTCTCATTAGGTTTTATAATAATATTCCATAATTTTATTTTATTATTATATTAGATTATTTTTTAGATTATAGTCTCTATAAGTATTTGGTATCATCTTTTTTTCTTATGTTTTTTTTCCTGATTCATCTTACATTGTGAATATTTAAAAAATTTCAATTTGTATATTTAATTTATTTAATTCGTGTATTTTATTTGATTTGCTGTGTCTAAAGTGCCTTGACCGCCATTGTTTGGTATTATATGTGGTAACATGATTGGGCATTGTGTCTCCAACATTGTCTGAAGTAATGTTTCTATCGAATGATACGGAAATCAAATATTTTCTTAAAGCGCTTCTCTATGTGATGTTGTTAAGAGTGCTGAAGAATATAGTTTGGAGTCTTATGAACAATAATGTAAAATAAAATATTTCAAAATCGTCTTTGAAACGATCGCACGCCATATCATCGTTGGATTTGAATTCTTGGAACAATGTTCACTTTTCGTTGATCTCGAATCTCATCATATATATATATATATATATATATATATATATTTATTTATTAGTGTTCTTGCGTTTTAAGAATATGTAGGCGTCTGTTCACGAACAGCTATATATCTGCGTCCATAAGCATCTACACGTATATATATTGGTTGTCAAATCGTAAACACAAAATCAATACTTTAATTTTAAATTGTGTTTACGTTTTTTCTGTAGATTTCAGAAAAATATCTAAGACGTTGATATAAGGTATTGAGTGAGTTGTTTTGCAAATCATGCTCTAACTACAAATTTGAGACTTGCACACCTTATAACGCATTATATATATATATATATATATATATATATATATATATATATCTGTTCTATCCTGGATATTGAGCTGTATACTTTTCACAATAGGTTTTACCTTTCTGAAAAGTTCGCTTTTAGTTCACCACTTATATATATATATATATATATATATACGAAAGCAAACCTGTTAGTATCGGAACAGAACAGAATTAATAAAGCAGACTTTGTAAAATAAGGGAATTAATATCATATATGATTGTGCCATATGAAAAATGAATGAAATAAATATATTATTGATGCCAGTTGGAGAAACCTCTGATGATCGCTGATACCGGTAAACTTCAGTAAAATGTTAAAGCTACGTATATATTGCTTCAATCGATAAACCAACGATCACAGATAAAACTACGTCAATGGTTTAGTGTTATTTTTGTCTTCCATTTTTCTAAGCTTAAGGATTTAAGCATTTCGACATAATGCTCTCTTCGGAGCTAAATAATTTGGATCTGATACGTATATGAGTTCAAAATCTTGGCAGTGTTCATGCCAGCCATATATAATGTTACTATTGGAACTGCTCTTATTTTTATTAGTAGTTTTGGATTTAATGATTTGATATTAGCCACACACACACACATTATATATATATATATATATATATATATATATATATATATATATATATATATATATATATATATATATATGTCATTCACGGATGGAGTGTTTCGTTCTCTGACAGCTCTTCAATGCGACTAGACTATGTATTTTACATCACACTACAATGTATAACTTTTAAAACAAAACTTTTTGTCCTTCTTTAGAGTTCAAGGATGAAAGATGCAATAGTAATATACTAATGTTGGTTGGTCTCCTATGAACGAAACGAGTTAGTAAAAATAGCACTAAAGATTGAGTGTTTTGTAAATGTTTCGTGAGATATATAAAATCTTGGCTTTTGGAATATAACTTTATCTTTTTTACTCATATATATATATATATATATATATATATATATTTATATATCGAGCAGAAAGAGGCTAATTAAAAAAATGTGCCCGAATTTTTATATTAAACTAGCTTTGTAAACTCAAATTTCTCTTGTTCACACAGTCTAATCTGGGTTCAATATGTGACACGTAGAAGTGTTATTGTTTGTGCGGTCAATATTTATAACAGGTGAGTATTTAATTCGCAAGGCTGGAAATTAGCGAAGAATATCACAAAGTAAAAAAAATGAGACTCGTTAATTTCGTGATATTTTTTTCTTATTCTCAGCCCCGCAAACTAAGTAATCACTTGTTTAGTAGTATTATCTACGGAAACAATAACATAAATACAAAAAAAAAGAAGCTTAATACATAACATGGTGTTTGAAATAAATTTCCAATATTTAAAACATAGAATTGCGTAAACTTAGAAATGTATTTATGTAAGAACCAAACAGTAGATAATCATGTAGTTAAGACATTTCTGTATATATATAAATATATATATATATATATATATATATATATATATATATATATATATATGAGAATATAGAAAAAAAACAATGCCCATTTGAGGAATACTTTTCTAACACTGAAACGGACAAATACAGACAATCTATTCGTCACACGACAACAACCCTCTACCGACGTCTTAAGTACCACCTAAACGATACAAGCGATATTCAACGACATATTATCTCACACAAAAAAACTATACAATCAGTCGAAATATGGAAAATACTAAAAACTAACACTAAAATCACCCATAAAAACAATTGTACACACACACACTTAAAATCCTTGAAAACTGAAACTCAAAATTAACAAAATATCATTTAATTCTGGCCTTATCTTCCTTCCATAATTAAAATAAAAATAAAAATAAAATACCCCTCCCCCCAAAAAAAAACACACTATGAAAAATGTACTAAAGGGAAAAATAAAACAACCTCCTGATAACGATCGCAAGCGCTTGAGTGATGGCTGGAAAAACAACACTCAGGGTCCTAATGTTCAAATTACCACCCGAAACCCAAAAACTCGCTCGCCATGTCGAGAAGATGACAAAAAAATTATAAAAAACAAAAAACTCCTGAGTATTTAATGAAGCCTTCATAGATAATGGTTTATATATATATATATATATATATATATATATATATATATATATATATATATATATATATATATGTTTCGGAATTTTTTAGATAAGGAATTGTATGATTAGGATTTTTCAGACTAATTGTCTCATCTTTAATGTTATTCTCACAACGTCCGCAAGGACCAATAGCGTAGCAGCTATAAGTGCTAAGTGATGACAGTCTTCTGGAGGTTGAAGGTTCAATTCTCAGTGTAGCTTAGACTACAATTAATAATTACTTAAGACTTCTACCCGCTCATGACTGACGGAACGAGAGCATACTACCCCCAGGAAGTAAATAAAGGTCTCGTTTGAAATTCCGTACAAGTTCCCGAGTTCGACAGAAAGATTTCCGTGTTTGAGAACATGCATCAGAAGAATGTCGAAGGTTACATCGGCCGAGACGCTGTGAAAATATCATCTAACACGAGAACAGTAGTTAAAATAATGCAATATATATATATATATATATATATATATATATATATATATATATATAAAATAATGCAATATATATATATATATATATATATATATATATATAAAATAATGCAATATATATATATATATATATATATATATATATATATATATATAAAATAATGCAATATATATATATATATATATATATATATATATATATATATATATATATCCGTCGAATATATATTGTTTTTTACTGTTTATTCTTGTTTATCTATGCATATTTTTACAAATATATGAAATCTTCACCTCTTAAACAACGGTGAATAAAATTGAACACATACGCTATTAACTTAGTCGTACGTCTTATCTAAAAAATGTTATCCTACGAATTACATATATAAAGAATGAATATTTACTAACTATGATAAATTATTTTTTCTTACTACATACTTTTGTTTTCATTAAAATATTTCTAAATGAAGGAAAAAGATATACGTGACCGGACGGAACCTAAATTCGACTTTATTAAATAGTGTAATATAAGAATTGCGTGCGGCAGGTAGTCTAATGTTCACGGCTGTGCCTTGACTTACACACGCCTTACCTGTAAGTTATGTTTTCAGCAATCGACCGCCGCCGGTGCTCCGAGATAATCCGAAGGTTTTCCAGCAGCATAACATGCGACTTGTCCGCATGTTTCATCTTGGTTAGGATTTCCTTAACTTAGACAAACTTTAAATCGTAATCCATCACATGTTAACTGGTGGTCCTTAACAGAATATTTCAGTTAGGGTTCTTCTGAATGAACCCGGTTTTACATTCTTGGTTATAATAATAATAATAAAAGGAATTCAGCAAAGAGTAGATCAACACGTTGGGGTAAGTAGAAAGTGGTGGCGCAATTCAGATTCTGGGTGTTTACTTCGCAGGTCAGCCAGTGAAGGCTGAAGCACAATACAATGAAATTTGGCGGGTAACGAGATTGATTTGGTTCCGGAAA
>OY744516.1:164867521-164900021 GCA_963556195.1 Sepiola atlantica | reverse complement strand
ATTTAACGTAACAACTGATTGTGTACCATCATTATAGAAACGATATATTTTGATTAATATAGGTTTTGTTCATCAGAGAGTAGACACATATTTTGAAAGTATTTCGCAGCATAAGGGCTATAAAATAAATACTCCAAATTATACAGTAAAATAGTAATTAGGAGAAGTGTAATTGTGTTTATACATACATACATATAATAAATATAAATATATATAATTTATATAATATATATGATATAAAATATAATATATATGATATATATAATATATATGTATATATATTATTGTTTTACAGGCGATATAACAATGTGGTTGTTTCTTGTATTTTCTACTTCCTAAGCGGTTAAGAATACACAGAATATTGTATTCAGTCGCCCTTAATCGGATGTGTCATTATATATATATATATATATATATATATATATATATATATATATATATATATATATATATATATTTCTATTCACTTCAGAAATGACGGGAAAATATCATGTGCCACTAATTTTCCAAACTCTATTAATCTAAATATATTGCTAAAAATCTATCATAGAATAACGCCAATAATTTATATCTTTCATATACAAATTATAATTTCTAGTGAATTAAAGAAAGAAAAACAGTGATTCTTGATCTTACATTATAGAGTAAAAGATTTATTTTCGAATTTATTTCACCCGGCGGGTAGTTTGAGCTTTCTGTCTGACTTGTTATGTTACTTTACGTTTTTAGTGCCCCTTCAAATGGTTTCGTATGAGGGCTAGAAAATGGCACATATTTCATTCCCTAATTTTTGCGTGATGGGATGGATGTTTATTTGTACAAATAAATACACATTGGTATTTATTATAGAGGGGAATATATGGGCAAGAGAGAAGTACAGAACTCTCAAAATCGGGAGAAATGGCAATGAGAGAGCAGATCTAGAACAAATAACGAATCGATATCGTATTCAATAACTAGTGTCAATAATAATAAAACGCACTTAGCTTTTACATTTTACTGCAGTTTCACGGTGTTCACCAATCATCGGAAATGTTTCATATGCATAAACAAGATAATGACTTATCTACCTATATGTTTATTTATTCATTTAATTGTTAATATATAGTTTTTAATAAGGCTGGATGCAATCCGTAAATTATCGGAACGCCGAAAGAGGAGATGAAAAAAACAACAACAAATACTTGAAGATTAGATAAACAGTTTATATATTTATTTTTCACTAAATTTTTCACATAAGATTTCATTACATTTTTTTTCACTTAACGTTAATAGAATTAAGGCTGGTGTGAAGTATTTTGATATTTCGGAAAATTACCCTTCTCAAAACCCAAGCGTTCTTTCCATAAATAGAGAATAAACATCAACAATGGCTGTTTTTATTGAACCAGTGTATGAAAGATTTACTGTTAAATAAGTAGATCAATATTTTGGAGAAAACTATCGTTTATATTGTCTTCAGTTATTTGTTTTTTTTTCATCTTTTCTTTCACCGTTCCTGCTTTTTCTGCATTGCATACAGCCTTATTATATGCCTGTATACTTATTTACCAGCAATGCTTCAAACACACTACCATACTCCTTTTTTACTTATTCATATTTTTTCTAAATCTTATTTACCGTTTTTTTTTATTATGCGATCACAAATAGACAATTATTGTTTTATACTACAGTTTTTATTAATTTACTTTTGTTTTGTATATATTAATTATTAATTATTTGTTCACTAAGCGACACTATATTTCTTGTTATATCTATATAATACTAAAACTCTATTGTTCTTGTATGTTTGCAATCAGCTTTCAGCTTTCCGGTTTTCAATATCCGGTTGCGCATGCGTAAATAGCATCGTTTTCAATCTGTTATTCCAATTCCGTTATTCTCTATTATGATTAACGAACGCATGAAATTTTTCATTCTGGAAATTTTTAAACAATTTCATTTAATTTCATCAAATAGTTTATATGTTTTCTTCACGGCTAAAAACATTCAACGGGAGGACTTCGTAAAGTCTGTCGCAGTTTCAAAAAAACTCCTCCCTTTTAAAAAACAAAAACAAACAAACAAAAAAACAACACTCATTATTAATATCAACCATACTAGCGGTCGGTGAACGAAACCACCTCCCACTTTCCCTCTCATAGATTTCACCACTCCTACTCCCTCTGTTTTCGTTACGTACGCGAGAAAGCTGAATCGGTAAATGCACACATTTCTATTACATTAAATAGTGTTTCCTTTTGTTGTTTTTTAAACAGCAAATACTTGAATCATATGTTTTACACATATTACATCCCCCAAAAAAAACAATTATAATAAACAGAACGACTCATAGAAACTTATCTATATTCTTTTTTCATTTTAATATACTTTCATAGAAATGCTTCTGTTATGTAAAAAAAAAATATTTTCTTTATGCCACAAGTGTCACGCTCATACATGAATTCCATAGCTAATATAACAAACTGACCCAACGGGTCACGGGTGGTCTAGTATATATATATATATATAAAGAGAGAGAAAGAAAGAGAAAGATAGAGATATAGTTTAAAGAAGCGTTAAGCCAATGTAAACAAAGAAAGTCAATTAAACTAAAATCAACATATCGCAGACTTAGCACTCGCATAGGCCGACTTACCGCTAGAAAATTTACAAATTATAAACACTAGCAAATATATGCCCCCTCCGGTCGCATATTTTTGCTAGGCTGCTGCGTCAAAAATTACGCTAGTATGTAATTTGGGTAGAGCTTTTTATCACTACAATTTAAATAATATATTGCACATGATAAATAACATTAATAAACAGAAAAAATAAGTGTGCATTGTTATCGTCTGCTCGCTTTCCTTTCGACCCAATCGTTTTGCGCAAAATCCACGTTAGAATTCACAAAATAATAAATAATAATAGTTTTAGTTTTTCAAAGAGAAAAAAGAAAAGTGTACCTAAAATAAAATTAACAATAAAAAAAATACAGCAAATACGATTCTAAAAACAGTTATTTACTTGCGCAGTAAAAGGTGCCCCCCCCCAAGTTATCGTCTGCTCGCTTTTCTTCACACTCAATCGTTTTGCGCAAAATCCACGTCAGAATATAATAAGTAATATTTTATGTCTTTCAAAGCGGAATAAAAGGTGTACGTAAATTAAAATCAACAATTAAAAAAACAAAATACAGCGAAAACTATTCTAAAATCAGTTATGTAGTTTTTCAGTACAATGTGTTGTTTTTATTGTTGACAAAAAAACTAAATTCATTATAATGTGTATGTGTGTTTTTTTAAATAGTAATTTTTGAATCAATTATTATTTTAATTTAAAAATTTCATTCAATAATTTGTTAAAATCAAGAATTTTAAAAACTAAATACAGCGATAACTTATTTTCAAATCGGCAAAAATGTGTATCTGAAAATTATCAATAAAACCATCGGTACCTTTATACTGCAGGACCCGCGATAACTTTTGAAAAAAAAAGTTTAGCTAAACTAAATTCTTGATAATGTGTGTGTGTTTATCAATTATTATTTTAATTAAACAATTTGATTCAATAAATTTGTGTTTTAAAAAATAATGGCTAATAAGATTAAGAAAATAAACACACGCAGAACGTTTTAATAAAATAAATATGTAAAGCATTAACGCGCCCGTTCAGAGGGAGTTACGCTGGTGTATCAGTTGGACGTAGAGGAACGCCCCCGTTCAGAGGGAGGTACGCTGTTCAATCAGTTGGACGTATAGGAAATAACTACGTAACTCGTTTTATAAATAAATAATAAAATAAATAATTATAATTCATAAGTAAGATTATTAGCGAGCAAAATAGCATGTGGAAATTTGAAGAGAACAATTATGAGTGTATATTTGCGAATAGTAATTCATTAGAAGTAAATTAGGAAATGCCCATAGTGTTTATGGCGGTTTTTTTAATAGTATATAATGAAGCTGGCGGACTTAATAAATAGTCATAGTACTCTGATGGAGTTTCGGCTTCAGACAGACAGATACATAAACTTTATTATTAATAGATATATATTATATATATATATATATAAATATATAAACCATAGGCACCAGTAATAATTCCAGTTTTATCTATTTAAGTACTCTGGTTAATGTTGTTTCAGAAGACATCTGGTTATGGAAGTCTATATTCAAACCACATGAAAGTGTTTGCGACATTTGTTACATTCTATGGACGCCCGGCGCGAATGCAGCTCCTTACTATACAATAGCACAATATTTGGATAGAACAGACGAATACAGTACATTTTAGTTCACCTGTGTTACAATAGCGACATCAGATAATATTTAATTTTTTAAAATACATTTTACATTGGGCGATTAGGCGGTTGGAGGATAATAACGTTCGTACGAAGCGAAATATTATTGATTAATAATTATTTTCAGACTTGTTTTTTATTCTAAGAGTTATTTCGTCTTTTAACCCAAGATTAAATACAAAGCAATTATGTGTTTTTTTTAAATTTCATTTATGTCCGCATTTTTGTTTAAAGCAGTAGTTTGTTTTTTTGTTTTTTCAATATTACTATTCGATATATTTTTCTGAAAACATAATTTACAGTTTAACTAGTTAGATTTTAAGGCCAAGCCAATTTTCCGATTTCCAAATCGAAATTTAATTTTTTTTCTCATATTTATTTTAACAATGTCGTGCTTGTTGTAACTTTACCCCCCCCCCCTCCCCCAGCCGAGATAGTGGTACATTTCTCACCGCGATTATAGTAGACGTAAATTGGATAGTCTACTCTTGTCTCCATCTACCAGTGCACCAGTTAGGTTAACTCCTCCCATCGCACATATAGAAAAGTCCAATTGTGTCTCAATACATTATGGACACTACCTGGGACAGTACAATTGTCAGTAAATTATATCTATATTTATTGATTTTTCAAACATGGCTGATGGTTGCCGATAATTGTATTGATAGGTTACATTATCTTTCATTTTTCTGAAACCGCATCTGGCTTGAAGCCGATGGTATGTTGATTTGATCCGATCTTCTGCAAAACAATTTATATATATATATATATATATATATATACATATATTATGTCTGTATATATATATATATATATACATATATTATGTCTGTATATATATATACATACATATATTATGTCTGTATATATATATATATACATATATTATGTCTGTATATATATATATATACATATATTATGTCTGTATATATATATATACATATATATGTATATATATATATATACATATATATATACATATATTATGTCTGTATATATATATATATACATATATATATACATATATTATGTCTGTATATATATATATATATATATACATATATCATGTCTGTATATATATATACATATATCATGTCTGTATATATATACATATATCATGTCTGTATATATATATACATATATTATGTCTGTATATATATATATACATATATTATGTCTGTATATATATATATATACATATATTATGTCTGTATATATATATATATATATACATATATTATGTCTGTATATATATATATATATATACATATATTATGTCTGTATATATATATATATATATACATATATTATGTCTGTATATATATACATATACATATATTATGTCTGTATATATATACATATATTATGTCTGTATATATATATATATTATGTATGTATATATATATACATATATTATGTATGTATATATATATATATACATATATTATGTATGTATATATATATATATACATATATTATGTATGTATATATATATACATATATTTTGTATGTATATATACATACATATATTTTGTATGTATATATATATACATATATTTTGTATGTATATATATATATACATATATTTTGTATGTATATATATAAATATATATACATATATTTTGTATGTATATATATATACATATATTTTGTACGTATATATATACATATATTATGTATGTGTATATATATATATATATATTATGTATATATATATATACATATATTATATATGTATATATATAGAGAGATATATAGAGGGAAAGAATATAGAATAACCAAGAAACTTAATTTTTGTAAATATTTATTACGTAAGTAAAGTCATTTTATTATTTATATATAACTGTCTGTAAAGCAGACTTTTTAAAAGAGTATTCCCTTTTAGTTTCCTCATCCTGATGGTCTTAAAAAGTAAGAGATATTTCTCGTGGTTGTGATAGTAAACTGTTTGTCCGGTCATATTGATGTCTTTCGAGAAAGTGAAATCCAATATGTGTAAGCGTGGTTGTCGCTAATTTGAATATAAGAGAAGCTGAACATCTGTAAGGAAACATTTTGTTTAGGTTATTTATAGAATTGAGAAACACCAAGAAACGTTATTATTTTTTTTATATATTTATTATTATAAATAACCTTACAAAAATGTGTTCTTACAGATGTGCATCTTCTCATATATATATATATATATATATATATATATATATATATATATAAATTAATGATATGTGTATCTGTTCATATATATATTCAAATGTATAGAATTCACTCCTCAACTAAGTTTTCGATAATTATGAATTTTGAAACATCATCTATGCGTTATGGGTCTTAATGTCGACTATAGTTAGTTCAATTTATTTCATGCGAGATTGGGAAAAGGGTGAACTCCCTACGTGATCATTTAGATACCTGCGATTTTTGTGAAATTTTTGTAATAAGTATTAGATATCGATTAATAAATATTCTCTAAATTTCTATTTCTTTTGAGTATTTTTAAGTGTGCCGATTGCATAATATAGGCACCACTTCCCCTTTAAAAATTAACTTATTCAAAGTGTCATTGTATTTGATCCATATTCATTAAACACCAATTAAACAAGATTCCCTGAATTTCAATTTTTTCTTAAGACACCTTTCAGGTTAGACATTTTCTAGAATCAAAATCATTTAATGGATTTGAATAAGGTTTAGTAGCATTATATATCCTGATTTTAATCCGCATAAATGGGCGTACAAAACTTCCAAGCAATTAAGTTTACCCGCGCTGGGACAGGTATTCTCCAAGTTTGTTATAAAAACGAATAGAACATAAGGTTTTAGTTATTATTTTTGCGTGCGTTAATCCACGCCAAATATTTGCTTTCATCGAATTACCGGCACAGGGTATCGGCAAGCTGAGTTTAATTCAATAGAAAATAACTTAGTCCCATCGCGGCAATGTTGCATCTTTTTACTTCAATTGTATCTGCAAAGATTATATTCTTACTTTTGTGCCGTCTCGACGTAAATACAATTGACCAACCCGACAATCAGCTAAATCCCATCCATTCACTGTGGATGACCCCAGATGCCGGAGAACCTTCTACTCCAATATTTCTTTCCTTGTGCTGCACGACTTTGGAATCTCCCCCATCCACCTGCTCCCTGTTTCCCTCGATTGTTTCGATATGCAGAAATTAAAAAACTAATGTAAACAAGCATCTCGCTGCACAGCTCCCAATTAAGGATGACGCCCAAAACTTTCACCCTAATTCCCAATGGCAGCTTGGCTTGTTTTGGGTGAACTATGTTAAAAAAAAAAAGATTTAGTTGATAGTATGCACCAATTTGCTCGCAGCTATTGTTAGTTTTCAAAAAATATTATAATAGGTGCCGTTTTCCGGCATTGATGGAAAACTGTACATTTGTCACATTTGTGAAAACGTCTTTTTTATTAGAGTTGCGCTCTTCGAGAAGCAACACTATTCCCTGGAATCACTCGTACTTGATTCCTGGAAATAACAATTATAAATAAAAACAAATCGCCAGTAATTAATATTAGTAATATTGATATCAGTAATATTGATTTTTTTATTAATATATTAATTTAGTAATATTAATATCAGTAATATTGATTTTTTATTAATATATTAATTTAGTAATATTAATATCAGTAATATTGATTTTTTTAGCTTTAAAATAGATGCCAAATGTTTGCGATTAGTTTCGTCTCCTATTGCAATCGGTGTCGGGGCAAAACAATACACCGTATTATTTTGACATCTTTGATTCTTGATTAGAAACGCCATTATTATGATGTTTCAATTTCATTTTTAATAACATTTTTTTAATTTTATGATTTGTTAATAAATTAATATTTGCAAAATAAAAAAGAAACAACAGAAAATCAGTAATCTATTTAAGCTTTATTTTTAATAAACTGTTTTTCTTTTATTATTTTTTATTAAAACATAAAACTCGTGATATATATCAATTTCATGCTTAATAAACATTGTTTTATTATTTGTTATCGCAAAAATCAGAAAACAAATTATAATTTGTAAAAATAGCAAACAGGGCAAAATAATGCAGCGTATTATTTTGCCTCGACACCGGTTGAGACATAAGTAATCGGAAAGTGATATATATTTTAAAGCTACAACCTTTAATACATTTATATTTTTATTTTGCCTCGACACCGGTTGCAATGTGAGACAAAAGTAATCGGAAAGTGATATGTATTTTAAAGCTACAAACTTTAATACATTTATATTTTTATTTTGCCTCGACACCGGTTGCAATGTGAGACAAAAGTAATCGGAAAATGATATGTATTTTAAAGCTACAAACTTTAATACATTTATATTTTTATTTTGCCTCGACACCGGTTGCAATGTGAGACAAAAGTAACCGGAAAGTGATATGTATTTTAAAGCTACAAACTTTAATACATTTATATTTTTATTTTGCCTCGACACCGGTTGCAATGTGAGACACAAGTAATCGGAAAGTGATATGTATTTTAAAGCTACAAACTTTAATACATTTATATTTTTATTTTGCCTCGACACCGGTTGCAATGTGAGACACAAGTAATCGGAAAGTGATATGTATTTTAAAGCTACAAACTTTAATACATTTATATTTTTATTTTGCCTCGACACCGGTTGCAATGTGAGACACAAGTAATCGGAAAGTGATATGTATTTTAAAGCTACAAACTTTAATACATTTATATTTTTACAAAAAAAAGCTGCCATCTTTGTTAATTTTAAGACATTGAGAAACTAACTAGTATTTTCCCGAAGAATCCTTTTTCCTGCAATCATTCATTGGAACCGTCGTCACATTTGATAAACTATTAGCCATTAATACAGGAATAGATCTATACTGGAATATAAGATTTTAAATGAGGTGAATAAATGGAAAAAATGATCTATTTCGAATATTACCTGTACAGATTTGAATAGAGTTTCTACTGAGATTGTACAATAAACTACGTTGCAAATATGGTTTTCATATCGTTTTCGATTTCACCAACATACGGTTTAATCACGTTGACACACTGGTTCCCGTTAGATCACCGAAGTTAAGTGACGTTCAGTCCAGTAAGTATTAAATGGGTGATCATTTTAGAATACTAGTTACTATGGGTATTTTCTCCGCTTATCTCGGCATTGTTTCCAGTCGTCGTGGATTTCTCCTTGCCACTGCAATCAAGCAGTGCCGATTCAGGAGATGTGTGGTTAGGATTGTGCAACCCTTGCTTAACGATTACACGCGCAGCTTCCATCACAAGACTGAGCGGTGGTCATGATGAAAAATTTTACCAGCATGAAAATATTTTCATTTTCAGAAAGACAATAGTATTGATCAAACACACTATCGAACCTTCTTCGATATTCCTCTAAGAATTACGAAAACTTATGAGATCACCTTAATTATAGTTCTAATTATACGGACGAACAAGAAAAAGTCGCTTAATATAGTTTTCAGTTTTCCTAGATACGACTGTAACACTTCCTGTAAATGTGAGGAACAGGAATAGTTAATGGCTAGCTGTACGAGCAGACAGACGGATATGATTTTATCAAATTATTAATAGAACTTGATTTTGTCTAGTCAGATTTTAGTTCATGGATGCAGTTGTTACATTTATTTTATATATTATTTCGTCCTCATATAATAGGTCTAAAAGCTTTTGCTTATTCTCATCTTGATTGCTATTTTGCAACGTGTCGACTGATTTATCCATCAGCATTCTTCAGGTGTATCTTTGCAAACTCCGGAATATTCATGTGAAATACGGGATTTCGAACTCAACACTTTAATTTATGGGGGAGATTGTTTTTGTTCAGCCATACCCGGGTAGAAGTTTAAATTATTTTTTCAAGTTTATTCTTAGTTACATCATCACTACAGGCGATACTAACTATCAAAAGTCTGAATTCAATTGGAACTGATTGTAACGCAACACATTTATCCGTTGTGCTATATATTCCGAGTCCGGGCAGATTTCTCCAGGAACGTACGCGATTGCATGGGCCGAAACGTTGTTTAAATAACAACCAATATGAGAACAGACGCACGAATAATCAAACTAATAAAATATTTAACAATATTCAATAAACGGTAATTTTAACATCTCAACTTAGTATAGAGAGGTCTTGTTATTCCTACCAAACATAATAGAGGGATAATAATCGAATCAAAGATTTGTAAAATTTCACAGATACTTGCGCCGTATTACTTTGTGCCACGTCGATGGTGTTCAAGTAGGTGTTATCGTTGTGCGTTTCATCAGTAAATAACGGCAAATGTTTAGATTCACCGAATAAAATGGAGTTGAGGCATTCTAGAATAGACAACAACCGTGAAAAAAACTTGACATTGAGCTTAGACGACAATGTTATATAGTTAGATAGTGGGAGGGGCAGAGAGTATTAGGACTCCCTAACATAAGGTAGGAGTAGTAGCGGAAATTGGAAGTAACGTCATGACGGTGGTAGGCTTTTTCGGCTCTTTTGTTACTGACTGGCGAGCCGTGCACATGTGAGAGCCGCTCGCCTTGTTGCCAGTAGGCGAGAGTCCGAAAAGGTTAAACGCTGTAGCTCAGAATGACTTAAGTAAATATCTTCGAGTAACTCGTTTCTTCTCTCTTCCCCTCACGTGCAAACACACCACGAACTCTGTTTAATATTAAATAGAACTTCTAAAAAACCAGCCGGCGTATTCCACGTTGTCGTTCAGAAGACGAGGGACACCGAATATACTAGAGTAAATCCTAGTACCAACGGCGAAGATGAGCAGACGGTAAGCACGAATGCTACAGCAGTCCCGCGGTAATGTGTTCAACTTATATTTGACCGCTGTTGTAAGTTATCGTGGTTAATATCTACCCGTGTATTTGAGCTCATTTTTATTTTGCATTTTTTTTTCTTGTGCATGAGTTTTTAAGTTTATTGTATGCGTAAGTGCGTGCGTTTTTTCGTTTCTCAGAGGGACTTAGATATTGAAACATGAGAGTCTATTGCAAACATTGACGCTAAGCTGTCTTATTGACACACGTGTATATTGATCTAAATAAGACAAATGTGTTTATGCCTATATTTATTTAGAATTATTTCTGATGTCAGTATGTGAGGCTCGTCTTTCGAAACTCCCGAATATAATTTGTTTTCTGTAAATAGTGGCCATGCACACTTTGTCAATATGGACACCACCGCGCGCACAATAATTTTGCTATATTAAAGAAAAGAAATAATAGTCCATGATGATGTTCTCAATTAATATTGATTGAGAGGAGTTAGTATTTCTATTTGCTTTTGCTTTGATAATCAGTATATACACTAGCGTGATGCCAGTCCTTTTAACGGACGTCTTAGTTAGTTGGGACGAAAAGGATATTCAGAGTAGCATTATCACTTGCCAGAATATTATGCACCGTTTGCTCTAATCCGTGTATCAAATGTCCTGATGAAAACATGCACGAGGCGGCATATTTAGTGGAGTGTAAAGTTGCAATGCATGCGGACAACAGATAAACTATTTCGCTAAGAAAAGAGAGACCAATAAATGAGCTGACCATTAAAATAGTAAATTATTTGATATGAGGTTCCATGCTGCGATTATGACCACTTAAGATTTTACAAAATTAATGTTTTTACCATATGGTAACATCATGGTCAGTAAAGTTTTTATGTCCGTAGATAAACAGCTGATCATCTCGAGTGATCTCTCGGTGTGAGCCAAGTGATATCTCTATATATATTTAAGCAGGAATGCAGAGAAGGCCAGTTGTGTTTATGCGGTTCTCATGGACATATTGTCTGTTTATGTTCCGTTAGACGTGTGCTTTGATTTGGTAGGGCTAAAGATTCCTATTGCAAGTCTGTCGTTCGGTAGAGAAGTATTGTTATATTGTGTCACTTCTTTTAAACTGGAGTTGTAATTTTGTTTGGAAAGAGAATCCTTATGTTGTAACATTGACCGAGACCATAGACGATTGCCACTGTGACAGGTGTTGGAATCGATCACCGACTTCAGACGACAACAAGAAGTGAGAAATCACGCATGTGCAGTGAACGCACGTTCACACCACAGTCGTTGCATCAGAAGAACAGAAACACATTCTTTATATCCTATATATTTTTTGTTTCACCCACTGGTACCTAGTCGGTGCTTTAGGTTCATAAGATTTAGAATAAACTGGCTTAGGTTTTTTTTGTTTCGTTTCACGGCTTATCAGTATTTGTCTTTGTCATTAAATGTCGAATATAGACATTTTTATACGTAAAGTTATATGTATGTTTCAAATGATTTATGGTGTTTGCTACTAATTTTATGTAAATGTATGAGATTACAAATGTTGTTTTTATATCAAGACTGATTCCATTAAAAAACACGACACTTATAAATTGCATGGCTCTCCAGTGGTACTGATCAACTGTGTCAACTCTTCAATGTATATATATATATATATATATATATATATATTCCCAGAGAGAGCGTGAACGAAATTTCTAAATTCTCAGTCATGTAGCATGCCAACGTAAGATATTTCACTGTGGAAACTGCAAAGCCAATTTTCTATCTGATCGGAAGTTCGTTATAACCTTTGACGTAAGGAAATAATCCTCCATTTCTTGTATTTCTCATGTATACTTAACTGAACTCAAATAATCGATTTGGAAAGATGGTGACAAAATGTCTTTCTCGATGAGTATGCTGCTTGGATAAAGCTTAATTATCTTACTAAACTCCCTTTTGCTTTCTAACATGCTCTACAATATTATATCCGACATGACAGTGTTGAGTTTCACACCAGATATACAGATTCCATGTCACTTCGTCAACAATTTAAAAAAAGTTAACTGAATCAAGCAGCGTTTTGAAACATTGCCTCAAATGACATTTCCGTCAACATGACATGATTTGAAAACTATATAAGTAATGCCAGTATTCTTCTTCTGTACCCAACTGCTGTTTTGAATGATTTTAACCTATCATATACGCATTATAGAAAACATGTGGAGGGAGATAGAGAAGGTGGTATATCGAAGAATCTACACAAAAGGATAAAGAAGAGAGAGAGAAAGAGAGAGAGAGAGATAGACAAAGACAAAAAGAGAGATGGGGAAAGAAAAAAAAAGAGGGGAAAACGAGAAGAGTAAAATAGAGGTATAAATAGTAAAAGGATGAAAAATGAGGGGAAAAGATCGAGGAAAAATTTCAAAAAGAAATAAAAGAGAGAGTAAGGGAACATAGAAAGCACAGAAAAAGAGAGAAAGGAAGAGAGGGAAAGAGAGAGAGAGAAAGGTTGCGTGGGAGGAGAAAGCGAAAGAGGGCTTAAGGAATTGAGAACGAAAAGGACAGAGACAGAGATGGAAGAAGATAGAGACTGACAGAGAGACGGAATAGATTGAGGCAAAATACAGAAAGAGGGATGAAGAGATAGAGAGAGAGATAAAGTGAAAAAGAGAAAAGTAAAGTAAGTGAGAGTGTTAAAGCGAGAGAGATAACGCAAGAGATATACATAAAGCGAAAGAAAGGGAAAGCGAGAGAGTAAGATAAAGTAAGAGAGAGAGAGACATATAGTGAGAGAACGAGAAAGATAGACGTAAACTGGGAGAGACAATAGCGAGAGAGTGAGACGCTGACATAAAATGAGGGAGAGATACATATAGCAAGAGAGACACAGAAACGTCAAGCGAGAAAGAGAGATAAAGCGCGTGAAAGACACAAGGCGAGATATGTTCTTCTCATATATAAATTCCAGTTGTCTGTCTGTCTGTCTGTATGTAAAGCTTCTCCTCCGAGTGTACCCAACAGTCACACGGTTGCCATCATTCGAACCGGCCAGCCCAGGGATGTATAATATCTTAGAATCGGGGAACAATTGACTCTTTGGGGGTAAACTGAGCACTTTTCTCCAATGGGGGTGGTAGCTTTTTCCCTCCATTTTCCAACGTTATTTAGTACTAATTTGAGAAGAAATCAATGATATACGATTTGAGAAATAATGCAAGTCATGGTACACCGGAAATGGCATCAGAGGAAGGGAGTGCCGGGAAAAAATTCACTCACACTACACTGTTTCCTTCCTTTCTTCTTACCCTCTCACTCCCACACTTTCTGCCTTTCTTTCTTAATAAATAGACGCTAATGTTCCTTCCCCCTTCCCCCTATACCCCTTCTGTTATCATGAAATCCTCTTTCCAGATATTACCTCATCCTCTTTTGAGAAGTGTAGAGGAAGTGTAGTATCAGTTCTGTTCTACGTCAGACGATCTCTCCACCTACGTCCGTCCGTCCGTCCGTCCGTCCGCCGGCCCAGCTACGTCAGTCAATCTCTCCACCTATGTTCGTCCGTCTGTCTGCCCAGCTACGTTCGTCCGTCTAGATACGTCGGTCCGTAAATCCGTCTACTAACGTCCGTCTATCTGTCGACCTACGTGCGACCGTCTGTCTGTCCAGCTACGTCAGTCTATCTCTGCACCGACGTCTGTCCGTTCGTCTATCTGTCCAGCTACGTCCGTCCGGTTAGATACGTCCGCCCGTCAATCCGTGAACATACTTCTGTCCATCTGTCAACCTACGCCCGTCCGTCTGTCTGTATTGCTATATCAGTCCATCTCTCTACCTACGTCCGTCCGTCCTGCTATGTCAGTCCAGCTCCCACCTACGTCCGTCCATCCGTCTGTCTGTCCAGCTACGTCCGTCCGTCTAGATACGTCCCTGCTATGTCAGTCCATCTCTCCACCTACGTTCGTTCGTCCGTCCGTCTGTCTGTCACTGCAGCTATGTCCGTCCGTCTAGATACCTCAGTCTGTCAATCCGTCCACCTACATCCGTCCGTTCGTCTGTCTGTCCAGCTACGTCCATCCGGTTAGATACGTCCGCCAGTCAATCCGTCAACATACTTCCGTCCATCTGTCAACCTACGTCTATCCGTCCGTCTGCCTGTTTTGCTATGTCAGTCCATCTCTCCACTTACGTCTGCCCGTCTGTCTGTCTGTCTGCCCAGCTACGTCCGTCCGTCTAGATACCTCCGTCTGTCAATCCGCCCACTTACGTCTGTCCGTCTGTCTGTTCAGCTACGTCAGTCTATCTCTCCATCTACGTCCGCCCGTTCGTGTAGCTACGTCCGTCCGTCTAGCTACGTCCGTCCGTCTAGCTACGTCCGTCCGTCAATCCGTCTACTTTTGTCCGCCTATCTGTTCAGCTACGACAGTGCATCTCTCCACCTACGTTCACCTGTCCGTCTGTCTGTCCACCTACGTCCGACCATCTGTCAATCCGTCCACATACATCCGTCCATCTGTCGACCTACGCTCGCCGTCCGTCTGTCTGACCAGCTACGTCAGTCCATCTCTCCACCTACGCATGTCCGTCTGTCTGTCTGTCGAACTACGTCCGTCCGGCATTAGGCAAACATTTTTGAGAGGTGTGGAGGTAGTGTAGTATCTGTTCTGTTGTCATGATAGGATCCTCCCAGGTATTACCTCCCTCTTTTTTAGAGGTGTGGAGGTAGTGTAGTATCTGTTCTGTTATCATGATACCCCCTCTCAGGTATTACTTCCTCCTTTTTAATGGAGATTTATAGGCTCCAAAACTATTTGACACAATTACACCATATTTGACATTAATCACCATCAGCATGTCAGATCTTCAACTAACAACAAGTGGAATCTGTAACATAGAGTGTGGTAGAACATTTACGAATAGTGCTACTAATTGTGCTGCCATTACTACAAATAGTAAAGACTTATAGGCTCCAAATTTGACAAAAATACATCATATTTGACAGTAATCACCATTAGCATGTGGGATCTGTAACAAAGAGTGTGGTAAAACTTTTAAGTATAGTGCTACTACGTGTGCTGATATTACTACAACTATTAGAAACTTAAAGACTACCAAACTATTGGACACAATTGCACGATATGTTTTCTTTTAACTAAAAATATTGCTTTGGGTATGGGCAAGGAGACATTTGTTAGGGGGAGGAATGATTTGTTTCAACTAAAAATATTTCTTATGGTAAGGGGAGAGTACTATTTTTTGGGGGGTAGAGGTAAAAAACTTTTGAAGGCTGTCGGGAAAAATCTTTTTGGGGGGTGAGGCCAAATTTTTTTTTGTTTTAACTTAAAATATATCTTAGGGTAGGGGGAAAGTAAAAAAATATTTTTGGGAGTGGGTGGGTGTGGAGGGTAACATTTTTTAGAGGGGTAGGGAAAATTGTTTTGTGGGGTGCGGCCAAATTTTATTATTTAAAAAAATATTTTTTGAACATAAAATGTTTCTTTGGGTAGGGGGAGAATAAAAAACTGTTTTTTTTGGGGGGGTGGGGGGTGGGGGTGGAGGGTAAAACATTTTGGGGGGGGTCTGGAAATTTTTTTTTTGCACCGCTGTACTACACTTATTCACTCGAGCGTGTTTTAGTAAAGTTTTAATTATTTTTTCCAACCTAACACTCAATATTACATTTGGCCCACCATCAACGTCTCTCCGAAAAAACAACTCCATATAGGTGGTAGCAAAGACTTTTTCCCTTAACAATTGTGTACTGTGACTACACTCATCGACACCGAGAAGTAATAAACACAGTTTACTTTTCACAAAACAGTCCGTCCTTATTTATCATTTGCCTTGTATTAATTTACTACATAATATAAAACAATACGCAAACAAATAATGACCGCTCCCGTTGAATCCTATGATATTCCGCGAATATCATATTACGTTTTTTCTATTTCTAACTATGATTTCCACATTTACATTCATTCCGGAATGAAGCGAATGACATTAACGAACATAGTTCCTGCAACATTTATTCTTCAAATATGGCGGCTACAATTCCTTCATTAAATCGACTTCCTACTTAATTCAATAGCCGCCAAGATGCTGTTAGACCGCGACACATTTATATTTTCAAAATCATATACCTTTCACCCGTCCCAAATAAATGACATAAACCGTGTCATTGTTGAACTTTACTTTTCGCTGCCAGAAGCTGCCAGTAAACAAGCTTACGTTAAGTCGCATATTTTCACATGCATTTTTCAAGTAGATACTGTGGCGCAATGGTTAAGAAGGGAGGTTTCATTATCTCCAGTATCGGCGTTCGATCCCATACTGCTCTAAACCATTTTCTTTTCTTTTGTTTTAATTTAAAACATTGACCAACACGGTAGAGGGGGGGGGGGAAGAACAATAGTCGGTTTCTTTTTTTATTCAATACATACTAATTTCTCCCGTGCAACGCCGGGCGACGGGTTCCGCTAGTATATATATAAAGAGAGAGAGAGGAGTGAGAGACGTAAAGTGATAGACAGACACAAATAAAGCGACAGATATGCATATGCATAAAGCAAGTGAGAGGGAGATAGACAGAAACCGATATATATAGAGAGAGACATAAAGTGAGAAAGCCAGACATAAAGGGAGACATAACACCCGCGAGAGAAACATGGTTCGAGAGAGGGAGAGAACGACATCAAACCCGATTGAGAGGAAACGAAACAAATCCAGTCTCGAGTTATAAAAAGAGAATAATAAAGAAAGAGTTAAAGAAAAGTTGATTGATGAAATTATTTAAAATATATGGGTTGAAGAATTGGAACATATTCCAGGAATATTCATCCAACCTATTTATGAATGCGTCCCTTGGCAGCTTCTGTTGAGCTGAACGTCGTAGAAAAGAAGTTTTGCTCATGACAAACAGTTTACATGTTCTTCTATTGTCAGATATTTTTCAATATTTGCATTTATTATTATTCTGTGTTTGTTTACATACATTTAAGGGATGATAATCGTATAGAATGTCTAGGTTAGACATTAAATAGGTGAACAATCAAACAAAAACTAATTTGAACAAAATGCAATTAAAACAGGATCTGATTCACTATTTCGCTCTCATTACGGGCATTATCAAGAATGAAGATAATGAATTAACATTAACTATCTCTATCGCCACGGTTTGTGCAAACGTCTTGAGCCTGCTCTCGACCTGCCAAGCCAGTTGTACATCCAATGAAATGTTCTGATGTGTGAATGTTTGTTTAGGAAAAATACATGTTATTAATAAATAATTATAATTTGCGTCTCAATTTTCGTCCTAAATATTTTATTAGTTAACTATTATTTAATACGTGTTACATTCTGTAAATGTTATTGATGTTGGACATTTTCCCCTTTTATTGTTATTTTTTTCATTTGTAATCTATTCCAATTTCTGATTAATAAACATCAATTTCCTGTTATAAACGAGTATAACATTCATATTAACATAGACAGTATTTATATATTGGATGCATTTGTCAGACATGCAAGATATAACCGCAGATGGTGTTGAGAAGGGAGAATGGTGTATGGTTTGTGATAGGGTATGTGTTTAAACATGAGATTGCTTATTAGTTGAATATATATAAGCCATATAGATTACAACACTGCAACCTAACATTAACAAAATATAATTTGATACTGGCCCTCTCAGTCTTCCATAATTAAAACAAAATCAGACATTAAAGAAAAAAAACTATAAATAGATACGAGCATGAAGAGGAAAAATAAGACAACTCTTGATGACGATCGCGAGATCGAAAGCTCTTGTTTAAACTGCCACCCGAAACCATACATCTCGCTCACCGTATGTGTATATGTTCATATATTTTTATGTACAGCATTGACTCTTAAATTAATTAACCGATCATTATGAAATTTTTCAAGTGTAAGATATGGGAACGTGGGCTATATTTACTTTAATTCATTTTATTTTAATGGAGTAAAAATAGGGTAGAATTTATTTAGGAAAATTACGATACCACCGTTTAGTGCAATTTTAAGACAATGTATTAGACTTCAATTACTAAATATTCCTCAAATTTACGGTTTTTAAATGGGTTTTAGGAGCATATTAAGAGCACAACCTCCCAAGATTTGCATTTAGACATTTCTACGATCAAACTCATTTAATTTATTTTAATCAAAATTTAAAAAAGGATTATATACATAAGGTTTAGTATCTTGATTTTAATCTTCTGTAAGGTAACATGAAATGGTGGAAAACTTCTGTTTAGCGAATTTATTTTTACCGGTTTATGGACACTTATTCGGTTTTAGTATATATATATATATATATATATATATATATATACAGGGTGGGCCAAAATAAGGGTCCTATCTTTAAATTTGAATAACTTGAATTTGAATAACTTCCACAAAATAAAAGTTAAACTCACCAAACTGTATGTGTGTGTAGACTGACCCTTCCGAGATTTTTTGAAATAAACAAAACAAATTTTAGCCGAAAAACACTTCTTAAAACTTACAAAAACTAAAGTATTGTTTTTTACACTGTTTTGAGTTTTTTAAGCAAAAATAATGTTTTCTAAATGAGGGTACGTTCCTTAGGGCTAATACGGCTCATGCTTGCTTCGGAAGGGGTCCTTTACTTATTCTAAAAAAAAAAAAAAAAAATCAATAAATAAAAAAGTTATGAATTTTTAAAAATAGGACCCTTATTTTTGCCCACCCTGTATATATATATATATATATATATATATATATATATATATATATATATATATATATATATAACTCAATGTGTCTATATGTGTGTGATGTGTGTGTGCTTACTATAGTAAGATTAGGTAATCTACATAAAATCTAATAATGTATTCTCATGTAAAATGAAACTGAAGACAATTAAAGTGTTCCAGCATCTCTAAATGCAATAACAGTGGGGATATGAGGGCATAAACACATTACAACTTCAAATATATCCTATTTTTATTAACTTAAAATCATATGAATAATTTTTTTCTGGGGACGACAAAAGAAATAGTCTCAGATCTCTAAAGTCTCTGCTAACGTAAGTAAGCTATGACAGTCAGACCTCTTTTAAAATTTCATATATCTCCAGCTTTGATGACATTTATATCATATTTTAAAATTCTCCAAAGAAGAGCATGGCAATTTTCCTGAATATCTACATTACTCTATGTGACGAATATATACATGCCCTCATCTCTAAGTTACCCATACGGACAAAACCCTCTTTAAACTTTAAATACGTATATCCGATGTTTCTTCATGCGTGTTAATTTTAAATTCAACTTAATAAATGCCTAAATTGTTTAATTGAGAAATGATCAGACTGAAAACGCGAATGTGCGGTTCGATTCTACTCCCCGATTAAAAAATGAAAATAATGAAATCAAAGAGGATATTTTCTCTTTTTTAATATAAAAACATGTAAGTGTAGAATTTGTGTATGTTTAGTAGATAACGCCTCTCAATCTGTCTTTCTGCCTGACTCTCTGTTTCTCTTATTTTTCTCTTTTTCACGCTTTATATTCCTAGACTATCGAAAATAGACGACCGTTAAGGAGTCTATTTTTGCTAGGCTGCCGCGTTCTTGGGTGGTGAAACATTGATTTTTTTTAGTAAAAAAAAACAAATAAACAATTAGCCTTCGAATATTTTTTGTTCAAAGTGGAAAACAAAATTGGGGATTCCCCCCCCCCAAAAAAAAAAATTGGGACATGGGCGAAACTCCCCCCCCTTAAAAAAATAGAGCGAGTACGCAGACCCACACTATATCGAAGAACCAGTTTTGATGCGTAGCCTCGTTTTAAGATTCCAGATTTCATCAAAAACAGTATTTCTAGTCATTCAGAAATATATATTTTCATGATATATAAAATAGAAAAACTTACGAAAAGGCTCCATCAGTTGATATTCTCTACAATCAAGCGGAAGAAGAACTAAAAATGCAACCATATTGATTTTGATTTTTCTTCAGTCTGATTGTGGAGAATATACATCGATGAAGCATTTTCGGTATTGTTTTTGATATTTAGTATATCGTAACATTTGTTTTCGGATTAGGCAGAGCAATTGTCATATAATAAAGTGGTCTTGATTGAAATATTTAATATTTTCTGAAAATTAATATTATACTATATATATATGTTTTCTTATTATCACTTCAATGATCTCAAGAAATGCCAAAATGTTGTTATACGCGTTTGTATATATATATATATATATATATATATATATGTATATATATATATATATATTGATGTATATGTTTGTTAGTGAGGGTTTTCTTATTTTAGTTACGCATGCGTATGTGTGTTTTAGTGTTAGTATGGATACCTGTAATTGTATGTTAAGCGACATGTTGAAATTGCCATATGTGAGTGTGCCGATGTGTGAGCGGGAGGGTGGGTTTAGTCTTTCTGTTTATTTTATTATTCATAATTTCTTTTGTTCTTATCACTTCTTACTAGTTATATCCATTCATATATATTTATAATTTTATCGCTCAGTTGTGGACTTTTTGCCTATTGAAATATATTGTGTGTATATATGCATTTGAATGTATATTATGATTGTATGTATAGGTATATATAAGAATAAGGTGAAATTGAGTTCATTCTAATATTCGTTCCTTCTTTTATATACTATCCCAACCCTCTCCCTTCATAACAGACTTTCTTTTAACTTAAAGCTAAATTCATTTTTTCCGAATCTTCTGTCGGTGACGTAAAGAAGCTATACTTTCAAAAAAGTTATAGCTGAAACATTTCTGCACATATGTAGCCCAAACATGTGCGTATAAATAAAAGAAGTATACTAAATTATATATATATATATATATATATATATATATATATATATATATATATATGTATGTATGTATATATATATATATAACTGAATCTCTCTACTATTAATGAGTAACAATTTAACTATTACTTACCTTTTTCACAGTATATGGTTATATATGTGCATAATTCTCGATAGGGAGTTAATCTTCTTTCTAATTGTGTGTTTTATATATTTAAAAAAGATAAATAATTTTCTTTTTCCTTGAATAGTGTTTTTTCTTTACTTGCAATCTAGCATACGTTTTTTAACCATTGAGCCCCGTTGTATATACGTATTAATTTTGTTGTATTCTCTCAGTATGGTTTTTATTTATCCATACCCTTACTCCCGTCATCCTATCTAATTTGATGTATAATTGATAGTGTTCAACTCTATGGTCTTGATGCTGACTGTGGTCTTCTAAATTGGTGTCTATACCGTGCGCTGATAAAGAAAACTGATATTAATAAAAACACATCGTCTTAGAAACAATCGTACGCAAACTGTTATGTTGAATTCTTGGAGCGTAAAAAATGATCATGTAATAAGATTTACTAAGATGTAATATATATATATCACATTCATAATTATACTTGCCACTATAGGGTGTTTCTGTATTATTGAGGACGGATGCCTTTTCATCTTTAATTTAGAAGAGTCAGTGGAAAGGGGAGATAATACAAACTGTTTACCTTTTCTTGTAACCATGAATCATAAAGAACACCCAGAAAATGGTGGGTTGGTTAATTATTGTGTTTATTAAATCGTTGGGTGAAACTACAGAATAGTTTATTAACCCCACACCTTACCATGTTAAGAATTACTTTCTAATTTATAAATTTTAGCCCGGTCCGTAAACTGCATAAGTATCGTTTTTTAAATTTATTTTCTTACTAATTCTCTGGATTGTCCTCATGGTTATGGTTACAACTAAACAAAAGTTTGAATTATCTTCCCTTTCAACTGACTCTTAAAATTAAAATAAAAATGTTATCTGTGTCTAATAATATAGAAGCCTTCGTATATTTCATGACTGTTTAATTGTTTATTTTGTTGATTCATATGTATTTCCTTGGCAACAACAGCATCAGCTGGAGTTAAATGTACTCGAGTAAAGAATAGAAATACCAACACCTTTTTTTTCATCGTTCTCCCCTAAAAACACTTTTTTATGTTCCTTCTCATTCTTTATATCAATTCTGTTTCCATGTTGTGAATTTCATACAAACTGTTCGTGTGATTACACGCATGCGAGAAGAGTATGTTGCTTAAGGCCAAAAGAAAGAAGAAACGCACACGAAAAAGAAAACAAAAAGTGAACAGGCCTGTTGTTTTGCCAGATGATACCACGTTGGATTGACCTTGCTTCCCGACTGATAGGGAATTGGTAAAATAAAACAAACAACAAAATTAAAAAGGGTATAAAGATAGAAAGAGTTGGTTCGAAGGAATGAATGAGGGGGACATTTTGAGATAAATAATAACAAGGGCAGGAACGAGGATGCTGGTAAAAGATGGAGTAAATAAGAGCAACTCCCTTTTGAAAAGAACAAGTAGAACATAGATAAAAAAGATAAAAATAGAAATGAGTCTGAACTTGAAACACAATTCTAAATAAAATAAAGATTATCTAGGCAAAAACACGAGAAATAAAAAAAAAGACAATAAAAGAACCCAGTTGCGGTGCGTGTTTCGTTTTTATGTAGATTTAAACACCATAACAAGCATTTATGCAAATATAAACTTTTTAGTTATGAAAAGCCTTACAACTTGATCACGCTAACATACTAACGGCCTTAGCGCGCGTATAGACGTAAGTGATCTTGTACTACGTCCGTTTAAACAGGACGTACTACAAGAGAAAGAAAAAGCGAGTGATACCGAGAACGAAAGATGGGCGGAAATAGACTGAGAGCCAACGCGAGAAAGAGTAAGACCGAGCGCAAAAAATATAAATAAATAGAGCAAAACTATGGGGAGACTAAGTAAAAAAGAGAAATAAATATATATAGAGAGAGCGTCAGAGCGAGAGAAAGACCGAAAGAGAAAGAGAAAGTGTGATAAAGCGAAATATATATATATATATATATATATATATATATATATATATATATAGAGAGAGAGAGAGAGAGAGAGAGAGAGGGTGATACCGAGACCGAAAAAAAGGACAGGGAGAGCGAGAGACCGAGAGGGAAAGAGAGAAAAAGATATTCAGAACAAAAGAGAGGGCGATGTCATAGAACGAAAGAGAGAGAGAGAGAGAGAGAGAGAGAGAGGTACAAAGAACGAAATTATAGTAGAGAGAGCGAGATCGATAGTGAAAGAGTGAAAGAGTAAAACAGGGAGCTAAAGAGAGAAAGAGAGAGAGAGAGAAAGATTACAATACTTAACAAAGTCTCGTCAACGTCAATCTTTCAAAAACCTTTCTCTTCTGTACGTCATTTCAAATTTTAAAAACACGTGTTTGCTTCAAATCGCATGAAAATATATAAACAACTAAACAAATGCATTATTCAGGTGTATGATGCTGATCGATATCGGCTAGCAAATAATTGAAACACTAAAAAAACACAATTGTTTGGTATGAGATTCGAACGCTGAAAGATGGCATCAAATATTACAAATGTAGGAGAAAGCCTAATCCACCGTGGCACGATCAAAAGAAAATATGTTGTCTTTGTAAATTACTTCAACTATTTATGAGTTCGGCGTAAGAATACAAACTCCGCACCGATCTAAATAGATTTGATTGTCTAAAACAATTCAAGAGACAAAGAAAAAGTCCGTTTTTAATAATAATAATAAAAAAGATGTCAAATGCGTACGATGGTTTGACTAAAACCATAGTGACCTATTTCTATGTTTATTTGTTGTTTTTTTTACTGGCAGTGAAAACTTAAAAAATGTGTTCGAAATGTAACGCTAAAAATGTTGGAACATTTGTTTCTAATGTTACTGTTACGTACCTTTAATTTTGAAATATGAGTTTTATCAAAAGTTGAGGAACCACCATCTATACGTACAACATATAGTTAAATTAAGTACACATGTGTACTTAGGTTTACCGGTTTCTAGGTGTAGGTGCAGATCTAAAGGTAAGAATTATCTGCTTGCCATCTGTCTTCAACACTATATAACATACACTCCTGATCAAAAATTTAAGATCACTTGTAAATCTTTTAAAATAAGCCATTTCCTAAGGATATATTTTAAACTTCTCTCACTTAAGGTTACCAATACTACAATTTTAAAGGTTATGGAAACAAAAAGCTACATTCCAAACATTTTATTCGGAAATTTACATTTTTATGAAATGAGGCATTTTACACTTGATCAAAATTATAAGACCAGGTGTATAAATTGTTAGATCTATGGAACTTCAAATGTTTTTAGTTAAGTTAGAGATTAGCGAACACTGCGTAAAGGTGTCGCCATGCCTAAAGCAAGGAAACTTACCAAAGTTCAGCGTGCTAAAATTCTAGATTTCCATAAGCAAGGTTTGTCACAGCGGGCGATCGCAGCTAAGGTAAATCGCAGTAAAACTGATCTACAACTATCTAAAGAACAGTGAGAATTACGGGATAGCAAAGTCGACTGGTAGGCCCCCAAAGAAATCTCCTGCATATAGTAGGAGAATAAGACGGGTTGTTGGGAAAGACAGTGGACTTTCTTCTAGTCAAATTAAAGCAGTCACAGATGGTGATTGCAATCCAGTAACCATCCGACGACACTTACGACAAAAAGGTATGGTAAATAAAAAGCGTACACAAATTCCTCGGCTGCTTCCACGTAACAATGTGGGCGGACGTGAATACCAAACATGGAACGTTGAGAAGTAGAAGAAAGTCCTGTTTTCTGATGAGAAACATTCAATCTTGATGGTCCTGATGGCTTTTAACGATATTGGCATGACAAAAACATGCCTCTTGAAATTTTCTCCACACGTCGTATTGGGTGCCTTTTATTACAGAAGGAAGATGGAGCTCCAGGTGGTGCAGGGTCGTCAGACAGCGGCTTTTTATGTCTACATGCTTCAAGAAACATCGTTGATGACGGAGGGCCATCGTTTGTGTTGGGATGGTTATTCCAACAGGATAATGCTACACTCCCCGCTGCACGACGGACCTTGATCTTTCTCCAAGAAAATGGGGTCCATCTCTTGGGAAATCCTGCATGCTCAGCGGACTTGAACCCAGTTGAAAATGTGTGAGGATGGATGACAAGAGATGCTTATCGAAATGGCAAACACTATTTAACAAAAAATGAACTTCAGAAGCTGGAGTAAGATCCCCCCGCACCTTAATGGAAACGCTTATTTCTAGCATGCCCCAGATAATTTTTAAAATCATAAAAACAAGTGGAGGTAGAACTCATCATTAAACTTGGTTGTTGAATGTTTTCACACACTTTTCGTACAATTTCGTAGAAATTTTGTCTCTGGTCTTATAATTCTGATCAAGTGTAAAATGCTTCATTTTATAAAAATGTAAAGTTTTGAATGAAATGTAGCTTCTTGTTTCCATAACTTTTTAGATTGTAGTATTGGTAACCTTAAGTGGGAAGACTTTAAAATCTATCCTGAAAAATGTTTATTTTAAAAGATATGATCACTTCATAGGAGATTTAAAGAACATGTTGAACAAAAAGCACGTACGTAGCAGAAGCATAGAATATATTGAAGATCCTGGCTTACCCCATTCCACTAGGCATTTCAGAAAATTGCAAATATGTCATTACTACCATAACTACTTTAGTAAGATATAACTTTTAGAAAATTGTAGGTCGAAAGCTCGACATGTTTCGGAACACACGCACACATTTATTTATATATTATCCTTTTAAAACAAAGAACTGTCAGATATTTCTCTGAGTGAAGAATGTCTATTTACAAATAAAAACAATAGGCAGAGAGGGTGTAATAATACCAACGATTTCAATTTGTTAGTTTGTAAGAGTAAACACTATTTAGATATAATAGCAATCGTAACCATACATCAATGGAATTTTGACTGATGATTTTCATTCAGGAATGATACGATAACGTCTCATAGTAGTTAAATGCATTACATATACACTAATACCTACAATTATATACATTATATATACATATATAAATATTTAAAATAAATCATTTATACATATATATATATATACATATTTTGAATAAATCATTTATATATATATATATACACATATAAAATAAATCTTATATATATATATACACATATAAAATGAATCTTATATATATATATATATATATACATATATTAAATAAATCTTTTATATACATATACATATTTAAAAAAAATCTTTTATATATATATACATATATTAAATAAATGTTTTATATATATATATATTTTAAATAAATCATTTATATATATATATATTTAAAAAAAAATACTTTATGTATATATATATATATTTTAAATAAATCATTTATATATATATATATTTAAATAAATCATTTATATATATATATATTTTAAATAAATCATTTATATATATAAATATTTTAAGTAAATCATTTATATATATAAATATTTTAAATAAATCATTTATATAAATATTTTAAATAAATCATTTATATATATATACATAAATATTTTAAATAAATCATTTATATATATATATATATATAAATATTTAAAATAAATCATATATATATATATATATAAATATTTAAAATAAATCATATATATATAAATATTTAAAATAAATCATATATATATATATAAATATTTAAAATAAATCATATATATATATATATAAATATTTTAAATAAATCATATATATATATAAATATTTTAAATAAATCATATATATATATATATAAATATTTTAAATAAATCATTTATATATATATATATATAGAGATTTTAAATAAATCATTCATATATATATATATATAAAGATTTTAAATAAATCATTCATATATATATAAAAAGATTTTAAATAAATCATTTATATATATATATATAAATATTTTAAATAAATCATTTATATATATATAAATATTTTTGAATAAATTATATATATATATAAATATTTTAAATAAATCATTTATATATATATATATAAATATTTTAAATAAATCATTTATATATATATATAAATATATTAAATAAATCATTTATATATATATATAAATATTTTAAATAAATCATTTATATATATATATAAATATTTTAAATAAATCATATATATATAAATATTTTAAATAAATCATTTATATACAGGGTGTTTCAAAAGTCTTGGGAACATAACGATTTTTAATAACTCAAAAACTATTAGGAGTTGGAAAAAGCAAATTGGTACCGTTGGAAAGGTTAAAGTTTCAAGTTTTGTGGGGAATCTTCAAATTTGCTCAATATGAGCACCATTCGTCACACGGCAGACATCTAGTCGATAGTCCATTTCCTGCCAAACGCGTTCCAGCATCTTGACGTCAATGGTTCCCACAACTGCCGTTACTCGAGCCTTTAGTTCGTCAATATCTCTTGGAAGGGGCGGCACATAGACTTGTTGCTTGACAAAGCCCCAAAGGAAAAAGTCACACGGGGTAAGATCTTGAGACCTAGGAGGCCAGGGCATAAGAACATCATCACCTCGCCCAGATCTCCCAATCCATCTACCAGGCAGCCTTGTGTTAAGAAACTGCCTTACTCTAAGACTCCAGTGTGGTGGTGCACCATCTTGTTGAAAAATGAAGTCATCAGATTCTGCTTGTTCCAACTGAGCCATTAACCAGTCTTCCAGCATGTTGAGATAGGATTCACCAGTGATAGTTGCCTCTTCAAAGAAGAACGGTCCATAGACACCTTTCTTGGAAATTGCACAAAACACGTTCACTTTTGGTGAATCTCGCTCGTGCTCAAGAAGTTCATGAGGATTGTCAGTACCCCATATGCGAGTGTTATGCTTGTTAACTTTGCCATTCAGATGGAAGGTCGCCTCATCGCTAAAAACAAGCCGGTCATCAAAGCCGTTATCTTCCAACTTCTCTTGCATTGCAATGCAAAAGTCACGGCGAAGTGGCTTATCAGTGTCCTTCAACTTTTGGACCAACTTGAGCTTGTAAGGTACCATTTGCAGTCGTTTCCTTAAGACACGCCAGACAGTTGCTGGAGCAAGCTGAAGTTCCCTGCTGGCTCTTCTCACTGATTTACGGGGGCTCCGCTGAAAGGCTGTCCGAACTTGCTCAACTGTATCTTCTGAAGTTGAAGGGCGACCTGTTCGCTTACTTGGGCACAAACACCCATCTTTCACAAATTTAGCATGCCATCTGACAATGGATTTCCTTTCAGGGGCTTCTTTTTAAAATTTCCTGCGAAATGCACGCTGAACACATGTCCACGATTCAGTCTTTGAAAATTGGAGGACGCAAAATGCCTTGTCTTGTTTAGAGAACGCCATTACTGCACCTGGAAAGATAACACGAAAATCATTAGTATGACCAAAAACTTGATTAAGCAAGCTTTAAAATGGCACCAGTTTCATTTTTCTACCTGGAATAGTTCATGAGATATACGCATTTGTAATGTTCCCAAGACTTTTGAAACACCCTGTATATATATATATAAATATTTTAGATAAATCATTTATATATATATATATATATATGATTTATTTAAAAAATCCATTTATATATATACATATTTTAAATAAATCATTCATATATCTCTCTATATATTTCTATATGTATATCTATATATATACATACTGATCTATTTAAGAACCATACATTACAGATTCCAGATATGTATGATCGGGGTCATTGACATAGGTCAGTCTTTACTGTTTAGAGATGATTCGTATAACCCATCTGAAATCGTCAACTCTTCATGGATATGAAGACAGTTCGAAAATTCGTTTACTCCATTATTTAAACTACATTTTTCCATGAGGAGCAGATAATTTTAGATGGGTTGTAAAGTAATTTTCTAAACAGTACTAACCTACCATTAACGATGGTTCATCTCTAGAATCTGTAATGTATAGTTTTTAAATACACACAAACACACACACATGCATGCATTTAGCGTGAAGATTCCCCCGGGGGATAAAACGTAGGAGCCTCTGTGTAACTTAATTGCCATATATATTTTCATTGCTTACTATATATATATATATATATATATATATATATATATATATATATATATATGTGTGCGTGTGTCTGTGTGTGTGTTGTTGGGAATGATTAAATATTTTATTTAGGAAGTAATTCAAAGGTTCGCATTTTGCTGAAACCTCTAGATACAATTGTATGTAAACGTCTCATTCGGACAGCTGATCGGAGGGCTGTGCGGTTATAGATGTCCAGTTACACTAATCTAGGTCTTAGGTTCGTGCGGTAGGCAGATCAGTTTTATAGAAACTTGCTTGGCGTTTAAAGGCGAAACAAGCTTGTCTGTCAATATAAAAATTGGTCAATATATACCTGTGTGCTAATGTGATATTTTTGGATGAAAATCTTACCTGGACCCTATAACAGTTGCCACTTACGTTTCAATAGCAATGTTTTGTTTGGGGTGAAAAAATAAACAGAAAAAAAAGAATGTATTAGAAAACTACACATGAATCAATATAGAGAGTAAAGACACTTGAAATGGAACATAATGAATTTAATTTAGAGGAATGTATGGATTAGTATTTAGCTTAAAATATAAAACAAAATCGAAACACTGAATAAAATAATTTCAGGCGAAATATCGATCAATATATGCTTCTGTGTTGTACTTAATTGTATTTTGGTTATCCATAATTTCAAATGTAGTTCATTATACACGTAGCTTAGTCGTAATAGTATGATTGTTTACTAAGATCGTCATAAATACATAATATGTTAATCTGTATGTGTGTGTGTGTGTGTGTGTGATAAATGTATCCCTCTCTTATATATATATATATATATATATATGAGTCAAAATCTATCCATCTATTACCTATCATTAGTTAGTTTTTGACATTGAAGTATTTTTTTAGCTCCTAACATCAAGTGGCTTCATTCTTTGTCTGGGGCGACTTCAATATAAAAAAAATACTTAGTTCACCCCAAACAGACCAATTTGGCACTGTAGACGGAAAATTATGGTAAAAGTTTAGGGTGAAAGTTTTTTTGGGGGGGTCATCCTAAATTGGAAGCTGTGCAGCAAGATGCCTGTTCACATTAGTTTTAAATTTTTTAATGTCGGTGCAGTCGGGGGAAACAAGAACACGGAGGGAGTTCCAAAAGCCGACAGTTCGAGGAAAGAAGATATTTGGAGTAGAATGGTCTCCCGCATCTTTCTATGAATGGGATTTAGCTGATTATCTGGTTAGTCGAGTGTATTTACGTCGGGCGGGCACCAGATCAGCAAGTTTATGATAGCAGATTCCATGGAAATACTTGTAAAACAAGCACAATCATGCAACATAGCGGTGATGGGACAGGGGCTGGAGCTTGATTGACAGTGATCATCCTATTTGATTAGATACTCTTTTTGGGATCTTGTCTAAAAAAGAAAAGAAATAGAGATGTTGCCCCAGCCCAGATGTGACAACAATACGCCATGCATGGGCGAGTGGTGGCTTTGTGGAGATATAGGATACTATCAGGTTTGAGAAGTTTTTTAGCTCGGTAAAAAGGGGCCCACTTTCATTTCAGCAGCCTTTGCAATGTTTTCTATGCATTCGTTCGAATTCATGTTACTTGTGAATGTTAGGCCGAAGAGTCTGGACTTTGGACTCTCGTGTAGGGTGTTATTTGCCATGGCAATCGGGTGGTTGAAGAGGGTTTCTTGTAGTTATTGAAAGAAAAGAGCTTTGTCCTCGCGGAATTTAATTCATGACACCATTCCACTACAGACTAGAGATCGTTTTCTAACGATTCGGCTATTGCCTTGGATATATGCGCGTTCGTTTTACCCACATGGCGAGAGTAGAGCGTGGGGTCGTCAACAAATATACCCATCTCAGACACAATGTCATCAGGGAGGTCGTTTATGAAAATCAGGAAAAATAAAGGTCCAAGTTTCGACCCCGAGGATACACCTTCATTCATGTCATGTTGTTTAGATGAACGACTATCGAGGAAAAACTGAATCTTTGTTTTAAATAATAAAGATCTAATAATATTAAATATATGTCGCGTAATACCATATGAATTGTCAAAGGCTTTGGATATATGAAGCGCTACCACCTTTGCTTCACCTGACTTGTCCAGATTAATGTTAACATATCCGCAGTAGACCGTGCTTTCCTAAATCCATACTGATGACCAGAAAGAAGTTTAGCATTAACGAGGTGACGGACTATCACTAGATTGATTAAGGATTCAAAAAATTTAGCCAAGAGCGGTAATAGACTGATGGGGTTATAATTCTGAAAAGCAGTTCTATCTCCAGAATTCTTGAAGACTGGTACCACAGATGCTATCAAGGAAGCAATATTCGGCAAGGCATTTGTTGTAGAGTTTGGCGAGGACAAGTGCCAGTTCAGCGGAGCATTTCTTTATTATTATTACTGATATAAGATCTAATCAACATGCTTTGGAGGTGTCTATGTTTTTATGATGGCTTGGACATGAAATGGGGTGAT
>OY744516.1:164837521-164862521 GCA_963556195.1 Sepiola atlantica | reverse complement strand
CACCACCATTATCCAAGAGAATAACCACGTGCTTCCAACTCACTCGAATAAAAAAAATCAATTCTCATCTAAAAAATTCCAAGACACAATAGGCGTAGTTTAGCTTACATATTGTTGATAACGAAATAAAATATTCCGAGGCTGGGACAATTATATTTCCGTAACGGTGGAAATTATCGCTTAGTTTGTACTGTTTTATAGTACAGCATATTGGGCATTGTAAATTATCAATTGACGATCATTGATTACAGACGTACATCGATTTTAACATTAGATGGAGGATAATTTTATTTGTACTGAAGGGTTACCACTTATCAAGGTCGAACGCAACTTGAGGATGACGGTTAATGAGATGGAATGATAACAAGTTTAAAAGTGAAGAACCTCATGATAGGATTGAGTATAACTAATTGCTAGACTAAGTTTTCTAACTTGTAGGGACGGTATAGGAAAAGGAATCTATTTATTTTTGGACTTGAAGACGATCATAGTGTAATCTACAGGGAAGCAGTTCTCAGATATTCTTACCCTTATTAGAGGCTTAAAAGTATAAACATTTAAACGATGCTTGCCAATTCCAATTCTGTAACAATTGAACCTGTCTGCTATTTCACCCATAACTTCTGTAATTGTGGGTTCATATCTTTCCCCATGAACTTTGTCTATAAGTAAACGCAATATATTCAACAGGACTTACACTAGGTTTAATAATTCAATGATCCGTCATTTTGTCACTGATACCTTATTATATACGATTCATTAAAAGTACTTTAATATTTTACCTTTATATTGAAAGGGTCAAATGTGAGCTCCTACCATTTAAAAAAAATCATATTTATACACCCAATACGACTTGAACTTGATTTACCAATTTAGTCTTTTTATTCCGGCCACTGATATGTTTTGTAATAGGAGTTGCTGCATCGATATCCATCCTTCTTACCTTGTTTGATATGAAAAAAAAAACAGGTTACCAAATTTTGGTTCAAAGGACAAATGTCTACTTTAATTTAGATCAATTTTATTCAAACAGTTACATCAAAACAAAATAATCCAAAAAGAGTTATTAATAGAGAAATACAAACATAGGGTGGGTTCGCAGATATATATATATATATATATATATATATATATATATATATATATGTACTATATTTTCTAGATTTCAAAAGCGGGAAGTAGATCGAATATACATTTTAGCGTTCATCTCATCTAGCCAAGTCAAAAATATAACGTCTGTTCGCATCGCCTTCTCAACTGGAACTGTTTATAAATAACAGGGATCTATTTAGGGCGGAAGCGGAATTACCTCATATGCGAACATTGTTCTAATGGCACAACGTATATACATGCAAGTGTGATCGTAACAAACAACGTATTACTCACTCCGTGAGCGAGACCATGCTAGTGGCAAATAAGATATATCGAAATTATGTGGTTCCTACAGTTTCAATTACTCAAATTAATGTTTATTCTATTTATTTCGCTATTTCAACCAAGCATGAATATCCAGTTTATTAATTATTTATTACGTTTTAAATATGCTTTTCTGTAGTTAAAAGACCTAATGAATTATTGGCCCAATTGATAACGTTGACTACTGTGGAATCTTAGGTGTCAGGTTTAAATGGAATATGATCTATTGTAATCATTTACGTACTAATACTGTTGTGAAAATTAGTAAACCGCACCCTTCACGTTGCGACCAATAAAACGTAGGCAAAAGGCACCGCATCTCACAGCTTAAAAGAGTTGATGTGTCGTTAAACAGACCAACCAAATAAAAAAATACAGCCTTAAGTACATTAGAAAAACGAATTTGTTTTCAATATTTATGGTTAAATTTGTAATATTTTGATAATAAACTTACCAAAGTGTTCCATTTTATTAAATAATAAATATTACATTTCATAAGCATTTCATTTTATGCGTTTTCTTTGTAAGCAGTTTAATAATTATCTATTAAGTTTTAACTGACTTTCAAAATTGATAACATTATATACTCTTTAAATACCTTAATAAAATATGATACGTTTCATACAAGTAAAAAAGACAGAATACAACTTATGAGAGAAATAAATTATTTTTTTAAGTAAATGACGTAAGCGACTTCATTCTGATAATTTCAAATCAACGTTTTCTTGCATCATTTTTATTTTATAAGTATCTGATATGTTATTGCGATTTACGCACTTTTGCAACTAAGGATCATTCTAGACATTTTGTATAAAGGTGCCTACGGGGAAAGACGAGCAGTATTTCTGTAACGTATATTCTGGTATTCTATAAATACACCCTCTCTTAAATATACCACCGTGTTGTGATATTTATTATCGGCCATTCAAGGTTACAACACTGGCGACGAAGAACTCGGACTTATTCGCCAAATATAACCCGGACATATGTCGCACACAACACTGACAACGAAAATGTTGACTTATGTCTGATACTGCATAACTATTACTACAACTGGCGATGTTGAATTTTCGAAAAAAATACTTCGGTAGTGTGCTGGAAAAAATGTTAGTTACAACAGTAACAGCGAGAAGTCAAAAGGCAAACTGAATTTTTAACATACAATGCGAAAGGAAATTCACCAATGTCAGAAAATAAGATAAAAAAAATGTTTTCAAATTATTTCTTGACACGTGGTTTTGAAATTTTAATTGTTTGACTACGGAGACAAAACAACAAAACGTCATTCGATTTTTCTTTGGCTTTTTATTGTTTAATCAGGAGCACGTTATAAGCTTGAACAAGAATTTATCTTCAAGTGAGAAAAGTTACGACTGTGTAAAAAAAAACAACTAAAGTAAAATACGAAAATGTCGGTGATCTATTTTAATGGACAATAATGGAGAAATTTAATAGTGCCAAGTTGGAAAACATAAAACACTAAAAAAATCAGCAACTGTAATGACAAAAAGAACAAATCAGAAGAAAATAGAAATCGAAAAGCTTGTCTAGAAGTGTAATTCCAAGAAAAACAAATAGAAAAAAATAAAATTTTATGAAAACAATTTGCAACATTTTAAACAATGAGGAAATGTTTTTTTATACGGAAGAACTAAAAAAATATACGAATTATTGAATAGGAGTAAACATGTTGATGAAAGTGTATTTTCACAAAACCCTATTTGGAGCGCTATCGATAATTTTACTTACCACACTAAAAGCGAAAATACGTTTGCTTGGCATTTCAGACGATACGAACATCTTTATAATAAAGACTGTGCGAATAAGACCGGTTTACAAAAAAGGTTTATGTGCCATTACACAACTTGGGTAGAGTTGAATATATCAAATTCGTCAATGATATATTGAAACAAAAAAAAAGCAAGCTGAACTTTTTTGAAGCGGTACAATTATAACCTATTT
The DNA here is from genome assembly GCA_963556195.1 of Sepiola atlantica. NCBI lineage: Eukaryota > Metazoa > Mollusca > Cephalopoda > Sepiida > Sepiolidae > Sepiola > Sepiola atlantica. Next base: position 164,859,143 of record OY744516.1, on the reverse strand, counting down.
TTTTACTCTAAGACGTATTTTTAACTAAAGAGTGTATGAATCTCACAATGAAAGAAGACTTTGAAATTAAGAATATTCGTAATAAAAACTCAAACAATCATTTGGCACAAACTTGATTGAACATTTTAAATCATGGAATATCCCCATAAACTCTTTCTGGCAAATTATTGAAACTGTAAATGCCGATAAAAATTTAGTTTTCTCTGTCGAACTGGGAAGATGTAAAAAATGACTGTCAATTTGTAATAGTTCAACCAGTTTTTCTTTAATAATGAAATATTTCATTAGCGTCATTACATAAAATTGACGAGGAAATACATGGATAAGAAAAAGAAGCATTAACTAAAGCGATTGGGCTTTGCCTACTATCCACGTAAAATTGAAGAGATCTGTGTTTGTACAAATGTCCCTACGAGATTGAACCACGCACTAAAGGATTATCACTATCCTCTGCTTATTCTCAAAAAAATATTTTCGCTCAACTGACCGGAGAAATTGTTTTTCAATGGTTGCTTTAAGTGATGCTTAACTAGAAATACCCGTGGACGAGAATATAGACAAGTAAAAGATGCGGATAACGATTTTAAAAAAATACAATATCTTTTACGTCATCAGTTGCTCTCCCATATATTGATACCTTCCACTTTTTAAAGTAGCCTGTTTGATTTCCATTTTTCAAACGGCTCACTCAACCTTTCGACTTCAGTCCTGAAACTAGTTTTTACAAGGTCGTTACCTGGATTCAAACCACTACTTATCTCATTTTGAATTAAACTCCAAGAAAACATATCTGAAAAGCCCATGGACGCCCTTCAAATGGCTTTTAAAACACAACTGACATCCTAAACTTTTACATTGCAACCTTCTTCAACTAGATTACTTGGACGTATTAATGGGTTTGCTCTCACAAAATGCAACGGATTTTACTAGTTTGAGTGTAACCTATACTGGATTTACCGTCTTGTGACTCGCTGCTACAATTTTCATAACGCCTTCAACGGTGAACTATTTCCTAAATCGCCAACCTCTTCTCATTGGACATTTTTCATTTTTGTATTGATTCTATATTATCTTATATCTTTTTCAATTATGATTTTTGGTAATTTCCCTTACTGCTTGCTATTCCTCTGACGATAAGATTTCATTCTTCGAAAAGCCATAGCTTTAGGAAGTACAATAAATGTATTTTATTTGAAACACCTTGTTTTGAGCAAATTATGACGTAATATATATATTGTATTTTACAATCTTTATTCTGCTGTTTTACTTGTCTTACTCCCATATATATATATATATATATATATATATATATATATATATATAAGTTGATTTCGAGTACAATAAAATGGTAAGCAAACTTTCAGAGGAAGCATTATTTATTGATAATTGCTAAAATTTTACTTAAAGTCTTTTCGTCTGCCCCTTTAAAAATTGTTAAGTAAAAACTAACAAAAATCGGATGAAGAATGATGGGAACATTGTTTAAGTGTGTAGACAAAAACATTTTGAAATATCAGTTGGAGATCTTCCACGATTCAATTCCCCCATAACGTTGATTGATTGACATCTTTTTTCTATCTCAATTGACTTCTCCATCTTAAAGATGTTTCAATACACATGATCCACACCTAAGCTAATTAACCTACGAAAGGGCTAGGAAAAAATGTGATGTACGCATGTCTGCTTATATCTGACAGAAAATGACGAAAGTGACAGAAACACGCTATGTTTGGTCTTTATACTGCGAGCTAACATTCGGGATGAATATTTCTTGTGTTTTCATTGCTTGAAAGAAACTACTGACTTGAGCTTTTGTCTAATGAAGATTTGATACGTAAAAATAAGATAAACTGTCGATGCCAAAAAGTTGATCAGCAAATACAAATCAATCATCATAGATCGATTTCAGCTCTACGAATGCCCGACCAAACTTTTTATAACGTAGAAAGTGATGGTTCGCATCGACGATTGCTTTAAAGATCAATCGATTAAATCATTTTTGTTTAGTTTGATAACTTATTTACCAAAGGGAATACGTTTTCCCCTTACACCATCTTTTACTGACAACGCAACTTTTATCCATACGATTTTACTTAACCATTATAGGATTGGAAACTAATTTCCCGACGTTTTTTTTTTAATTTTGAAATCTATCTTTTTAAACTTTTAAATAAATTTTTCTTGTGAGTTTTATTTTTGAATCATTTAAAAATCTATCATGTTTATTTTAGTTAATTTAGTTTCTGTTTATTTGCAGATCATTAAGATAGATTATTAAGTAAACAGTGATTATTTTTCACACCTTATCATTGTTTTTTTTTAGGGGGGGGGGCTTTCTAATTTCTACAAAAAGAGGTATTGAAAATCTTGTTTAACATTGGTAAAAGTTGTAAAGAAGAAGGGAAATACATTATTGATTAATTAGTAGTTCTTTTTATTAAATCTTTTAAATTGAAAGTTAAATAATAAAAAACGACGCCAACATAGTTGGCAACCCAATATCTTTCTATTATAATTATTTCTATTTTTTCTATGCCTGGTAATTGTATGAATTCGCGTGACATTCTTTACTGCGCAGGGTTGGCGTCTTTGATCTTCATCCGAGGCTTTGAGTCAATGTACGCATGCGCATACGAGCCTGGTTTAACCAGTTGACCTTATTAAATTGTTTGTACCGGACGTAGAGCTTTTTATCACGTTTCGTACGAATTGGAAACACGAGATTCACCATGTCTCTCAAATTATGAATTAATATCTGCTATGGCAAATAACAAACGGATTGTATTTGATAAACATTCGCTATACAGATCGCCATGGGATCTACAGATCTTGTTTGTCGATTTCTTCTCTGGCACCAGGATTGCAGATAGTGTATATTTATCATTTTCTCGGCAACTAGAACACAATTTTGAATGAATTCGACGAAAACAAATAAACGTGTAGCTATTGTATTGACTTCCGATGTTTATTGGAAAGGTCTTGTTTGTGTCGCTTTTCCCGCGTCTTAGAATAAGTTTGCTTTCGGGTCATTTGTTTTTCATCAAAACATGCTTAGAATTATACTATCATGTGTACATAATACTGAGTGGGCCGAAGTATTTTGGAACGCTTGTGTTATACTGTAGACTAAATAGAAAAAAGTATGGAACTATATTACATTTTAAAGTCTTAATTACTATTAAGACGGAAGAAGCTACCCTGATTAGGGGCCAGATTTACAGGGAGTATCCTAAGTGGGGAGTTCTACAGCAAAATGTTTGGTCGCATTAAATTTACATTAAAACATGTTGGTATAGTTGGGGATAGGGAGAGAAGAAGGGGATTTAGAAAGGCAAGCGGTCCGAAGAAAGAAGCTTTTAGAGTAGAATTTTTTTCAGCATCCGGGGACCTTTACAGTAAAGGGTGTGCTTTTACTGCTACTCGTGTATGTCGAAGATATTTATGTTGAAAGGGTACCAGTGTAGTAAGGTGGTCGGAACACGTGGAAGTACTTGTAAAACACGTACATGAATGACACATTGCGGAGATAGAATAGGGGCTGGATATTGGTAAACAGTACCGGCCTATTACGTTAGAAACATTTATTAGAACTTAGTCCAAAATGAAATACTGGTGACTGGTGCTTCATTCCCGATGCGGTAACAACATTCCATTCATGAGCAATTAGTTGCTTTATAGAGATATAGGATACTTTAAAGGGGAAAAAAGGTTTGTTCTGGTAACATTAAATGTCACCATCTATTTTGGGATCCATTCTACTGCAGGCTGGACATCATTTTCTTATAATTCAGCCATTGTCTTGGTTATGTCTATGTTTGATTTTCTTATCGAAGAGAGTGTGGTGTCATCAGAAAACATACCCATCTTGCACGCGATTGCATCACTGCTCCTAAATGGATTCCGAGGCTATAGCATAACAATCATAACATATTACTCGACAAACTGTATTCACACTGAACTCCAAAAGCATATAACGCTTAATATTATGTAACCCATTGATCATAATGTATACATAGTTATAAGCAAAGAATACATACTAATCCGAATTAAATAGTTGGAAGAATAAATAATATAGGTATAATTTGAAACAAGTAAAAATTGCAAGCTGTATTTCTAAGATGCTTTTGTTTAGTTTAGTTTCATTTACGGAATATCTACTATCTATTGGTTATTTAATGTTGACTAAATTTGTCAAATGGAATCCTTTGTATATTTATATAGGATAACTATTTTATATTCTCCGAAAACATTACTCTTTGAAGCTATTTTACAGTAACAGTGTGAACATTAGTCTTAGAAACATGATTATTGGGAAAATATACTCTTAGCCAACATTTCTCTTCGAAAAGAATTACAGTGAAGTTGGGAACATTACTCTTAGAAAACATTACTCTTAAAAATCATTAGCCCTAGAAAACATTACTCTTCGAATGTAATTTTACAGTGTATGTTGGAACATTATTCTTAGAAAACATTACTCCTATCAAACATTACTCTTCGAAGGAAAATTTACAGTGAGAGTGGAGTCATTACTCTTAAAAAGATTACTCCAAGAAATGTTACTCTCAGTAAACATAAAACTCATAAATATGTTTTTACAACGAGAGTCATTACTCCTAGAAAACATTTACTCTCAGAAAACATTACTCGTCGAAGGAAAATTTTCAGTGAAAATAAGAACATTACTTTAGAAAATATTACGCTTAGAAAACATCATTTCTCGGATGTAATTTTACAGTAGGTGTGGGAACATTACTTTTAGAAAACATTATTCTGAGAAAACATTACTCTTAGAATGACATTTTACGGTGAGAGTAGAAATATATTTCTTATAAAACAGTACTCCTATAAAACATAACCCTTGAAAAATATTACTTATAAAATGAAGTTTTTTACGTTAAAGTTGGAATATTACTCGTAGGAAACATTACTATTAGAAAGCATGACTAAGTAAACATTCCCAGAAGAAAATTTTACAATATAAGTGGGAAGGAACATTACTCTTAGAAAACATTATTCCTACAACGTTACTATTAGAAAACATTACTCTATGAAAGTTTAATATATATTGTGGACAGCGAACTGAAAGTAAGGACTTATTAATGCAATTGTGATTTGGATGGTATCAGAACATCACATTAAACCACGAAAAGGCAAAATGTCAAATAACTTTTTTATATATGAGAGAAATATAAAAACTAGCATGTAAAGTCATCTCGTCAGACTCTTCTCGCACGTAAAGTCATGTCGATTAATAAAATGTTATTCTCATACAAAATGTACAATTGAAAACAATAAATTAGAAAAAGTACATTCTCAGATCAAATTAAAAATAATTAATTGGGGAAAAATTGACTCTCAGATAAAATTAACAATTGAAAACAATTAATTTGAAAAAATGTCATTCTCAGACCAAATTAAAATTTAGAAGAAAATAATTGGAAAATAATTCATTCTCAGATCAAATTAACAATTAAAAATAATTGATTTGAAAAAACATCATAATCAGACCAAATTCAAAATTAAAAACAATTAATTGGAAAAAAATAATTCTCAGATCAAATGTACAATTGCGAACAATTTATTGGGAAAACATTCATTCTCAGACGAAATTAATTGAAAAACTTTAATTTAATGAAATTCATTCTCAGATCAAATTAACAGTTTAAGATAAAAGATCTGTCAAGTCGTCCTCTGGATCCGTCAATCTGTTCAGGGTACTATTCTATCATATAACTGACAATTTCATAAACACTTATCCTCAAATAACTTTAAGACTTGTGAAGTGGTGAACCATTAGTATCAAATTATATCCCAATAAAACAATATAATTTAAATTTAATAAGAAGACACGCGTGGAAACATTTAAACATCAAAAAGTGTTCAAGCTAAAACAAGTGGGCAGCAATCAAAATCGAATTACTATAATAATTAAAGCGTGTGAAAATAGAGAATGCGATTTGATTTGATCTATTCACTTGTAGCATACTAGTTGTAATACACGGCCAAGACGGGTTCATAAAAATGCGACTCATCTAGATGTACTATTACATTTCCTTTTTGATTTAATTTTTATTCACGCTAAGAACTGCATTTTGCCACATATACGAAGGGCTATAGATTTAAATGGGGCATCTTTAGTGTGTAGTTGTGCAGCAAGATGTTTCTTCACGTTACATTTAAATTTCTGTCACACTTGCAAGTGAAGACCGGACGACAGAAAACCTACAAATGGTGGATAGGGGCATGTTAAAAGAGCTAGGGGGTCACATTAATGGGAGAATCCCTGTCAATCATTAAGCAGCTAGGTTCTCCGCTAAGGCAATCTATGCTAAGGTATCAACAGCGAAACTGACTTAGCCCCCCCCCCCCCCCTCCCGCCTCTCAAAATGCCCCACCCAAATAATTTAGAAACTGTCCTGTTTTGGTTCATTTTACTTCAGTCTACACTCTCAGAAATGAACGGGCCCCTTCCTGGGGTTTACACTTCATCTCTATATGAGAAACATAGATATTCAAATATTTCATTAAAGTTCTCGTTTACCTGTCAAACTTTGAGTTTGTAAAGAAGTTAAGAATATACATTTTGTATTCCCCAATTGATCAGCTAACCATGTTATAGTATATCTTTCTTGTGGTCTATTATTCTTACCGAATTCAAGGACAATATTTCATCTGGTTTGGTGGAGTATCGAGCTTAGTGCTGTTACCAGAGACACACTCACTTGGAGAAGGTGCACCAATTCTTCGAATAGCCAGTGTTGGTTAGCCACCCCGATGTGATCTTATTTGGGCTTCGAATACTATGTTATTTTGAATATTAAGTCAAAGTTTACTTGTAAGAGGAAGTCTCTTTATGTCAGGTTGTCCGGAAAACACCTGTACAGACAAAACTCAGATAGTCGAGGTAAGTGTCTAGTAGGCTTCAAGTTCTGTCCGAAATGACAGACATGCCGATATCTCAAGACAACATCCAGCTATACAATTCTGTTGATGACTCATTAATCAATACTCACCTTAACTTGGTCACTATAATTTAGGCATAGATTGTGGCTCACTTCGCAGAGATCTATGTTCTACGAGAATACTGTTCACAACGTGCAGGATCCATGCATCCTCTTCACAGCGCCAAGTAATCGGTGCTCAACTGTCTCACCATTTAAGCTACAAACAATGAACTGAAAAGAACACTAGATGGTCGGATTTTAAAAAGGCTGCAATGCCCTATTATGCTCAGATAGGCAAGTCTATTCAGTAAATTCCCAGCTGCTAGTCAATGAGTCGATAATCTATCAGGAAAATTTTTGCGTGATTTAAACAATAGTTACATATCAATTATTGGAGACCTTTATACCTGTAATTGTTAACTCGATTGTACACTCGCGATAGTTCAGTCCTATTATAGTGAAATAAAACTAAAACTAAAAAAATATACAAGTCAATAGGAAGTCAGATAATACCCGCTCTCTGAAATGAAATCGGAATAGAAATCTTCCACTCTAAATAAAACGGTAGACGTGTTTTTTCTTTAGGTCACCAAAAATTATAATAATTTAGATATTAGAAATTCAATTATTGTGCTATTCTATGAGTGTGCAGAAAATGACGGAGCATATTTTAACGGCATTTTAGATGAAAGCTGTAGACTAGTATATAATAGTTTAACAGTAGAGCAAAAGCAAAACCGTTATGAATACACGCAATCACACAACTACAGATTTGAAGATATCTAAAAGCACAACAATGATACTAGATACTAGAATAATTCGGACGTCATTTTGAGATAGCGCCAAAGACCTGTTAATCTGCGAACTGCTAATCCTACTTCATAATTAGTAAACAAATGGTGACAGAAATATAAGTGCGTTTTAAATATCATCTTTGTTGAGTTGTATATTTCCGCACGAACGATGAACATAAATCACAAGCTAGTATTACAAAGGAAATTAACTATACAACTTGCAAGAAGTAGGAGTGAATGGAGTAAGTTTAGTGATATTATGTCATTAATAACCAGCAGAGTGTTACCACTGTCGCCCAGGGGAAAAGTCTATTAGGCATGTGTACGCAGTGTGATAATGTAAAGTCAAACCTGACCAGTGACGGAAAAGCTTTGCCGAAAACAGAAATACTATCTTTGTCGTTCTGAGAAAAAATGGATAACAAAGAAAGCAAACTGTTCCAATCGTGGGTGTACCTTTTTGAGGAGCTTGACTTTCTCCACATTTAAAAACTGAGCTTGTATTTTCGCCTGCTCTCGTGAGAATATAAGTACAGAAGGATTATAACGAGAAAGCTTTTTTTGAGAGATTATTAGATATTACATAAGTATATGCGGGAGTAAATATGAAAACAAAAATCACAAAATGGAAAATAAGTTTATGGAATAGTGGATAAGAAAATCAACATGAGAGAAATAAGGATACAAAGGCATCATTAAAGCTTGACAAAGATATTCCGGTCCCATCGTTCGACCATATTTATTAGGTAAAAAAGCCTTATTATTATTATTATTATTATTATTATTATTATTATTATTATTATTATTATTATTATTATGTGATAAAAAGTGTTAAAATAATTTTAAAAACACGATGTTTGAATGAAAATACAAAATAAATAAAAGCACGTGAAAATAAAATCGACAAATTAAATTAATAAATTAACATATATTACATATAGTAGTAATAATAATAGAAGTCATAGTAGTAGTAGGAGTATTGATTTACTCCTCTCCAGGAGTTAGGCACAAGACCAGTTTTTATCTTACTCCCACAAGTAAGATGTGACCCAAGGTCGGGTTGGGAAAGTTGGGTTTAAAAATTGCCTGGGCAACCCCGTCGGCATTCCCCGGTAGGGGCGTCTCAAGCAGTAATCAATAAACTTACTCTTTCCCTAATAGGGGAGGCGAAGCCTGGGAGGGTGGACCTCCTAGAACTGCACGGGACATACCCATGGACCGGCGTAAATCAAGCCCCGAAGGCCAAGACAATACCAGTCTATGGGGTCCAGTATCCATCGAAACAGATACTACACTTTGATCTTAGCCAAAATGCCAAAGTAGGAGTAGGAATAGTCGATACCACCTGCCTTCATGCAGGCTGGGGGTCTGTGGCTGAAGACCACAGCCGCTGCTGAAAGGCTGTAAATGCATGCTCCAAGTGGAGTGAGGAGAGATCAGCAGTGAAGGGAGACGGCAGAGGGCGGATACACAGCTCTCGCAACCAGACAAGAGTCTGTGGATCCAGTATACGCTCGCACAGTCACAGACGACACTGCAATTCGGCAACGGACAAATATGAGGCGCAAAAGTCTATTGCCTCTTGAGAAAGACGGGTACACACAAGAGGAATACTATTAGTAATTGATGACATCCGAAAGTTCGCCTCTGCGATTGGAAGTTTACCGTGAAGCAAGATTTGCGCAATCACTAACCGTACTCCGCCTGACTCGGTATTACTTACATCCGACTTAACGGGATAAGTGGAGAAGGATTGTTGTTAAAAAAATAATGAAACATGAATACAACATTGGATTGTACGTAAAAATTTACTCGATAAAATCAATATTTGATTTTAGCATCCCCGAACAGAGACACTATGAATATAGTATAGATTTAGTTCTGCAAAATGACAAACGAATACTTGGCACCATCTCAATATATTTTACATATCCTAAGAGACGTAATGACAATATATACAATTACAGCAAAAAGCGTTGTTTTTTTAATACTTATTTCTTATGAGAGAGGAAAAAGGGATTTGTCCTTGCTTATCATAAAATGGCAATCGCTCTTACTATTTCTAAGCAAACGGATGGCGGGAAAAACATAAGACAGGCGTGAAAATATCAAAGCATTAAAAGAAAAAAATGTATGTCTTGTTTCTTCTTTTTTTTTTGGTCCAGAATAGCGCAAATATATTCGACTGGTCAAATGTCAAATGCGCAAGCGAATGTTGGGAAGAAGGCGTCGAGCTGATGTAGATGGCGGTTGTGAAGGTTAATATGTTTTGCTTACACGTGAATAGAAAGGTTGAGATGATGTGGGTGAGGGGGAGAAATGTGTGAATAAATAAGAGAAAGACAAGAGAGAGTTTAGGATAGATAGGAACAATAGATCCTCATCTTATTTCCATTAGAAAAGGCCCGGCTTATTTTGAATAAAATCACGTCTATGCGCACAGGGACGAGATTAAAGAAATATAAACATTGAAGGCAAAACAATTAACATAAAATAACGAAGAGCAGTGGAAAACAACTGTAATTATATATATATATATATATATATAATCCAGGTAAAACATTCATAGGGTAGTAATCAAAGGAATTTAAACAGAGTTTATAAAAAGTGCTCAGTATCAAATAGAGCTTTTATATATGATTATTTTTATTTACACGGACATGTACAAAATCTGCGACACTGGCATGTCGATGTTATCGATCAGCAGTTATTATAAACTGAGATCGCATCAGGTAGAGTTAGAATCCGATCTTAACATTAGATCATATTTGGAAAGAATCCAAATATAATCTAATGTTAAGATCGGATTCTAACTCTGCCTGATGAGATCTCAGTTTATAATAACTGTTGATCGATAACATCGACATGCCAGTGTCGCAGATTTTGTACATGTCTGTGTAAATAAAAATAATCTATATATATAGATATATATAAAGGATGAAAATTATGAAAATAATATTCCAACATGATGGAAAATGAAAAACGAACATTATTTATATATTTATCAAACTTGCGTCTTTATTTGAAGACTTTCTTAAGATAATTGATTTAAAAAGATACCATGCAAAAACAATATTAGTGATGTAGTTTGTATTGTTGTAATTCCGAATGTATTTTGAGGGTTGTAGATTATTGTATTTTTCGCGTGGGTAGGTAAAAGAAGATGTCTGTTTATAAGAGAAGTATCCGGTATATATGATTCTTTCTTATTTTTCTGGAAAATATTTGTAGTTTAAGTCTCGTAATATTTAATATAAAATATGTTGGTATTGCAATCGTTTGAGATAATCTGTGATGTATTTTATTCTTCGTCTAGATATTGTGGACTACAAATTGTGACTGCACGTAGGAAATCAACGATTACAATACCTGTTTTGAGTTCATTATAATATTGTGAGTAAAAATGTATGTACTTATTTTTGTGTGTAGTTTTGCCATCAACTTTTAAAGCTAGATTATTGTAAAATGTTATTATAACTATGTCTAGAAATGATATCGAGTTATCTTTCTCTTTTTCACAGGGAAATTTATTTAGTTTTACGTTTCTTTATTTGTGTGTTTAAGGAATAAAAATAAAAATATCGTCAACATATCTAAAGTATTCAGTGTTTGTGAGTAATCTAAATTTTAATAGGCCAGGTTCTCGGAATTCTAAAAATAACCAGGCTAGTAGTCTACTAAGAGGGTTAGCAATAGGGAGGCCGACATTTTGTTCATGCCTAAATTAAGATATCGTCAATATATCTAAAGTACTCACTGTTTGGGTGTAATCTAAATTTGAATAGGCCAGATTCTAGAAATTGTAAAAAGTATGCAAGCTTGTAGTCCACTCAGAAGGTACGCAATAGGGATGCTGACATTTTGCTTATGTCCAAATTAAAATATCGTCAATATATCAGTGTTTGAGGATAATCTATAGTTGAATAGGCCAGATTCTAGTAATCCACTAAGAGGGTTAGTAATAGAGAGGCCGACATTTTTGCTGATGCGAATTTTTAATAATTTGAAGATAAGTCTGTCAGTTATTAGCCTGATTTTTTCTTTTGGAGTGTTGGACGAACACGGCACGTTAATGGTAATCCTTTTAGGATGTATATAGAGTAAATTTAAGCATTTCTTAACGGGGACATTAGTATATAAAGATATTACATCTAAGCTGTGTATAGTTTTGTTTTGTACATTAATGTTTTGATTTTGTTTAATACGTTTCTTGAGTTTTAATGCGAAATTGAAAATAGTTCCCATTAATTGGGTGTTAGGGCAACCTAACAAAACAAAATCGAGTATTTCCCTTGAATCAAAAAGTAAGAGCTATCGCCCTAGGACTAAAAAAGTCGTCTGCCAAACAGTGAAAGGTAAACAGAACGGTATCCCCATCAAAAAAGCGTCTCGCGTTCAGCGGTTTTTCTACATTTTGATTTTATCAGTGCGTTTGATAAATGCATCTATTTAAAGGTTCTACTTCGTACTTCCTTCATTTTTCTGAGTTGTAATTGAACAGACACATATACACATCAAGACGTAACAATTTGGCGACAGGAATAGTTTTGTTAAGAATCACGATAATGCAAATTTATACTTTCAAAGATACACCATACAGCAATTAATTACCTTTGATGAAATTATTTTCAGACAGATTTTCAACACTTGCACAATCGCTTTCGGAAACAAAGCTTACAACATCGGCAGAATCGGTTGAAACTGCAATTACGGACTTCCATTACGGCCCGAGAGCTAGATCGATGTTATGCACGTGTTTTTCACGCTTTGAGGAACTTTTCTGTGTGGAATACAAGGTAGAAGCTGACGAGTGGAAAGTCAAGACTTTTGCTACGGAAGTCTGGGACGTCGGAACACGATTGGTATGCAAACTACATACTACCTAAAATCCCACGTGACTACAACTTCGACGACACGGTGTAGACTCTTAGGCAGATTTGTGTTGAGCAGATTTCGTTATTTAATATGCGTTTCAATTGTCTCAGCATCACAAAGTCTGATTCAACTGATTTCTCAACTTATGATGAATTGTAAACAAAAAATGTGAACGTTTTAAAATATCTTCCATCACGGACACTCAATTCAAATGTTTAATTTTTGTGTGTGGTTTGAGATCGGCAAGTGAGGCAGACATTGGCAAACGGATTTTGTCAAAAATAGAACAAACTCCAGAAATTGCATTGAAACAAGTCGTTGTACAATGCCAGAATCTCGTGACTCTAAAGTATGATTCAATTATGGTGCAACAAACAACATCAACGGTTAACACAGTCCAAAAACAACGTCGCCTATCTCATCGACTTCACCATCTGTCAAGCCCCCAACCGCTTGTTGAAACTGTGTCAGCTGGCATTTTGTACGAAATTGAACATTCAAGACAGACCGCTGTTGCAGCTGCAATCAACTCGGGCATAAAGAGGAATTTTGCAGCCCTAATGGACAAACATTAACCCATGATAGACAAACATCACATAACAGGCACTGACTATATCACAAAACAAACACAACTGGTAACAACTTTTTTTCCAAACCAAAAATAATACCGAAAATATGTTACAGTAAATTGAATGACCATCCTGTTCAGCTGCAGGTGGATACTATGGGAACCCATAGGCCAGCCTTGGTTGACAGCAACACGTCAGATGGCACAAAGTGCTTCCGGTGACTGTGTTAACATCACAGGTCAACTACCCGCTGCCATTAAAATGAAGGACAAAACGGTGTCGGGTACCGTATACATAGCAAACTCATGTCGAAACTTGACTTTATCGAGTTACTAGCTTTTATCGACATTCCGCTCAACCGAGTATGTGACGTAGTATCCAGATCGTCACCTCAGAACAGCATTATCGACCAAAAACATCATGAAACATTTTTATTTAGTCTTCGCAAACAACTTGGGGCTCTGCACTAAGTCTGTTTTCCGACCCAAACGCCCAGTGCCATATGCTGCATTGCAACGTGTGAACCAGGAACTTAAACGACTTAAGGAAATGAAGGTCATCATACCGGTGACATATCGACGATGGGCAGAACCCATTGTGGTAGTAAAGAAAGCCGATGGTTCAATTCGGTTGTGTGCTAATTTTTCAATTGGCCTCAACGCAACACTAGAGGATCACCAATACCCATTGCTAATCCCAGAGGATCTCTTCACCATACTTAATGGTGGAACCTGCTTTGCAAAATTGGACCTCACAGAGACTTATCTGCAAGTTGAAGTGGCAAAAACTACCAAGGAGCTGCTTGCTATTAACACACACTGTTGATTATTCTAATTCAGTCGTTTACATTCTAGGGTAAAAACAGCCCTTGCATTATTTCAGCAGATCATGGACACACTGCTCACTGGCGTGGAAGGTGCAGCTGCGTATTTGAATGACATCATTGTTGTTGGGCAATCCTACTAGCAGTTGCCAGAACGGATCAGCAAGGTCATAACCCGCATCCAAGATTTTGGTTTCCAGCTCTGGCCTGAAAAGTGTCATATATATATACATATATAACTCAATGTCTGCATGTATGTGTGTTAGTGTGTGTCCTATAAAAAGGTTAGCGAATCTAGATAAAACCTAAAAGTGTATTCTAATGTACAATTCATCAAGAAAGTTAATGGGCGTATTCCCGAATCTGCGAATTCCTTCCTAATGGGGCTATGAGGCAGGTTTGGTCTGGGGAGTCGATTATTTCAGCTATTTTCAGCTAAATTTTAATTTAATTGTGTATTAATTTAAATAGAAAACTATTATAACATGTACTCCTTTTAAAAAAATTATTCTCAAAATTAAACTGCAAATCATTTCTTCAAATTCCACCGGAAATAACATCATAGGGAGAATTTGGTGGAGAGAACGGGATTCAAAATTCTAATATGATAATTCTAGGAAGAAAAGGGGAGGGCGACTAAACCAGGCTTTAGCTAACTCATAATTCAAAACAGGAAATGAGTTAGCATGTTTTAGATTTTACATTTTAGTGGACACTGCTTGCCTGTGTCCGCTACTGACAGCCAGTGCCTGCAACTCTCCGTCACTGCCCGCCCTTTAAAGAAATAGCTAGCTCATAATTCAAAACAGGAAATGAGTCGGCATCTTTTAGATTTTATTGGACACTGGCCGCTAGTGTCCGCAAGTGGCCGCCAGTGTCAACCCTATAAAGAAATCGCCAACTGATGATTCAAAACAAGAAAAAATTCTATAATTTTTAAGATTTTACATTTTAGTTGGCGCTGCCCGCTAGTGCCTACCAGTATCCGCCATTATAAGGTCTATAAATATATAGCAAACTCATACTTCAAAACAGAAAATGAGTTAGCATTTATTAGATTTTACATTTTAGTGGACACTGCCCGCCAGTGCCCGTCACTGTCATGTAAATTCATATATATTGTCATGTATAAAATATCCCCACATAGAACAAGCTATACTAATCTTACTATTGAGCTATGAGATTGTAATCTACTTTTTGATGTGAGCACTACCTCCACTATTGCAAATATTAGGTGATAAGAGTTTTTAAGAGTATAAAAGCAAGTTATGTGAGAACAGTGATCAAAGTGATAACTTAATCGGCCAACCAATAGAGTATTAACACTTTGCTTTTTGATTCTGCACCCAGGCATCGCCGGGTAGCCATGCTAGCATATATATATATATATATATATATATATATATATATATATATATATATATTGTTCTACGCAAACGAAAAATAAGCTCCATGTTATTTAATAACATTAGCCTGAATTTAAAAAATCAAATGAAAACTTCAAGACGTAAGTTTCATTAGCATTATATGGTTTGGTTGGTTTGTTCTACGGCACATCACACCTTTTCGGGTTGTTTAATTTCGAATCAGGTAATTTTGGTAAAAGTTGTTCATTATATCTTCAAATATGTATTCATGCTGTTTGGATTTGTTGTTTTGTAAAAGAAAATGTTGCCTTTTTTAGCTTTGCAGAACGTTGACTTTTGCAAAGGGAAATGCAAAAACAATAACCTCAATGTTTGGTGCTTTTTAGGTAAGGTAGCATTATATTGATGTTAATCTTTGGAGTGGGATATAGAAGTGACTCCCAGCTGTCATGTTCGGTTAATTAATTTTACCGGGCCAAGGACGAGTATTTTTCCAGTTTATATAAAACTAAACATCTATATACACAAGACATCTGCATTTCCCATTCGTAACTCGTGATTATTTATTATACAATTATCACAAGATGATATTTGCACTCCTAAAACCTTCTACATCTGTTTAATAACTCAGTCATAAAAATAGTTGAACATGTTTCTTTTTGTCAGTGCAACTGCGAAAAGTTATCTTATTAGTATTTTTATACTGTTTTTTTTTATCACACGCACCTTTTCTTTAGTATACAACATTATCTGAGACGTTTCCTTTAGAAGCTTCTGCTTGCGTACAGATACACTCCATGAACATTTTTTATTTCTTTTTTATATATATGAGTTTAGAATAGAGTAATTTGTAAGCTATGTTCAAACCAAAAAAAACAAAAAAACGTGCACGCACCCACAATTAAACATATTTTTTCGTTTCAGCTGTTTTTCTTCTCTAAAGAATATTAGTAATGAGACACCTTTATGAGATTTACTTATCTTCTAGCTTTACATAAATTTACCTTAAACATGTTGAATTATATCAGGTGAAATACGCGCAACGCCGGAGTTTCTTTCCTTCAACAACTACAATAAAATTCTTAAAGCACCGATTTCCGTGGCAAATAACACTCGACGTGAGAGTCCAACGTTCGAACTCCTCTGCCTAACATTCACAGGTAACATGAATCGGAACAAACACATAGAAGATATTGCCAAGGCTGCTGCAAAGAAAGTAGTCTCCCTCTACCATTCTAGAAAACTTCTCCCACCTGACAGTATCCTCTATCTCTACAAAGCCACCATCCGCCCATGCATGGAGTACTGTTGTCACATCTGGACTAGTTCACCGTCCACCAGTCTCCCTCTTAGACAATATCTCTCACTATCCACCAAGCTCCAGCCACTGTCCCATCGCCGCAATGTTGCATCCTTGTGCTTGTTTTACAAGTACGTTAATGGAATCTGCGCCGATGCACTTGCTGCTCTGCTGCCCGCTTGCCGTAAATACACTCGACCAACGCGACAGTCAGATAAATCCCATCCATTCACTGTTGAGGTCATCTGATGCCGGAGAGCCTTCTACTCCAACAGCTTCTTTCCTTGAGCCGCTGGTTTTTGGAACTCCCTCCCAGTCTCCTGAAGAAATTAAAAAACATTGTGAACACGCATCTTGCTTCACAGCTCCCTATGTAGGATGACTCCCAAATCTTTCACCTAAATTTTCAGTCGCTCCTTACGTCTACAGACGCAACTTGCCTTGTTTGGAGTGAACTAAGTTAAAATAAAATGCAAATTCTCCGTCAACTCTATTGACGGGGCTCCCAGATCACGCTGTCTGAAGATACCGGCTCACTGACTTAAAATACAACAAATATTGATGTTATTGTTTTTTTTTTACCTTTGCACAACTCAATTATGTTCTGCAAAGCTAAAGACAAAAACATATTTCCTCTACAAAACAACCAAACGTTACATCATTAATAAATATCTGAATATATAAAACAAAGAATAAAAACTGTTACTAAAATAACCTGATTCGGCATTAAATAACCCGAAAATAGTTGATATGCCGTAAAACAAAATACTCGAAATTAAGAATTTCTCTATTGTTTGGAAAATTTGCATCAGTAGCTTCACTTTAATAACTGTAATTTGTAAACTAATAATCCGATTGAACTCAAATTTTGGAAAGTGTCATTTGAAGATAATTACTTAATACAAATAGTATGGATCATTTCATTAGTGGCGCCATCCATCTCACTTCCGGGACTTATTGAGTGATGTCTTATGATAAAGATCATACTAAAATATATTGACAATAATTACTATAATAATGTTAAGATAGAATGAGTAAACTTGGAGACGACTTCCGGTTTTGTAATCGGTAATTGACAAGCGGTCTTGATTTTTTAAAAAATCGCTCGTCATTTTGACCGCATAGAATTGGCGTGAATTTTTATTTCGCTAGTTAGTAAACATTTCGTTTAGAGAGTTTAGTAACTTCTTATTTCTCACAAACCATAAGTCCGAGTGGAAAGATTGTAAAACAACAATTAATTGTCTAAAAAACTAAAACGATCGCCCCAAACTGTTTTTGATTATTTTCAATAAAACCGAACATTATAATTATAAAAGAAATGTTTGACTTAATTATTTAGAACCTGGAAATTAAATTATCGAATTATAAAAAAACAGTTTACTTTTCTTATGTGTTCATCAATTGTAAAAAACAATGGTGAAAACAAATTATTTATTGCCCCCCACCTGAAAGAAAATTCAAATAGGATGGATAACTGTAATTTTTTTAGAAACACCGCTTGTTAATTTCCGATTTCAAACCCGGAACGCGTAGACTCTTTCTATATAGCCATAATAACAGCTATGTATCTATGTAGTACTATATTATAAATGCGTTATTAGTTTATTGGGTTTTGTATGTTCTTATGGCAACGTTAAAGTATAAACATCGTAATTCGAACAACTCTACACATATTTATGAATGAATTGTACAATGAAAGAGACTAGAATCGCCGAGGAGGACAAATATTACTTATTCAGTTCAAGTGGAAGTTAATATTCCAACGAGAAAACAACTTGAAGAAACAGCTAAAGCAATTCGGGAATGATGAATTTACAACAATGTTAAGAACAATACTTTGCTAGTCGAGTCAACTTACTAACGTGATCTCAATTGTACATTTAATATGAAGTAGCGGGACCCGAGGAAATTCCACAGTTGTATCTTTCACCGGTTGTATATTGCTGATGTGCTTAAAAATATTACCAGTCTATGGACGTCCGCGAACGCCGTCACCACGATGTTATCACACTATATTTGTCCAAAGAGAAACGTACTTATTAAAGTATTCTCGATAATGTAGTTTAAGCATATATCTGCTTATGGGTGTCTGTCTTCAAAACCTTTGTGAGAGTTTGTAACATATTTCCATTCGAACGAAAACACGATATTATTGTACTATCTTTAGATAAAACAGATGCTACACTTCTATCCTAGCCTGAAAGCAAAAAAATGTGTATTCTATTTCAAGTTTCACGTTTCACAATGCACCGACATAAAAATTTAAAAAAAAATGGGCATGGCATCTTGAGCTATCAGGCTATCCCATTAAAACATGGGACAAATGAATAAGTACGTACGAACACAGTATTGCATTGCTGTATTATTATATAGATGCTGAACGTTTTGGGACTTCAGAATTAATATTTTGCAATGGAAGATTATTTTACGAATAAATGAGGCTGAGATCAAAGTGTAGTATCTATTCTGTCCTCGGTCAAAGGAACAGAGCTCCTTCTTGACGTAGGCATTTTTTAAATGTTTGTCTCAACCTACCTTGTTTCTAACTCTGCCCTCGTGGGGAGGAAAGTAAATAGAAACTTCTTTGTATTTTTGGATCTATATTACAATTGAGCAACCGACACTTTTGGGTTATTTCATTCGAAAACGGCGGGTACTGAAACCGATTCATTTAACACGTGTCAATTATACCCACCTCGGCTGATGCGCGTTCATTCATTTACCAAAGGTATTTAATTCTACAACTACTACTTAAAATGTCAATTCGACATATGAGTGTTCGCTAATAGGCCGAGAAACCAGAGTTCAATCTTCAGTCGAGCCATACCAAAGACTAAAAATTTCTACCTTTTAGCCCCTTTGTTAGACACTCAACATTATGAAGGGGTAATGCGTTAATGCTGGGGGAAAAGTGGCGCGGTGTTGTGACTAATAAAAGGGGAGCCTTCGGGTCGCCTTCAACTATGGTCGTATACTTTACTTTTTACTACCACTATTACTAATACAATAGTACTGCTATTTTGGTCGTACACTTAACTTATTTTACTACTACTACTATCAATATTACTCATAAAGTTACTACCAGTACTGCTACTACTAATAATAGTAATACTACTTGCTCTAAATTTAACAAGTAAATGAGACTTATTGCGGTTTAAATTTAAACATTTCGCCCAACTGCCGATGTCCGATCGATTTAACTGTTAAAATAATTCGGTGATAAAACCAAATCGAAATATTAAATTACTTTTATAAACTTGATGTTGCTATATGATGATGATTACTACGAGGATGATGGCAATGATGACGACGGTGATGACGACGATGGTTATAATAATGATGATGATGATGATTGCGATGGCGATTATGATGATGTTGCTGACGATTGGCTAATAGAACAGCAAAGAATCTGATTGGCAAACTAGCAAGACTAAATAGCATATGTATATAAAAACACCTGGCAAACTAACTCCACGCATTTTAGCCTCACGATTTCCTCCGGAGTTGAAACGCGGAAGCTTCTGTGTAGCTTAATTACCATAAATATATTTTCATAACTTGAGATTATATATATATATATATATATATATATATATATATATATATATATCTGCTGTTTACTATGTAGCTGTTTCTCCGAAACAGTTACATGGTAAACAGCTGATGATACCCGTTTCTTATTTCACAATTTCACAAAAGATACCCGTTCATGGTTCAATGTATATTACTTGATTGCATTTTCGTATTTGTAAATTTTCCAACAGTATGTCGTCTTATGCGAATCGAGTGCTGACTCTGCGATATGTTTGATTTACCTAGTATCTCTGAGAATTTCAATTGCATTTTCTTTCTTAGTTTAAAATAACTCAAATCCCTTCTAGACGATTGTTGTGATCCTGCAAAAGAGCCGGAATGTAAACACTAAATCTGAGTTTAGAGAAAACAAAAACAAATATTTAAGAAAATTATAATACAGCAGAGACACACGAGTGGTTGTACGTCAGTCTTGACTGCCAGTATAGACCGAGTTGCATTCAACGCTTGAGAGCAAGTGCTCTCAGTATTTATGGTGAATGGAAGAGTCCAAAATCCGTTATAGGTAGATTACGATAACCCCTCTCAAGCCTTACCTCCTCAGGACTCATAGCATCGTTTCCTTTTTGGATTGACGCTATTCTAAGCCTGCTGGAGCTTTATCTAGAAAGTGTCGTATCTGGTAACTATTACTTCTTGCGAGAGAATGCTGTCGGCGTCTTCGGATAGTCGTTCCCTAGTTTGGTGTTGGTGTATCTTATGAGAGAACTGAGTGCCTCTATCAAATTTACATCTGATATCCTCCAGTTTTTTTTTACTCTAAGCTCCTGATTTTTGAGCAGATCTTTAAATGTTGATAATATATCTTTGTATCGACATTCAACTTTATGACGAGTCAGATAATGGTACATATTATTTAGTCCTCTTAAAACTTCTTTGAGTTGCAACTGTAGCGATTCCAGCTCAGGAACGATGAATTAATTCTCTTTAACCTTCAATTGGTTATGGAAAGCATTTTACTTAATTCATTTCAGTTTAGTATTAGCAGCGCGAATTTTGTGTACTTATATGCTTTAATTTCCGCACACAATTATTTTGCCTCCATTACATACGATTTTTAATGGTTGAAACAAATTCTTTCTTTGGTTTTTCTTACTTGGTCATCCGATATTTTTTTTGCTTTTTTGGCTTAAAATGGTTGTTGATAACTCCCTTAGGTTGAACCGCTGGATCGAGTCAATGAAAAACAAACTAATGGTGTTTTTTAGTAAGAACATTTTTACTTTTCTTCGTAGTTGCGTTTAAAGTAACGTCGGTAATTATTTCACCCTCGAATTTAATATTTTTACCAGTCAACGTTCTGGTTATTTTGTTTGTTCTTATCATGGTCGGATTTTTCAACCTTCTCTA
>OY744516.1:164807521-164832521 GCA_963556195.1 Sepiola atlantica | reverse complement strand
TGACTGGTGATAAAAATAAAATTCGATGGTTAAATGATTACTTATATTACTTTAAACACAACTACAAAAAAGTAAAAATGTTCGTTGGAAAATATACCAACAATTTATTTGGTACAGACGTATTGCATTTTTGGCCAGAAAATAAACAAATTGGACGACCGAGTCAGAAAAACGCACGAGTGAATTTGTTTCAACCATTAAAAATCGTATGAAATGGATGCAAAATAAATTGCGTGCAGAAATTAAAGCATATAAGGACACAAAATTCACGCTAAAAGTAGCTAACACTAAATTGAAAGAAATTAAGGAAAATGCTTTGTATAACCACTTGAAGGTTAAAGAAACTCAACTCATGGTTACAGAGCTGAAATCGTTTAAGTTGCAACCAGAAGATGTCTTATAAGAGATACAGTCTATGAAAGATGAGTTGAGTTGTCTTGAAATCAAATGTCGAATCAAAGACATTTTTTTCAAATTTTAAGATGTGCTCTAAAATCAGAATTCTAGAATTAAAAAGGCTGGATGATATCAAATCTAAATTTGATGGAGCCCCTCAGTTCTAACATAAGAGACACCTAAAGTAAATTTGGAAACCACTATCGGAAGAAACCAACATCACTCCCCAGAAGTTATGGTTAACAGATAGGACACTTTCGACATACAGCAACCTCCAGCAACCTCAGAATAGCGGCACTTCAAAAAAGAAACGATACTATGAGTCCTGGGGATGTGAGGTTAGGGAGGGGGTGTTATCTTACCTTACATATAACGGATTACTTGGACTCTACCTCTCACCATAAATACTGGGAGCACTTACATTTCAGTGTTGGAACCACTCCAGTCCATACTAGCACCGAAGACTGACGCACCCCGTTTTCGTTCTCTGTTGTATTATACTTTTGCAATAGACTTGTTTTCTCTAAAGTCCGAGTTCGTACATTCCTTCCGGGCCGCTTTACAGTGCCACAACAATTACAATATATATATATATATATATATATATATGTGTGTGTGTGTGTGTGTGTGTTTGTTGGGAGTCACTATTCAGCATTTAAAAAAATGTTCATACGCGTACTGCACCAACATCTGAAATATTTATATAAAATTATAAAGTACGTCAGTAATTTTACTTTTCATATATAATTCATTATTATCGTTTAAGATGAGCTAAAGAAAAGGAGGTTGACTTTTTCTTCTAGAGTCATGTATTTGATTCCAGATTAATTTCAAGCAGCAGACCAATTCTGGGATTTTAATCTCACTTGTTAATTGCTTTCTCTCTTCCCCGAGCCACCGGTTAGGAAGCACAACAAATGCATATGTTTTACTCACTTAATTTTGCTTGACAGGATGGAAGTAAATATATTTATTTATATACAAATAAATACATGTCACTCTTTATGATAACGTGGAGTATGTATATATTTATAAGTTTCAACGTTGTGTCAGACATGAATGAAAGCCTATAATCATACGTTTGTTAGCCGCTTACTTCTTTTATGCGGCATTTTTGCTATATTTAATACTGAAGTTATGCCGTCTGCAAATGAGTTCGTTCATACATCGAAAAACGACTAATTAAACACAACACTGTTGAAGACAGAGGAAGTTTACTCATTTTAATCTTCGTTCCAAATTACTGATCACAGTTGTTAAGGCACAGATAATCGCTATATAAGCATATTTTATACGAGCATAAAAAAACATGTTTGTACGCGTACTGCACCCGACGAATTACTGACTTTTGTCACCTACTATTTTTAGGGCATGTGACGTCACATTACTTTCTATCAATTCCTAAAGCACCAGTAATTCTAACCTCGAGTTAAAAAACTCGACCCCAACTGAACTTTCATTCCCTGTTATTCTCGACTATAATTCTTATAAGTGAGTTTACTAGCACAATATTTAATATAAATCATAGATTGTTATTTTATGCAATATTTGATAGGTTTTTTTTGTTCAGTTAATGAATCCATTTATAACCAACTGACAATGCCATTCAATCACCTTACAAAATTGAATAAGTTTTATAAACCATGAAAGTATCTCATTTTTATTGGAATATTTCGAAAAGTATTTACAGAATGTGTTAATTTAATATCAATGTGACTTGGCATAATAACAAGACCGGTGCTTCTCAGGAAAAGGAAATTGTTTTGGGCGAAAGATAGATTAACATGTTTTCTTTCTTTTCTTCTGTTTTCACTTTCGATTAAAACGATCTGAACGTTTCACCCTGGCTTACGTAAACGGCAGGTGTTAGATTTTAACCGAATGTAAATGAAAACAGATGTACACTAGTGTACCCTCTTCAAACAAAATGGCGGAAGAAATATCATTATTCGCTAATGTTTACACTCATATTAATATTTATATAAAATCAAATGAATAGAAATATGAAACAAGAAAACGTCTTCAACTGGAAAGTTAAAAAATACGAATCAACCGGTTTAGAAAAGAAGAAATGAACACTCAAAGAAATAATATCCATTGTGAAAATAGAGTGAAGGATTTATTTCCAAATTTATTTTAGAAGGCGTGGTGTGTTTGACTTGCTATTTGCTTTCTCGCTTTTCAAAAGTCATTTTAGTTGTATTGAGCAGAATAAAACTCAGTTACAAACCAACGATTACATTTCTCTTAAACGAGTTAAGATAATAGTTCAATATAATTTTGTGAAACACACATCTGATATATTTTCTTTGAAGGTATGGCATTGTATTTTAGGGTTAAATGTGTCGGTGATGTACATAGCACATCATCTCTACGAGTTGTATGTTAGAAATGAATATAAACGTTTGCAATCTTCGAGAGGAAATGAATAAATGGACATATTTTTGCTATTTACTAATTTATTTTATCTTTGCAGTATATTCGTTTGTTAAATAAGTCACCTACTAGTCCATCAAACTATACAAGAAAAGTCCTGGTCGATAAATTGTTTAAATAATTCAAACAACACTTTGTCAACGTTGTTTAAAACATTCTTTTTAACATAATTCACACCAAACAAGGCAGGCCGCCACTGTAAACGTAAGGGGCTACTGAAAGTTAGAGTGTAGGTTTAGTGTGTCATACTAAGTTAGGAGCTTTGTAGCGAGATGTCTGTTTACATTAGTGTTAAGCCTCTGCATGTCGGTACAGTCTGGGGAACAAGGAGCAGGAAAGGATTTCCACAAGCCGGCAGCAGGACGAAAAAAAGCTATTAGAGTATAAGGCTCTCCAAAGTTAATGGATGGGATTTTGCTGACTAGAGTTGGTCTAGTGTATTTACGTCGAGAAGGCATCAGAGCAGCCCTTTCATAGGCGCAGAATCCATTTCAGTATTTGTAAAACAAGCACAAGGATGTAACATTGCTACAATGGGCCAGGGGCTGCCGCTTAATAGATAGTGAAGGACCTGTTAAGTTGGCGACTCTATTTTGGATCTTGTCCAAGAGGGAGAGACTAGTGGATGATGTACCAGCCCAGATATGGCAAAAATACTCCATGTATGGATGGATGGATGGTGGCTCTGTAGAGATACAGGATAATGTCAGGTGTGAACAGTTTACTAGCACGGTATAGGAAGCCACCCTTTTTACTACAGCATTGGCAATGTCTTCAATGTATTTGTTTAAATTCCTGTTGCCTGTGAAGTAAAGCCGAAGAGTTCCAATGTTGAATTTCTGGGTAGGGTTTAATTTGCCATGCACATCGGTGGTTAAAGAGGTTTTTGTAGTTATCGAAGGAAAGGAGCTTTGTCTTTGCGGCATTAAAAGTTACCAACAATTTATGAACCCAATCCACTTCAGTCTTGAGGTCATTTGCTAAGGATTCAGCCATTGCCCCGGATATTACCATCGAGGATAACCTGAATTTTTCTTTTGGTTAGGAAGGATCTAATTATATGAAATATTTGCCCAGTAATACAAGATGAGCGTATTTTTAGAAGCCCTTTAGGCCTTGAATATATCATGCGCTACTGCCCTAGCTTCACCTGCCATGTCCAGTAAGGATATCCGCAGTAGATCGTGCTTGTCTAAATCCATACTGGCGGTCAGAAAAAAGTTTAGCATTAACTAAGTGCCGGACTACTGCTAGAATGATTAAGGATTCAAAGATTTTAGCAAAGATAGAAAGTAGACTGATTGAGCGGTAGTTCTGAAGATCAGTTCTATCCCCAGACTTCTTGAAGACATTTACCACAAAGGCAATATTCCAGCTATTAGGTGAACAAGATTGATCTAGGTATTTGTTGTAGAGTTTAGAGATGTCAGGGGTCAGTTCTGCAGAGCATTTCGCTTTTACTATTACAGGTATAAGATCAGGCCTACACGCTTTGGTGGTGTCAATGTTTTTTTTATGTATCTGACCTGAGATGGGGTGATGACCAGATTATCAAGTGTGGATTTGGTCCGCAATGGGAATTTAGGAAAGTTTTTCTTTACCGAGTCCAAAGTGAAGTTTAAAGCGAAACGCTGGGCAAATAGTTAAGCCTTATCAGTTGCCGTGCCAACGATATCATTGTGGTTTGTTAGCGGGGGAATCCATTGTTCACTACACTATTGTAGATGTTTCAGTAATCGGAGTACCTAGTTTCTGTAAATGCGTTTTATAGTTATTTCTGTATACCTACTCTTCGCTTTACCTAACACTGCCTTACAATTATTTATTTACTCTATAAACTTCTGTCTATTAGCAGCTGACGAATTTACGGAATGCTTGCTGCCTCTTAGCAATGGCAGTTGCACATTTCGAGGTGAACCATTGAGGAGAGTGGGGCTTGCTGAAGAATGTTCTCAAGGGGACATAGGCTTCAATGCCCGATTTGACCCATTCGGTTAACTCATTTTCACACTGATCAGCAGGGAGTAAGAAGGTTTCCCTCCATTGGGCCTCGCTGATGTGATGTATGATTTACTCAAAATCAGATTGCTCGTAGTATCTAGTTGTTTGAGCCACAGCGCATCAACTTTTGGACGATTTTTAGTGTGATATAAATCACTACCACAATATAATCAACATTCCCGAGCGGGTTATTGGCTTTTGTTATACAAGCCTCGGGCAGGTCTAGAAGTGAGGCTAGCTTGGTCTATTCGATCGGGGATGCGAGTCGGGAAATTGACAGTCTTAGAAAGGGAGTGAGCTAAGGAAAAATTATACGTAGTTTACCTGCTACGCCAGTAAAGCTGGAAAATCTCAACTAGTCACGGTGGTGTGCATTAAAATCCCTAAATGCATGTATCTGGGCATTCGAGTCGAGCGAGACTGCTCTATCTATAATTTCGGAGACAGTTTTTAGCAGAGTACAGTCCTGGGTCGAAAGTGCCCGGCATAAAAAATATAAGTAACTAACGCTGTGATGTAAAGTCAATCTTTAACACATGTAGTCTTTGTCATCTGATTCAAACCTATGTTAGTCAGGGGGAGGGTGTTGCGGACATGAACTCCTAGCCCGTGCATATGTTTGTCACAGTCTTTTCGGTAGATTGGGAGTTTGTCAAGAGAAAAGTTTCTACGTCGTTGATGTTGGTTTTAAGTTCCCGGATATTTGTGAATGCAAGCCTCAAGGGCAGAGACGAAGATGTTTTTGTTGGTTGTCTGGTTTAGGTTTGATTTTTCTTTTGCAATGCCATGTTTGCTTTGATATAGTGTGGGGTGGGCAATGTGAGTGATTGTTAGGTGTTAATAAGTTCACACAACCAGTCCATTAGTCTCGACCTGGATAATGGGGGTTGTGGCCTCGGAAAAAAAAACCGGCGATAACTGTAGGGTCCATTTCCATGCGCGACATGGCACGTACAGCTTCCCACGGTATTATACAACTGATGATGGAGCAGCCACTCTTAACGCTACCTAAGAGTTTGGGCTCTTGTTCTGTCAGTCGGAATAAACAGGCAGACAAGTTGTCTAACCTGTACCCTCAACCTATCGGAACAAGACCGACCCAGACTGACCATGTAAGACTTAATGATGAAAACATTTATCCAAGTTGTCCAGATAGAGAGAAATAGAAGCGGCGTTCATTGTTCAGTCAGGAAAAGACCAGGCATTGGGTGCCTTTAAGGCGTCTGTGCCTTGGTAATAGACAGGGAAGGAGTACAAAGGCCGGGCGATAGGCAGAGACCATCTTAAGAAATTTTAGGTTTGCAAACCGGATATTTTATTCTAGATACCAGCTCAAAGAAGGTTTGCTGTCACGACGTAAGTTGTGAATAGCAAGGTTTTATGATCAGAGATTTCCTACGGGCCCAACACACCGAGAGGAGAAATAGCCTGCGCCCGTGTACTAGGCAGGTATTTTCAAGCCACCGCAGGTAAATATATATATAAAGTAATCCAACAAAAGATATAAGAGTCAACTAATGTCTTATAATTAGTGAAACATCCGGATAAAAACTGAAGCTCAATATACTGGATAAGGCATTAATATAATCCCTTTCCTTTTGACATAGACTTATGATTTGACCCAGACAGGTAACATCCGGTATGGGTTTAATTGATTGGACATATCTGTCGATATAGGATGGCGTTTCTTTCTATATTAACTTAGAGTAACTTTCGCTCTGAGAACGTCGTTCGGATGAGTAGGCATCTAGCGCCTTTAGTATTCCTTTCTGAGCGGCGAGAAAAGGTTTTGTTTATTTGGCTCGCGGGAGGGTGAATACTTTCAAGCTTTACTCATTGGAATTATCTTTGTTGGACCCGGTGGAAAAGATGACCGTGTTTGTCGGCTCAATTCAATTTTAATTTTATTCACATCGGATTTAACGGATTTTCCATTTAACCAGCACATTTTGATTTGTACTGCTCCGATCAAATCATTGGAACTCTAAATTTTGAACAGTATGATTTCTACACATAGTTAGTTTACTGAACTTTTTATTTTATTTGGTTTATTTTTCGTTGTAATAATTAACATAAACATTGGATGCATTTTTCACTGCATCGATTGCGGACGCATCTCACGATTGGATAACTTCTTAATTTTTTTTAATTTTTCTTTTTTGGACTGTCACTCATTACCTGGATCAATCTTCAGTCAACCTCCTGGATATCTTTCCTTAATATGTTTTGAAATTGTATGACTTGGATGGATTGTATAGATTTAACAAAAAAAGTATGTTTTTGGGTTGATATATTTGATGTTATATACTTTTATGTATTTTTATTACATGCAGTAATGTTTTTATTACATGCAGTAATGTCACTGCGGTAATGGTCCTCTGAGGAGAAGAATTATCTTTGAAAACGCATGAGTTAAGGACGTTAAGATACTTTACTGTACACATCAGAGAGAACAGAAAGTTGAAAATAAGTTATCCTCTCACCAGTAATCACAAATAAGAGAAATACAACCATAACTTCAGGTCAGATGGTGGGTTTAAAAATTATTTTACAATAGACAAGCAATAATACAGTATATATAAATAAATATACATCAAGAATTAAGTACATAATAAATAATACAATTAGAATTTAGAGAAGAGTAACATGTGAGTAGCCAAAGAAAAAGATAGAGGGTTAGCGTTAACAATTTTATGAGTGGTCGGATCTTTTTCCTCTCTTAGTTTTAGCTACCTATTCTTTAGAAAATTTTTTTTAATCATTTAACATCGAAACAGACATTTCTTAGGTTAGTACGTAATATAGGGAAACTGATTATAAATAAAATAAACACACGGAATAAAGCAAAAAATAAAAATAAACTACAGAAAATAAATAATTAAATTAGATAACAAGTTAAATCATGCAAAGAAAAACTGAAACTATGGTGAATCTATTCGCTTTTTAGCGCCATGTGTTCACAGCGTTATTGTAAGGCCGGCAACTTTGCAAACTTACGACGACCTACTGCAAAATAAGCTTTGTTTTAAAAGAGAAATTAATCTTTAGTTACTATATTAAAACTATTACTGGAAAAGCAATTTAGAAAATATAGTTAAAAATATCTACCCGTATAACGTCGCCCCCACCCCCGCCAAGTGTAAATTTAACATTTTCGAAAAATATATGCACACATTATACCGGTTGTTATAGTAATCTGAAAATAATAAAAACTATAACTAAATATTTATAAATTTAAACAGAATCGGATCGGAAACGGTAATTTTATCGGAATTGGGAATTATGAACAGAATCGGTAATTGTATCGGAATTGGAAAAACATATTGTCCCATCACTAGTTAGTGTCGTTGTTATATCAACGTTGAACTTTCCAAATTACAGCATTTAATCTGCCAGGATGATAGAAGTTTATGTTATTTTGTATGCTGTTCTATTGTTCAGATGCTAACTTTTTAGCGCACAAAAATTTCAATAAAATCAATCTATTCTGTTCGACGATATCGATAGTTATAACTATCCTCTCAAAATCAGATTGGTTTTCTAAAAGGAAAACAATCTTGTTTGCGATAAGCGATTGTTGTCGAACGTTTAATTCCAACATCTCTTTTTTAATATTATTCTTTGACAACTTAGGTCGCTAACATCATTTCCAGTCCGGAATCTCAAATCAAGACTACCCTTGATATTTCCATGGCAAAAGTTCTTGATGTTCAACGGTGCAATCGTAGAAGAAATAAAATAAATACATCATTACCTCTTTCTTTAAGACCAATCTCGATAAGTTATTTAACTGGAGAAAAAATTCTGATAGGAGATTAAAGAAATAAATCGTTGCATTTAAGACCGCGTGTTTTTTTAGTTCTGTCTCTGCAACACGCTCAATACATATCTGCACATTTCCTCGCTACTTGTCTTCCCACGAAAGTAAAGTTTGACACAAGGTCGGTTTTATTGTTGAGATTACAGCTTCCCAAAGAGACATTTTGTAATGGAATTAAAAATGAAAATGTTCTTTAGTCTTAGGTGATTTCTCTTCTTCTGACTAAAGACGAAACAGATGTTTGACTATTATCTAAATCTAAGTTTAAGGTACAATATACAACTAAAAGTTTCTTCAATCGTTCCGAGTTTGTAGTGTTTGATATGTTTTTACCATTCGGTGTATTGCTAATGTTATTAATTACAATTTTCAGACTGGGTAAGTTTCACTATTATTTATAACTTCATGGCTATCCGGCGTTCCCCGAGGGCATGGGCACCAAAATGGAATTACACGTTTATGTTACATATATATTTTATAATCACTCTCTTTCAATCTCTCTCTCTCTCTCTCTATTCTTTTCTCCCCTTTCTCTCTCTCTCTCAATGTTAATAGATGATATATTTTTTTTTTAGTTATAAACTTAGTTTAAATAATGCCACATAAATGTTGCAGAAAATAGTTTTTTGTTTGTTTCTCTCTTTCTTGATTATATAATTTTAATGATGTTATTAACGTTCCTTATACTAAATGATCTACTTTAATGATTTCCAGTTAATTTTTCCACTATTCGGTTTTATATTTAAATTATTTTTAAGAAAAAACACATTCTTTATTAGCTCATTAAATTACAAATGGCATACGTGATTATTCTTTTTTTATTTGTAATTATAATAAGTTATTAAGATCAATCAACCCCTTTTTTCATAAAATTATATTTTCAAACGTGATTTTTTTCTTGTTTATTATTATCAGCTATTATTTATATAAAGCCTTCAATGCTTTGCTAATAAAAGTAAATTTGAAAACCTGATTATTCTTTTCTTTTCTGCTTTAGTAACACAGTCAGCAGTGAATGCTACGAGTACTTACACATATTAGTCTGATCGCAATAATAACATATTGCGTGATTCACGCACGTGCTTACTAAGCAATCTTAGGGTAACCTCGACGTTTTCTCTTTCAGACAAGATAGTTCTTCTCATGCGACTAAAGTTCCTTGTCATTTCGAGCTATGTTCGTTGTGTGTTTTTCATTGGACACAGATTTCGTATCCATTACACTTAGTGCCTTCCTTTACCCAAATGTTCGATGTTCAAAAATAAATTATAGATAATATCCTAAGATTTGTATTGTATTTGTATTTTCAGATTTCTGTTGTCATTTTGGATGTTATTTTCCAACGTGTCGACCGACAAAACCTCCAACTCTCTTATAGTGCATCTTGTGGCGCAACTGATAAAAGTGCAAGTTTACAAGTCCTAAATGACAGTCTTATGTTGTGAAAATGACAGCCAAAATAAAAACAGTAGTCTGAATACTTAAAATAATACAAATTAGCAATCATGATCTAAAAACCTCGGAAACACAATATTGCAATATTGGACATAGAAAAACACATTTATTTAAGGAATACATTTTATTCTGACTAAAAACATCGTTTAATTGTTAAATAGTTACTAGGAGAAATGGTTATTTGGAATGGAGGGTTAGTTGAAAAGTGACTATTTAAGTGTACACAAGGTTACTAATTAAAAGCATATGGCATCTAGTTTGTTAAGAACTAAAAATAGTTTGCAATAACAATATCAATTTCTCGAGAGTTTTGCACATTATGCAAAGGGAATTTTGGTATTTACTGTATTTGTTTAATTCATTTTCTCTGTGGATTCGCAAGACAACGGTATTTAATTTTGTGTGGCTCGTTTTGACTGAATTTTTAAACACTTTAGTTTAACCCAAACAAATCATGCAGCCACTGAGACGTACGGAGTTACTGTTATTAGGGACCATATTTATAGTGCGCATCCTCATTCGGGAGTTGTGCAACAAGATGTTTGTTCATATTACATTTAAATTTCTACATGATGTTAGTTATATAAAATTCAAAAGTTGCAGATATTTAGACTGGTTCTTTTTATACATGTTAGTGTTACATCTTTTTAAACATGTTATGTGTTACATCTTCGATAATAGTAACATATTTAGGTGTATATGTTTATATGAGTGTATACATGAATACACCTTAATGTGTATATGTGTATATATACTTGTGTAAATATGCAGATATTTATGTGTGTGTGTCTGTGTTTATGTGTATATATGGTTTTAACAAAAAGGAAGACGGGCAATTTAAGCAAACCCGTTTCAGATCTAAACCGTTATTGTCTAATATTATTATCTGATGTATTTATTTTCAGAAGTATTTGTAAATATGTACGTAATTCTGTACATACCTATATATATACTGTAGGTGAGACGGCTTTCGAATCCTTTAGGTTTTTTTCTGAGTTTTTTTTTTTTGTTTTTGTTGTCTTTTTCACGACAGTTTTTTTTCATGTACTCCAAATTACCAAGCTTTTATTTTGAAAACTCATTCCAAATCTCTTCCGATTCACCTGTTTATTTTCTTCTTTTTGACCTCATAAGATGTTGCCTCAATTTCTATACGCATACTAATATTCTCTGAAGATTGACTAATGCACTATTGAACTGTAATTCTTCCCCAATCTGACAAGAAACACGTGTATTAATGCAAAAAATTAAATATTAAAATATTATTTTTATTTATAAGATGTAAATAGGAATGATAAACATCCACTGAGGTGTTTAAATAAATATAAAAGTTTAAAAAATATAATAATAATAAATTGAAGGAACTTATTAAAATCATGATTTTGGAGTTTGCATTGTCATTGTAATCAATCAAAATAATATATATATATATATATATATATATATATTTGAATGTGTATGGTTATTTACGTATGTACTATACAATTCAGAAATAAATCTTCGTAGTACTAAATAAATGTACATTTGCCTGTGTTGTTTTACTTATTCGTAAATAAAAAAATGTGTATATATAAAGGTCTGCTTAATAATAAGTTCAAACTTATATATGTATACATGACTTTATAGATGTAGACCCAATCCCATGGCAAACGAATATGCGTGTGTGTATATGCGTAGGTCGAAAATCATGATGCTTTAATCTATGTGGTTGTTGCGCATTGGGTGTTTTATGTTTGTCGTCAGAATATGTCCCATTATGTTGGAGTTACGGAGAGAGGACAAACTGAGGTGTCAAAATTGAACATCATCTTCCCCCGATTTGAGAACCCGGAGAATTGAAATTTTTTTTTCTATATTCTTCGCGTGTTACAAAATTGACAGAATAAATAGAAAAAATAAAAACAAATATTGTTAGAGTGTTTTATTTATTTGTATAAGTCAAAGCTATAAAATGTGGCATTTGTTATTTGAAATGAATGTTCTTTCATTTTTATCTCCGCCTTCATACTAATAACGCTTTCTGAAGAAGAGCACTTGATGTTTGCAAATCTGTAGCCAATATGTTTAAATAATATATATCAAGACCATTTATACCAAATAAAAATATATACATGTCTGTTTATAACTCAACACTATTATATAATTCACTAAATACACGATGTAGACAGAACCTCACGAAATTATACACACCCACACTCTATATATATATATATATATATATATATATATATGGGTATTTAATGAGTTTGTATGCAATGAGGAAAAAGCTGGAACAGTAAAAGGTGAGATGAAAAAAAATATAATTGAAGACAAAATATTCGGTATTTGTATTTTTTATTTCTGTCTATAACAACCATCTTGGATGCAAAAAACGTTTTTTTTCTAGCCGCACTATTAAAATATTTGGCCTCATTTCAGATTCTATTAACAGCAAGTAAAAATATTTACTGAAACTGTATGTTGAAGATTTACTGAAAAAATACATACTGTCTTGAAGAAAAATATCGCATTAAGTGTGTCACTTATTTGTTGTCGTTGATCTCTTTAACCGTTTCATCTTTTCTCGCATAACATACAGCCTAATTAAATACCTATATACATGTTATGCAGTTCTTGCTATGTTTCAGGTAGCTAAAATAAATAGAAAACACCAAAACTATACATACACACATTATATATATATGAAATACATGTGTCTAAGTAAAAATAATAAATATTTAAATTAAAAAAAATATTGTTGTTGCCCACTTCTACAAGGATTGTGCCTCTAGAAACATTTGTAATAAGCTGTTAACTTATGCGTAATGTGATGTCTCGATCTCTGCTGTTGCAAACTATATAATTAAGCTTACTGTATATGTCCGCCGATTCGACATTATATAGAAATTAAATTCTCGTCTTTCCCTTGTTAAATTATGGTTGCCTAGGGGTTTAATACCAGGTTGCAGAGTGAAAGGTGCCTTTGCAACTGGGTTCTAATCTTTCGACCAGCGGTGATTATTATCTACTGCAGTAGAGATTGCGTAAGCATGATACACATGTGCATGAACGTAAACATACTAAATATTTAGATAAAAATATCATATGTACATATACAGTAAAGTATGAACATATATTATTGACAATTAAGCTACACAGAGACGTCCGCGTTTCACCCCCACAGTGAAACTTCATACTCATTTATGGCAATGAAGCTACACGGGTGTGCCCAAGTTTCATCCTTACAAGAATCACTGCCTTAATGGACTTAGCTTGACGATTTCCTGCAGAGATGAAACGCAGACGCCTCTGTGTGGCTCAATTGCCATAAACATATTATCATAATTTACTACTAAGCTCTACTCACGTGCTGAGAACTGTTGAAGTAAATACTGAAAATCTATAAAAAATATATTAGTTATAGTATACGTGTATACATGAAATACTAATTTAACAAATGATTATATATATATATATAAATATATATATATATATATATATATATATATATATATGTATTATAGTTTTGTTTTCTATTTATTTTAGCTACTTGATCTTAATTAATGTCAGTATTTAATATCTGGATAATCAACTTATAAAAAATGACAGATTTCTCAATTAAAACTGGATCGGATACGTCAAGCAACTACATCATCATACTCTAACTAAAAATGTACCTTGTTCTGATGTTTGATAGATGATCACTTCTCTGAGTTAAATAGCTATTTATTTACTTGATTCTTATAATGTTTTACTTTATTCTAAAATATTGATATATTAATATTAACGAGACAATCACTTCGCCCGAAGAAATCAAATTGAACGCCATTTAAAAAGAAGTGGCAATTGTATTGATCGTAAGACACCCAAGAGATACACCTTCTTTTAGCTTATGTCATGGTAGTACACATACACATTATATCAACATACACCCGTACACACATCATCCACTCTATAATAAAGACCAATGTGTATTTATTTGTATATATAAATAAATAAATATATACTTTCGTGGTGATGAGAAGCGATAGAACGAAATAATGTTCGAAATACATAAAGCATCATTTTTTTTCTTGAAGATTTTGCCATTGGTGTTCATAAAAGAAGAAGATAATGTTTTATGCATTTCGAACATAATGCATATCGTGAGGAGATATGTGATTGAGGTAGGCCTAAAAATTGCATGTGAATAAAAACTGTTTTTTCGTGAATTTGTGAAAATTTATTATCTTTTTCTAAAATCATAGTTCACCCCAAACAAGGCAGGCCAACACTGTAGATGTAAGGGACTACTGAGTATTAGGGTGAACGTTTTCAGGGTCATCCTTAATTAGGATCTCTACTCATCTATTGATACAAATACTGACAAAATATATATACACAGTATATATTACCTTAATATTTATGTGTATGTACACGAAATAGTTATATATATATATATATATATATATATATATTCAGATTTATGATAAATATTTTTAATATCCACATACATATATGTTTCATGTTTACCAAGACTCAGTTTGGTTATGCATAGCTGTACCTCCGACTATACTATTTGAAACCCCGAATTAAAGTCACCTTTGACAAGGAACGCTCTTTGTTTTTCTGTCTTTGTCTGTCTTTGAATTAATCTTCTACATAATCACAAACTTCATAATATTTCGCGCGTTTTCTGTAAGTAATTATTTCCCTTGTTTTATTCTACACTAGCGGGGCTACCCGGCGTTGCTCGGGGTCATAAAAACATATAATTGAAGAAAAATCGTGTGTGTAACATCTTTATATACAAACTTCTATTTCTCCCCCCCCCCTTTCTCTATAGCCGTCTCTTTATCTTTCTACCTTTCTCTTCCCTGGTCACCCCATTTCAGCGCTACTTTCTAATTTTGCCTTTTGAGAAAGCTGTTTCTTCCCCACCATTTCTCCTACGTTGGCCAGGGCAATAGTATATCATATTTCTATAAAAAGTAACACCTCTATCTGCGCCTTCTATATAGATACGTATCTCTGCCCCAGTGTTCATACTATATACGTATCTATCATCACCCCGGTGCGCATACTATATACGTACCTATCACCGCCCCAGTGCACATACTATATATGTACCTATCGCCGCCCCAGTGCAGATACTATTTAAGTACCTATCGCCGCCTCGGTGCGAATGCTAAATAGTACCTATCGCCGCCCCGGTGTGCATGCTACATAAGTACCTATCGCTGCCCTAGTGTGAATAATTAATATGTACATATTGCCGCTTTGGTGCGAATGCTAAATACGTACCTATCGCCGCTTTGGTGCGAATGCTAAATACGTACCTATCGCCGGCCCGGTGCGAATGCTAAATACGTACCTATAGCCGCCCCGGTGCGAATGCGAAATACATACCTTTCGCTGTTCCGGTGCATGTGCTATATACGTACCTATCGCCGCCCTGATGCGCGTGCTATATATGTACTGACTACCGCCGCAGAGCGCATGCTATGTACGTACTTATTGCTGCCCATGTGTACATGTTATATACGTAGCTATCGCCACCCCTAAATTCTGAATACGTACCTATAGCCGCCCCGGTGTGGAAGCTAAATAGGTACTAATTGCTGCCCCGGTGCGAATGCTTAATACATACCTATCGCCGCCCCGGTGTGAATTCTAAATACGTACCTATCACCGCCCCGGTGTGAATTCTAAATACGTACCTATCGCTGCCCCGGGTCGGAAGCTAAATACGTACATATCGCCACCCTGGTGCGAATGCTAAATACATACCTATCGCCGCCCCGGTGTGAATGCTAAATACATACCTATCGCCACCCTGGTGTGAATACTAAATACGTACCTATCGCCGCCCCGGTGTGAATGCTAAATACATACCTATCGCCGCCCCGGTGTGAATGCTAAATACATACCTATCGCCGCCCCGGTGTGAATGCTAAATACGTACCTATCGCCGCTCCGGTGTGAATTTTAAGTACGTACCTTGCCGATGTGCACATGCTATATACGTACTTATCGCCACCGCTGAATGCTAAATAAGTACCTATCTCCGCCCAGGGGTGAATGCTAAATACGTACATATTGCCGCCCCGGTGTGCATACACCATATGTACCTATCACTGCCCCAGTGTGAATACTAAATATGTACATATCGCCGCCCCTGTGCGAATGCTGAATACGTACCTATCGCAACCCCAGGGCGAATGCTAAATACGTAACTATCGCCACCCCTATACACTACTATATACGTACCTATGCCACCCCAGTGCACATACTATATATAAACCTATCGCCGGCCTGGTGCGCATAATATATTCGTACCTATCGCGGCTCTGGTGTGCATACTACATACTTACCTATCTCTGCAAGGGTGCACATAATATATATGTACCTATCCCCAGCCCAGTTCGCACACGTTAGAACTCATATTAGTGCACCCCTGTCGTGTTTGAAAAACAAAATAGTGTTCATTCATGTATTGTCACTATCATAAATATAAATAATTTTAGTTAAAAACAGAAAAAAAGAAATGTTTTTGCCTCCCCCCACGAACATTTTTTTCCATCCTCCCGCATACTTAGAAATATTTTTAATTTAAAAGAAATAAAAAAGAAAAGAAAATTTTTTGACCCGCCCCAAAAATTTTATGTTCCCCCCATACATAGAAATATTTTTAGTTTAAAAAAAGAAAAAAAAAAATTTTTAGCCCCCCGCCCCGAAAATTTTTTTTTTCATCCTGCCCCATACATATAAATATTTTCAATGAAAAAGATAAAAGAAAAGGAAAAAAATGTTGCCCCCCACCCCAATTTTTTTTTACACTCACGGTGCGCATGCTATATTCGTACTAATGGCATCCCATGTGCACATGCTATATACGTTCCTATCGCCACCGCTGAATGCTAAATACGTACCTATAGTCTCCTCGGTGCGAATGCTAAATAGGTACCTATCGCCGCCCCGGTGCGAATGGTAAATACGTTTATATCGCCGCTAAAAATTTCCACGACCACCAATCTCTCCAGGCCCCCCAACTTTTTTTTACTCTCGCCCAACCCTGAGTAATATTTTTAGTTCCAAAAATAAAAAAATAAAAAAATTTGGCCCGACCCCTAAAAAGTTTGTCCTGACCTCTAAACATTTCCCCGAGCCCCCAATCTCTTCAGAACGCCCCCAACTTTTTTATTATTCTCTCCCAATCCTAAGAAATATTGTTAGTTAAAAAAATAAAAAAACAAAAAAAATTTGGCTCGACCTATAAAAAGTTTGTCCTGACCCCTAGCAGATTATAACCCATTTTCAAAGTTAATGTGGAAATTCAATAAACGCGATGCTTGTTTTTTTAAAAACTTTTATTTTCCCCAACCCACGCTAATTGAAATTGAGACATAAAGGGCTACTATGATTACTGGCCAGATTTATAGGAAGCATCCTAGATGGGGAGTTGGGCAGCATGACGATTGTTCCCATTGCATTAACATTTCTGGTTGCTGCTACAGTCGGTGAAACATGGAGCGGTGAGTGAATTCGTTAGGCAAGCGGTCCGAGGAAAGAAGCTATTAGATGAGGGAGGTTTTCGGATTCTAAAGAAACTCATGAGTCACAGGGTGGTGTTTTGCTACTAGTCAGGTTGATCCGGGGTATTTACACTGCGAATACAACAGATACGTATCACATCATGATTCTGTAGTTGTCACCGATTCTGCGCGCGTTATCATCACATCAGTTTTATGATCGACGTCACGAAACGACCACATCAAACTCCGCACAGAGACAAAAAATAACACATAATACACATTTTTAGTAGTATATTTTGTGAACACTACTTATTGTGTAGTTCAACACTAGTCGCGATTTTATCCATATATTTTCTGATATATATATATGTATACATATGTATATATATATTTTTATTTACTTTGGTAAAGAAAAATTAGTACAACATTCGTACCGTCAGTTTCAAGCACGGAACGAATGTTATACTAATTTTTCTGTACCACAATAAATAAATATTACGCTCTTAATTTTTAATTATTGTACAAAGATGTATATATATATATAAATATATATATATATATATATAAATATATATATATATATATATATAAATATATATATATATATATATATAAATATATATATATATATAAATATATATATATATATAAATATATATATATATATAAATATATATATATATATAAATATATATATATATATAAATATATATATATATATAAATATATATATATATATATAAATATATATATATATATATAAATATATATATATATATATATATATATAAATATATATATATATATATATATATATAAATATATATATATATATATATATATATATATATAAATATATATATATATATAAATATATATATATATATAAATATATATATATATAAATATATATATATATAAATATATATATATATATAAATATATATATATATATAAATATATATATATATATATATAAATATATATATATATATAAATATATATATATATATATATATAAATATATATATATATATAAATATATATATATATAAATATATATATATATATAAATATATATATATATATATATATATATATATATATATAAATATATATATATATATAAATATATATATATATATATATATATATATATATATATAAATATATATATATATATAAATATATATATATATATATATATATATATAAATATATATATATATATAAATATATATATATATATAAATATATATATATATATAAATATATATATATATATAAATATATATATATATATATATATATATATATATAAATATATATATATATATAAATATATATATATATATAAATATATATATATATATAAATATATATATAAATATATATATATATATATATATAAATATATATATATATATATATATAAATATATATATATATATATATATATATATAT
This sequence comes from Sepiola atlantica, assembly GCA_963556195.1. Classification (NCBI taxonomy): domain Eukaryota; kingdom Metazoa; phylum Mollusca; class Cephalopoda; order Sepiida; family Sepiolidae; genus Sepiola; species Sepiola atlantica. The sequence goes on along the minus strand of OY744516.1, from coordinate 164,813,455 downwards.
ATATACGTGTAAGGTTTTTGTCTCACATTGGTGTCAAGAAGAGGAAGTATGTATAAACGAAGGAGTAAAATATTAAATATTCGACTAGCGCTGTTAGAAAAGAATTTCTCGATGAAGAATGCGAGCTAATATAAAAACGTGTAAAATATATTAAAAGCGTGTTAGAGTTTGCCTGAAGCATTGCGCGTAGTGTATATAAAGGTTTGGTATCGAAACCAATGATGCGATAACGGGGTGAAGACACAGTGTGCTGTTTTATAACAAAGTATGTATATATCCTGATATCGTATTATTGTTTTGATAACTAAACTTTCTATGAAATATATATTTACCTTCGTTGAACCTTTAAAGAATGCGATGTCATCTCATCGACAATCGTCTAATTCGAAAATAATTATATTATATTTGGTGTCATTTAAAAAAATATCCTTAACTTTGAAATATCTTCAATTCTGCAACGTTGATTTGTAGACTTAGTATACAATAACAGGAATGTTGAATGATTATTTGTAAATAATTCATTAAACACAAGTTACTATGTTCCCAGTATTTCAGTTTCCAGTAGTATTACAATATAAGAGAATGCAATAGATCCGATTGGACTTTAATCTAACCGATTTCAGATCCCCCTTGTTACCCATTACATAATTAATCACCCCCTACAACAAAACAGTGCAAGCATACAAGCCATAGCTGCTAATAATTTCAATACGACCTAAGATCTTGTCGCGAGTACCAAATGGTATTTATGGGAAATAATGTCTTCATAGCATGACGTTCCTCATTCTGTTTAATGGCTCTCGAATGGATAGCAGAAAATGGCGACATTCTGATTCTAGAGACTGACTCAAATACGTTACATTCATCAGCCTTACTCCTGTTCGCTGTTGCAATAATGTCCGATACTAATCGAGCACCTAATGGATGGATTCTGACAGCAGATAAGATTTAATCATTCATGATGTTGCGCAGATCCAGCTAATCGAGAGTATCCGAATAATCTGCGTCTAAGAAACAAAGTAAAAGTTTTGTAGAAACAGGATAACTATATAAAAAGATTAGGAACTGACATATCCAACTAGTTATAAATAATGTAATCTGATAGAGCTTTCATAATTACATTGTGTCAGTATCGGCAAAAGTGTATGTTCAGAATTCTTCATTCACTTACAAAAACTACACAATACAACGTAAAAATTCAAGTAATGATTTTGTTGTTTGACTAGAGAAAAAGATTATTATTTGAATTAGAATCATGAGAAAGAATTGCAACTTCTTTTTTCCTGTATGTATATATATATCAGGCATAGAAGACAAGATTAAAGATGCGAGACTTTTTTTTAGTAAATGACATTTATTTAATATATATTTCGGTTTAAAACCAACCATAATCAGTGAATATACCTTTTCTCTCATCGTTGAGATATAATGTATCGTCGACGTCGAAATATTTTCACTACATTGCACTTATACACTATGATTTCGGTCATGCATTCCCCTCTTAATGGGCATTCATATTTCTGCATGTAGTTACATTTTCTCTGTTTATTCAAGTTTCCTATATTGTCAGGACTGCCATTCGATTTTTTCATTTTTACTTTATTCTATGAGATTATGGTATTTTTAATGTTTCTCATAGTTTCATATGATACTTTTATTGTATTCTTATTAAGTAGTTTACTTAATATCTTATTCCCTTTAAAGTTATTATAGATTATTTTATAGAAATCCGTAAGTATATCTTATTTTACATGTATACTGTACGGGGGATAACACCATATCATTTTCCTATTTCATTTATTACTATCCTTATTTTTATTATTGTAATTGTTTTATTTTCTTTATTCTCTCCTTTATTTAGATTTCTCTGTTTAATATTTTTAGTATATTCCCTTCTTGTATTAGCTCCATTTTTATTTACTGTTTTTTCTATTGGCATTATTAGTATAATTATGTCCATAGTTATTCATCCTTACTGTTTTAACATTTTCCCAAGAGACATATTACAGGATATAATGTTACACTTTTTATTATGTTTGTTTTTATTCTGGTTTAAAAAAATGTTATAACTATACTTAATATTGTCATTGTAACCTGATCTTTTTAATACTTCATTATAACATTGTTTGTTTTCATTAAATATGTTTATATTCGTGGATGATTCTGTAATTCTATTTGATATATTGTTAATTATATTTTTTATCGGTTTAATTAGATAATTTTTTAATGTAAAATACTTCCTTATTTGGCTTGTGGTATGGCTTAAATGTAGTGTAGTTTAGATTAAGGGTAATATCCCAAAAATTAGTTTTCATTATCATTTTTATCAATTGTTATTTTTAAGTTCAATTCCTTAAATAATCCGTGTAGAGCTTTTCTCATCATTTCTAGTTGTCTAGCTGTACTTCTTGTAATAAATAATGCATTATCTCTATATAACCCCTCTTGTAAGCTAGGTAGTACATTTTAAGAATATGAATTCCTTCCAAGTCTGTAACATGGGCTGAATCCGCTGATCTCATCGTAATATCAAAGTTCGACTCCTATTTTTCCTAGTCCATATTTTATCATAATATTTAATTAAATTTCGACGAGCTTATTTTACTATGTCGATTTCTAAATTGGCCCTTGATATGCCTTATTTAAAAGTTATGGGGTATTCTATGCGGAATACGCATCTAGGTTAAATTGTATAAACTTGAAGTTGCTCTATATTTTATGTTTTTAAACCATTTAATAGCATCTGATGATGACTAAATTCCGAGGTTTGTCTTATTCTATATTATAGATATAATCATGTCCAAAATTTGTTTGCTTACATTTGCTACAGGAGTTGCAACAATAAATACTACAACAGCAGAAAAGTTTCGAAACCATTCTGAAACAGTCCACCGGTGAAAGTCCACAGTTTTTTTTTTAGCCGAAGAAATTACAATTTTTTCATCTGAATGTGTATACAAGCCTGATTCTGGCGTTACATTTCCAACATATTTCAGACAATTTGAAACGATATTTACTAAAACGTTCTTAGATTGGTCGGATGAATAACAGGTAACTGTTATTGCAGAAGCTGGGAACAGAGAAGAATGCCAAATATACGAACTTGATACTGTCCAGAAAACCTGAGGAAGTTTCATTTGATGAAACTATAAATATACTGCCGAAGATGTTAGACGATAGAAATCGGGTATTCCACACACGATACAAATGTCTAAACATCGTGAAAAGGGATAACGAGGATTTTTTGGCATACGCAGCAAACGTAAACTCTTTGGTTATTCAAATGCCTAATCTTTGTTCAAGGATTAACAGCCCATAAGTACAAAGTAATACGGTCTAGAATATTAACAATGTTGGAGCAAACACGGAAATCACGTTACAAAGAGTAGCAAAGAAATGTCAGCTTCTCGTTAGTGTTAATTGTGATAACACTCAAATTGAATAAAAAATTGTTGCAAAAGTATAACGCATAAAAAAACCCAAAGAACTCCCGAATTAAAAAGACAAGAAAAATGTAAGGCTTTAAGAAATACTAAGCATACTAAAGATGTATGTACGTATGACAACAGATTCTGTAGAACTTGCGGAATTAAGAATAAAAACTGGCATGTTTGTCGCAAGTATAAGAAAAATAATTTTGAAAAGGTAAACGTTGTGTTGTCAGAAAAATAAATCGAGAACAGTGAAAATTCAAAATACGTTGATTTACAGATAAATGATCGTACAATCACTATTTTACTGAATTCTCGCTCAGACATAAGTATTATTGACGAACAACTAGTGTTTCAGATAATTTTGTTTTTTTTTATTTTTCTCCAAGAAAATTACCAATACGGTTTCAGAAAAAAAAATTAAACTTTAAAAGAGAATTAAAGTGCGATATTTTTTTCTGTGCAAAAACAAAAGTATATGTGATTCAAGAGGTTAATTCGTGTATTTACGGAATAGAATGGAAAGTAATGTTGAATTTATTTGAACTCTTAATAAACTTGGAACGAAAAAAACAGTGCAGAAAAGAACATTTATATATTTATTCTGATGGTTTGCGTTTATGTACAAAGATAGAAGTGAAGTTTGAACTAAACGAAAAGTTAACTCCAATTTTTAAACCAAAGCGAAACGCCCGTTTTCCTCCTTAGACACAATTAACAAGGAACTGGAATGATTAGAAAACATGGTATTCATTTCAAAGGTAGACCATGCGGACTTGGAGTCGCCCACCGTCTACTTCAGAAGGAAAACAAAAAAATATAAGTGTGCACGATCATAATCCACTTCCTTCGCCAGAAGACATTTTCTCGGAGTTAAATGGAGAAAAGATATTTTCAAAAATCGATCAAGCTGACGCATACTTGAACGAGGAATGTTCAACATATTTGTACATAAAAACACATAAGGGGATGTTAAAGCTAAATAGGCTTAAAGGTCTCCCCAGCGTTGCTCCAGCAGATTATGGACACTATGTTGCCCGGTGTTGAGTTTGCTATCACCTATTTAGACAATATTCTAGTCAAAAGTAAAGACATTCACGAAGACAAAAAAACATGTCAGAGCTATGTTCAAACGACTAGAAGAATTCAGTTTTATATTAAGTCCTGAAAAGTCTAAATTCATGGAAATAATTAAATACCTCGGACAAGTGATCGGCAGTGAAGCCAGGAAAACCGGACACACAGAGGACCGATTCATGTAAAAATATGGCTGCACTTCACACAGTTGCAAAGCTACAACCGTTTCTTAGGTTCTTTCAATATTATGCGATCTACATTCCGGAAATGTACGATATAAGAGCCCCTTCCCTTAACGAATCATAAAAAAGACACCAAATGGATATGATCAAAATATTGCGAGACTGCTTTCCATAAAAGAAGACAAGTTTATCTCAGATCTAGCCTTAGCTCATTTTGATCCTGTGAAAAAAATCACCCTTGCGACTGATGCTAGTAATACGGAGTGGGTGCTGCACTGCTACACACATATGAAGATGGTATTACTAAACCGATCGCCAACGCTTCAAGGACTCTTCTACCGCCTAGTAAGAATTATAGTAAGGTTGAAAATTATACATTATCGATTGTGTTTGGAGTTAAAAATACTACCGCTTTTTACATGTTAGATTATTTATACGGCAAACAAACCATAAACCGTTAGTAATACTATTTGGATAAAAAGTATTCCTACCCACACTGTTAAATGTTTACAGTTATCGGTTGTAACCCTACTAAACTATCATTTAAAGATGAAATACATCGTATTAAAAAAAATGTGCATGCGTATTGACTGTCAAGATATTCCGCAAAAATGAACGAATTTTTGGAAGAGACGCTTAAAGCAGCACTAAAAGAGAAAACAGAAAGCTCAGGTATGTTGCAAACGACTATTAGAGAAATACCTGTAACATTGGAATGAATAAAAAAGGCGTGAAATATGATTTTATATCATAAACAAAAAAACGGGACGAAACTGAATAGAAAAAAATAAAATTTAACCTTTCTCAATATGTGACAACACTTTAATGTACGCAGATATAATTGTAATACCTAAATCTCTACATAAAGTTATGTGATAGAGTTACATACCGGTAAACCTAGCATGTTCCAGATGAGATCCTTCATGCGAGGTTACGTATATTCGCCATAAATAGACAAACAGATAGAACGTTTTGTAAAACTATGTTGAGATTGGCTGCAACAGATCCTCCCTTCAAGACTAATCGTTGGCTGAAAACGGATGTGTCGTATATATATAAATATATATATATATATATAAATATATATATATATATATATATGTACAAATATATATAGTAAGCAATCAAAATATATATGGGATATCAATCAAAAAATATATATATATAAATATATATATATATATAAATATATATATATAAATATATATATATATATATAAATATATATATATAAATATATATAT
>OY744516.1:164792521-164797521 GCA_963556195.1 Sepiola atlantica | reverse complement strand
ATGTTTTTTTTTTTGTGGGGCATTATATAACCACAAGTAAACGTTGTCTTGAAACATTTATTAACGACTTTTATAACATTGTCTACACTCATATTTCGAATATAATTTGAAAATTATTAACTTTAATAAGAACAAACACACACATAAAATATATATTATCTAGATATTAAATAACACGGAGTGTTTTTGCTTGATAAGACTTTTCAGTTTTTCACTTTTACGAATCGTCCATTTAGTATTTCAGTCAAATTTGTGTATGCAGGTTCGGTGTTCCGTTTTCTTTCCTTTTTCCCGAATACTTTCGATTTGATTCGTCAAAGTACTCGAATATACTCGCGAAATATGGAAGAAAATCGAACTAGAAACTCAAAAAACCTACCAATATGAACGAAATACTGAATTGACTATTTGTAAAATTAGAAAAAAAAATAAAGAGAATCGGTACTTTAACAGATTAACTCTTACTTTGACCCTAACCCTGGCCATAATGACGTGTTAAAATTTAGTGTGGGTCCTAATATGTAAAAGCACCAAAAAAGTTTTAGCAAGCAAAAACACTCCGTGTTATTTAATAGTGTGTACCTAAATGCATATATTTTGCTTCAATACACACACACACATTATATATATATATATATATATATATATATAACTAATATAATTTTATATTATATCAATGTTATAAAGGGCAGATTAACGTAATTATATAAAACTTATTTTTTATTCCGCATAAAATTGTTTCGCTAACACCTAAATATTTGTAAAATGCTCTTGTGCATTTATTCTCTGTGTGGCAATCTTCAGTGGTAATGGTACCAAACAACACAAAAACGCAAAATAACATGAAAAACTAGGCGAGCAGAGTCTAAAGTACAATCAGTATATATATTTTAACATGGAACTATGGTCTGGTTATATACAGGTTCTAACATACGTGTCTTATTGTATCTATTTGTATTTTTAATCATTTATCAGTGTTCGGTATCTCGGTAAAAGCGGAAGTCACTTACCCTATAGATAAAAACAATAATGTAAGAAGAAAAAATCAGAAGACAATAGCAACAAAAATCTATAAAACTGTCTTACTATGCCAAAATAACGTGCGACCATGGAATGCGTTGCTATGATTGCATCAGTGGAGATGTTTAGTTACTGATTATAAATTAAAAAATACAAAAGTAAAAATAGCGATTATGAACTATATATAATAATATAAATAAATTATTGTAACCACTACATTAGAAGTATATATGAAGAATTTGATAGATAGATTAAATAAATAACAATTAGAATAAATGCTATATCACTTTAGGGGAAACCTGTAGTTAGATAGATTGGGCAAATGTCAAGGTTAATATAGGAGATCTAACGGAATAATAACTAGCAGTATATTGAATTGATAAAAACATACATTATAATATTGAAATATAATTTAAACATTATTTAAACGCAATCACACACACGAAAGAAAGAGATTGAGAGAAAGAGATTCAAATCGAAATTCGGAATAACGTATTACCACATATTTATAAACATATAGATTATTGATTTAAATAGTGCTTAGTAACCACGAACGTTGATGATAATTTTAAATTGCAAAAAAGCTGCTATTATGTTGCAATTTCTATCACAGATCTCAGGTTATTCTGCGATATGTGATTGAAACATGACTGCATTTGGCTAGCCATTCAACCTATAACTTTTGTGATATATATATATATATATATATATATATATATATATGTGTGTGTGTGGGGGGTGTGTGTGGGTGTGTGTGTGTTATGTGTTGATAATTGTGATGTTCTTTAAATAGTTTTCTCTTTCATTCGTCAATAATTTTTTTTAAACAATCCTTGACTGGTAACCTTTATTTTTACAACCCACGAATTATATCAACATCTTTTGCTTCCACGCAAGTACTGGAGAGCATTTGGCAAAAATAAGAACAAAAAAAAAGGTTGCCAAGCAAAACCGCCAACGCCTTATAATTCAAAAGATACAGCTGACATTTTGGCAGCCCAATTCACCGGAAGTGATGTCACTATCTGTTGGCGGCTCAAATCAAGGCAGCCTGGCTTGGACTGCCTGCCTGCTTGCCTGCATCTTTTTTTGGCAGGCCAGGCAATGTCCGGGCGTAGACTACACCGTGGGTGGGAGCCGAAAAAGAACAAGTAAAAAAAATACGTATAACAGACGGTAAGGAAAAGAAAGTAGTTTTCCGCATAATAATAATTATAAGTATGGATGTGTGTACGCATGCGTGATAAGTAGTTGACTTAAAGCGTTGCATCTTTGATTTTGTTTTGGTATTTACGCCAGGAAACAAAATCGAATTATGATGGAAGATGTCATTCATGACGTGGCATTAAATTTCGTCAATATTTATCGGGAATTCATCACCTCTGTTCCTCTCAAATATTGTTATAAATGTACACATATGGACGGGGAAATTTATCTAATGGGCTGTTTGGTTTGTCCGTTCCACGGCATATACTTCTATTTTAATAGAATTCGTTATTTTAATTCCCCAAAACTAGACACAATGTGAATGGTCAATTGCTATAATTAATTGAAAACATGCTACTTAAATCCGGTACTGTCAATTCAATATAGATGAAAGTTATTGTTTAAAATAAAAAAAAGAAGGACACGAACGCTTCTCGAAAACACTTTCATAGCAGAAATAAAATAAAATGAATAAGTCATTGGGTATTATTTCTAGTAACCTACTCTATTCCATTCCATGAACCGTACAAAACTAAAAATTAGATACACAGACCAAAGAAGCAGGAAATTAATAACAATGCGAATCTAAAACTAAAAAGCAATATTATAGAAACCTTGTCTTTGGGCAATGGTGTTCTATAATATTGCTTTTGCTTCGGCTAGATCGATTTCATACGAGATGAATCTAAATTAATACGACTCTAACTAACTTTTAACCCTTGTCTCTCTTCTTCACCCTTCCCCTCCTCCCCTGCCTCCTCCTCTTCCCTCGTTTCGTCTCTCGACGTAAACTGCCCCAATTACTACTAATCCTGTAGACCTTTGACGCTCTCAGGCCGAATTCAATCAGCAGGCGATATCTAAGCACTGATTTTTTTCTCTCTCTCTTTTTTTTTTCTCTTCTTCAATAGTTTTCGACAACAACATGTCAATTTACCCTTTCTCACGTTTGCTCTCGCTTTCTCTTCTTCGTTTCGTCTTCTTCAACTGACGTTCTAAAGACACTGATTGATTGGTATCTCTTTCTTCTTCTTCCTCTTCTTCATCTTCTTTTTATTTATCTTTTCATAACATTCCTCGCATTCCTTTTTCTCCCCGTTTTGTTGTTCTCTACACGTGACATTTTCTTCCAATCGCAATCTCTGTATAAATTTGAAAACTTTTCCGTTTTGAAATAAAGTTTATTAACTGATCGAAAATGGTCGTATCGACGGCCGAAATATCTCGGTGGAACTTTACAAGATGAGTTTTTGAATTTATTTTTGTTAGTTGTTGAATTGCTTATTCTTTATTCCATTTTTATTTTTACATATTGTCTGAAACATTGTTTCTTTTTTCCCATATATAAATATATATATATAAATATATATATATATAAATATATATATATATATATAAATATATATATATATATACATACATACTTCGTGAATATATATATACATACATATATACTTCGTGAATATATATATATATATATACATATATACTTCGTGAATATATATATATATATATACATATATACTTCGTGAATATATATATACATACATACATATATACTTCGTGAATATATATATATATACATATATACTTCGTGAATATATATATATACATATATACTTCGTGAATATATATATATATATACGTATATACTTCGTGAATATATATATATATATAAGTATATATAAATATACATACATATATACTTCGTGAATATATAGATATACATACATATATACTTCGTGAATATATATATATATACATACATACAATCTTCGTGAATATATATATATATATACATTCATACATACTTCGTGAATATATATATATATAAACATACGTACATATATACTTCGTGAATATATATATATATATACATACATATATACTTCGTGAATATATATATATATACATACATATATACTTCGTGAATATATATATATACATACATATATACTTCGTGAATATATATATATATATATACATACTTATATACTTCGTGAATATATATATATATACATACATATATACTTCGTGAATATATATATATATATATACATATATAGTTCGTGAATATATATATATATATATATACATACATATATAGTTCGTGAATATATATATATATATATACATACATATATAGTTCGTGAATATATATATATATATATATATACATACATACTTCGTGAATATATATATATATATATATATACATACATACTTCGTGAATATATATATATGTATATATATACATACATACATACTTCGTGAATATATATATACATATACATACATACATATATACTTCGTGAATATATATATATATATATATGTATATATATACATACATACATACTTCGTGAATATATATATATATATATATATATATATACATACATACTTCGTGAATATATATATATATATATATATATATATATACATACATACTTCGTGAATATATATATATATATATATATATATATAAACATACATACTTCGTGAATATATACATATATATATATATATATACATACATATATACTTCGTGAATATATATATATATATATACACATACATACATATATACTTCGTGAATATATACATATATATACATACATATATACTTCGTGAATATATATATATATATATATACATATATACTTCGTCTATATATATATATATACATACATATATACTTCGTGAATATATATATATATACATACATATATACTTCGTGAATATATATATATACATATGGTACGTCAATGAAA
>OY744516.1:164780021-164787521 GCA_963556195.1 Sepiola atlantica | reverse complement strand
TTGCTATTTGTTCGGTTTACCTTGTCTTGTGTCAATTGTAATTTTAGTAAGCTGTATTGTTACCGCCTTAAAACTTCAACTTGATAAATTTTATAAGTTTTAATAACACACATTTGTTTTACAATATGTGCAATTTCTAATAAAACATTTAATGAAAGCAACATCTGAAATTTACAACATAATAACTTAGGATTTAGAACGTCAATAATTATACATCTTCTTATGTTACGCTGTTATTCGACAACAGCCTAATCTGATACGCAGAACTCCATTCTCTCCTGATACAAATGGATGCCTACGACTAATGTAACATGGCGTAGAACTAAAATAAAACACACTGGCCGAAGGGATCAAACTGGCGTTACAATGATAGAACAAAAACAACGTTTGTTTCAATGAAGCAATATTATGAACGAGAATGCTCACTCATAGACTAGGCACCACATTCCGACTGTGGCTTTGTTGCCGTACCGTTCAGGTACGGTTATCTACGAGGGCCCAACTCTCACGCTTCACCTTCTCTTTGAAAAATGGTTAGTTAATTTCTAATCGCCTAAGGCGCCCATATCAGAAAATGTCGACAGCGTTATTTAGACACTTTTGTAGGACAGATCCACTTATCCTAGTGTACTGATTTCGCAGAACCACACCTGACATTGTGCTCAACAACCTTGTAAGGTGATTAGTAATTGTGACTAGCCACCAATCAGAATCCTGTGAATGAACGTGTTTATTCTAAGTACAACAGAACATCCTAGCCAATTAGCTTTTATCTATTTTGATAGTTGATGGATACATACTCTTCTTTGGCCTAAATAGTTTTCTGCAATTTGAAAAAAATGCATAAAACAGTAATTAATATGTATTATTGTTGTATGGTCGTCAATAACTTGCTAGTGAGACATCTTGCTTTTCTAAAACGTTGTAGGAGCACCGCCATACAGAATATATACTTCAGATCTTGTTTTTCTTATTTCCGGGCCCAGGTAAATATTTGGCGTAAACCGTGGTATTTGGTCATGTATTTATACACAGTCACTTAACTCAATATAGGTGGAAGTGGTACTTTGTCATGTAAGATCACTTACCATATCTTGTATGATTGGAGTCAAAACCAAAAGTGAGGCGATATTGCTTCAGTTCTTCTACGTTACGTCATAAAAACACGTGATCGCATACGATTTTGCACCGTTAATTCCTCAATATATAACATTAGTGGCATCAAATCAGTATTATATAGAGAGAGTGCTACACAAAACGGAAATTCATGAGAATCTCAGGAAGTGTAAGTTTATGAAAGAATAAACTCTAACCGGTAAAATCTATCATGTTGAGGTTTGGAGTGTTTGATTTAATGAAGGCGGTAGTGTCCATAGATGAATAGATGTATATGCATTTGTTCCATCTTGTATTTAATTTATTAGTAATACAAAATGCGCGCGTGTCCTAAACATAGAAAGATCAGAGGGACCGCGGGGTTTCATTTAAATGTGTTTCTTTTAATGTGTTATTTATAAATGTAGTCTGTAGAGGGATTATATTCATCTATGCTAATAGTACATGTGCTATTATTTTTTTCGAATTAATAAATAAATTATGATCATGACAATAATTATTACAATCATTCATCATTATTAATATCATCATTATTGTTATTATCGTAATTAATATTATTATCATTATTTTATCAAATGTTTCCAAGCAAAGGTTTTCAGTTGGGTATAGGACATTTAAAGGTTATCCAATAAATGTATCAATAGCTTCTGATGTTTCAATGCTCTCTGCTCTTAACGAGGAAAAGCCCCCCCTCGGACTAGATCTAATTTTCTAAAGTTCGATAACACTAGAGGACAGCAATGCGTATTACTATCATATATTGTTCATTATAAATGCAAAACAAACATAGATATACTCAAGTAAATGCAATAATGACTTTTTAATCAGACTCAGATTACTACTGAATATAGAGAGATCTTAAAACTTTAACCGAATTTGGATATTTGGGAATTCTAGGAGTCTGATGAGGTTATGAGGATTGGAAATTGTTTCAAAATCGAATATGGCGTAAAATAGAATTATAGCGTTATCGATTTAAAAGTCGAGGTTCACACTCGTCTTGGGTGCCATTACGATGCTCATAATTTGACATATAATGATGTTCGGTCGTTTCTTGCATCCGGCCATCGTAACAAGCACGAGAGAATACACACTGTAAGCTATTGTTAAAGGCGAGGAAACAATAACCCTTTAAAATTGGAAGCTTATCGCGACCACAGGATACATACCTTAACGTACTAGGAAAGGAAGAAGACTACACAAATGACTAACTATGTTCCCTTCAGAAGGTGCAGTATTTGAAGCTTATTGCACAACAGGATACATACCGTAACTTCGTGTAAACAGAAAAGAAGATACAACAAATAACTAACCATATTCCTGTCAAATGTGAGACATGCCAAGTCTTTTAACATGAGAAATAAGCAGTAACGAAAAGAATGCCCCGAGTTAATGGTCCTGTACCTAATTGCATGTATGTACGATACATATCATTCATTTTAGTGATTTTCAGAATATTTAATTTACAATTATCTTTACTGCACGAAAGAGACAATTTTAAGAAGATTTAAATTCAGAGCATGAAAAAATAAATCGTTAAAAAGAGTTATTTAGTTAGTTTTATTTATTAAAACATATTTTGCTGGCAAATGTTTTGATAGTAAGAAGAAAAGAAAAAGAAAAGCAGGGGATAAAAAAATTGCGAAATTTCCCCGGGGTCATAGTATAATATATATATATATATATATATATATATATATATATATATATATATATATATATATATATATAGCATAAACAGTTGTGTATTTGTATGATACATACTGATACCAAAAACTATATCTCTTTATTGTACCGTTATTTGAGGAAAGGGCATCTACCATCGTCTGCATAGACGAATTGAATAATCTTTGTTTTGGCAACAATTGACCTATAAATTTGTTTGATACAACTCCAATATTTCAGACAGAAAAGGTGGTCATTTTTATTTCATCAAAATAAAACGAATAAAATTAACTATGATGAAAAATTGAAAATCCCCCATCACCACCAATAGATTAGTGTTTCTTCATTTATTAAGCTGTAACATTGATAATATTAAAATAATGAAATAAACATTAATGCTATTGGCTTTAAATGAGACAAATCAAAATTCAACAAATACACTGGACCCAAATCAGTCGAATTATTAATCATAATTATAATCCCATCGACAAACTAGTTGGGAGATTTGCAAATGAAATCTAAACAAAAAAGTATCTACTTATTGTCAGTCTTGAAAATATAAATGCACAATGATTAACTATAGCAAATAATTTGGGATATGATTAACATATGAAAGTTCGTTAGTGGCAAAATAGGCCTCGTTTGATCACACACCACTTTTACAATTATCTTTCATGCACTGATCGATAAGCAGCTGTCGTTAATCTGACTGCCTCTTAAAAACTGTACACTATGATGGAAAATTTTGCAATTAAAGTGTTGTGCCATTCATAGATGACTCGAAAGGTTTACTCTAAGAAAATCCTTCTCTATAAACAGGTTTGCATCAATTTGTAAAAGGTTAATTAGATCAGACCGATGCTTGCTGTGAACATTTATTGTTTTATTTTCTCTATCTTTTCTGGGCTACGTCCCAAATCCTGAAAGAATATAAAAGTTTATTTATTGAGTTAACTTTAAAATGTAATTTTATTTGCTTTTATTTTTATGATAAAATTTAAACAAAACTTAAAAATTCTTCGATTAAACGAAATATCCAATTCAACCAATTATATAGATAAATGTGTTTTTATTACCTAGTTTTTTTTTTTTAATCCTTTTTTCCTTAATGCAAGTCCGTCTGATTTTACTCTTGCAGAAATAGAGTTTCAGCAAAAAAAATGCTGTAAATTATTTTACGGTAAGACATTGCATTTCAGGGGGTTGTATTTATCCTTTTTAGCATATTAAACATATACGGTTGATAGTTATGGAACTTGAACTTTTTAACATCTCTAACTGCATATATATCAATGATGAATTAAATGAGTCTGTAACGTTTATCAGGCGGTTTTCGTGAGTAAGCACACCGGGGTAATAAGCACATACGCCTGATGGCAACATTTAAGCATCTTGCTTGTTTCATAAGCCCGATTTTTCATACAGCAAATTTAGTGACAACATTTCTACTGGAAACTTTATCTACTACATATTCTAAGAGACGTCTCTCGTCACAGCTGATTTTATTTATTTCCTCAATAGTAATATAAGCATTCAGATGATGACCAACTGGTGTAAATGTTACTTGGGGTAAATCATTGTATTCATGTAACACAATTTACCTAGTGGAACAGTAAAGGTTGTAGGACTTTTTGTGGTTGCATCAATATACTTAAAATAGCTCTAAAAGTTTATTTTCATGCAGAGAGCAACAAGTGATGCGTAATCCTTTTTATGTCTTTTACCTCAGTAGTGTTACTAGTTTAGCCTCACTACCTGTATTTGTATTAGGGTAGTCTAGAAAAAACATTGTAGTCACAATATTGAATCCATTAAAAATATTAGCAACTTCCTCTGCAAGAACATCACGAGTATTAGGGAACCCCATATTGGTGATAAATTAATTTTTGTTTTCCATCTCTTTTGTGAAATTCAATTGGCATTCAAGTCCATTTTCTTAATTTAGTATGTTGCCTACATTTAGGCCCACCATTTATTTATACAACAGAATGTATTTTATGTTTTCCGTCAATGCAAATACAAACAAGGTTTTCTATTGTCTCATCATGTCGTTGTTGGACATTTGATTCCATGATTTTATTAGTCCGATGTTAGATTCATCAATGATTACATTATATGAACATTAGATGTGAGAAAAGCCATATCCTTTGGGTCAAAGAGAAAGGTGTACGCAAGGCGGCTTTCGAGGTTGGAAGAAGAATCAATCTTAATACAATAGTTTTCTGGGAATTTTAATAAGGCTGTAATGTCCCAGGGGAAGTCTCTCAAGCTCAAAATATTCATTTTCCGTTTCATCACTATTATGGGATGACTTAAAGTAAAATATTTTCGCACTATTAATCTGATAAGAAATTGGAGTGTCTTTTTACAACCATTGTTATGAAAATATCTTAAAGGAAAATGTATAATATAATATCATAAGAAGTCACAGAAATTGAAGGAAAATGTCCAAATGACATATCTAACGCAAAAACTGAAACCTTAGATTAACCTCCATCTGTAATGGAATCGGGTCCAAAATGGGGGTTTACATTTAATCGTACCAAGACAAAGCTCCTTTCGTTTAACACGAAAGCATCCAACCACACAGTTTAATGTTCAAACCCCTAGGACTGACATTCTCAGGTAACATAGATTGGAAGAATTACACAGGAGATATCAGCAAGTCTGCTGAAAAGCAGGTAGACTACTTGGCTATAAAACATTTTACATCCTTCAGTATCCTATATCTCTATGATGCCATTATTCTTCCATGTATGAAGTAGTGTTGCCTTATCCGGTCTTGTGCCCCAAGCACTAGTCTTTACCTCCTGAACAAGGTACAAAAAAGAGCCTGAAACCTAATAGTCCCCGCACTGTTCACTCTATCTCACCTCCTACCCCATCGCAGCAATGTTGCATCCTTGCGCTTGTTTTACAGGTATTTACACGGAATGGGGTTCAATGAACTTACTGACCTTTTACCCCTCAACGTCAATACCTCAGGCAAACACGTCTAGCAGCAGAATCCTAGCCTCCATTGTAGTGGTCTCCAGATTCCGGAAAGCTTTCTACCCTAGTAGCTTCTTTACTCGGACCGCTTGCCTCTGGAATTGACTCCCTATTCCCTGTTTATACGAGTGCTCTAACAGGCAGAAATTAAATGCATTGTGAACAAACATCTTGCTGCACAACTCTCCTCTTAGCATGTCCTTTAAAAATCTGGCCTCTAATCACAGTAGCACATACCGTCACAGTAGCTAGAATTCTTGTTTGGGGTGAATAAAAGTTAAAATCAAATGAATTGCAATTGAAAATTAAAATGGAAAACTATGATAAAGTACCATAACATCTCCATCTCCATCTCTCTCTCCCCATCTCTCTCTCTCCCCATCTCTCTCTCTCCCCATCTCTCTCCCCATCTCTCTCTCTCCCCATCTCTCTCCCCATCTCTCTCTCTCTCCCCATCTCTCTCTCTCTCCTTCTCTCCCCATCTCTCTCTCCCCATCTCTCTCTCTCCCCCCATCTCTCTCTCTCTCTCTCCCCATCTCTCTCTCTCGCAGTGTTTTTCAGCCTTGGTAAGTGGTGACTTATTCTACTTTCAGGGTCTCAGGGCTTATATAAAAGAGTAGTATCTGGTCTGTCTTCAGTCGGAGGAAGAGAATTCCTTCATGAATAAAGACATTTCTTTTCCAGTCAGAATGCCCTGTTTTGGAAAGCTGGATACCTCAACATACAAAAGCGACCGTGTGTCTAACTTTCTCAGTGTTCGGTGGCAAGTTAATCAAAACTGAGTAGCAGAAAATAAAACGAACAAAAACAACGTTGACAATCTAAACAAATTTCTACCATAATCATTATTGTGGTTTTTCTTTTTAAATTGAATCTATGTTGATATATTATTTTGTTTATACTGTACAAAATTTACAGCCGTAATTATAAAAGCCTATTTCAATAGAAAATACAATCATGTTTTAGTATTAAAGAAACGTTGTATGCATATATTTCACGCAATGCTTCAAGCTAACTACAATATCCTCTAATAAATAATTATGTATTTACAAATAAACATTTCATAAATAATCAAAATATAAACGAACAAAACAATTAAATTGTTGAAACCGCATATATTTGCAAATAAGTGGAAAAACGAATGCTATCCGTGACGAACTGTTAGTGTGTACACAATAGGTATCTACGACATAATCACGTTGACACACTGGTTCCCGTTAAATCACCGAAGTTAAGCGACGTTGAGCCTAGTCAGTACAAGATGGGTGATCATCGGGAAATACAATGACCTGTATGTCATCTTACCTTACCAGCATATAAATGCTGACTGGATAACGCATGTGAATTTGTATTTCCCACAGACTTCAACTTTGAATGGAAGGGAGGATGCCGTAGGCGTGTTAAACACAAGAAAAAAGTGGTATTACCAGTTCTTCGACTGGAAATGTGTGTTATGTCGTCACACATGTATATATATATATATACACACATATATACATCCACACATGTATACATATACACACATATATACATCCACACATGTATATATATATATATATAAATATATACATCCACACATGTATATATATATATATATATATAAATATATATACATCCACACATGTATATATATATATACAAATATATATATACATCCACACATGTATATATATATATACAAATATATATATATCCACACATGTATATATATATATACAAATATATATA
>OY744516.1:164695021-164775021 GCA_963556195.1 Sepiola atlantica | reverse complement strand
GTATATATATATATACACATGTATATATATATACACACATGTATATATATACACATGTATATATACACACATGTATATATATACACATGTATATATATACACATGTATATATATACACATGTATATATATACACATGTATATATATACACATGTATATGTACACATGTATATATACACATGTATATATATATACACATGTATATATATATACACACATGTATATATATATATACACATGTATATATACACACATTTATATATATATATATACACACATGTATATATACACACATGTATATATATATATATATATATACACACACATGTATATATACACACATTTATATATATATATATACACACATGTATATATACACACATTTATATATATATATATACACACATGTATATATACACACATGTATATATACACACATTTATATATATATATATATACACACATGTATATATACACACATGTATATATACACACATTTATATATATATATATATATATATACACACACGCCCACACACGTTTACATATACGCACATTATATATATATATATATATATATATATATATATATATATATGTATGCATATAAATACCTACATACATATACTTACACACATGGATTTATATAGTGCACATTGCTGGGACATATCGAATTAGATAAGGCTTTCAGGAAATATGGTTTATTACTAACCGAAGCTAAAGGAATAGATGTATGACATAATTAATTGATAGACTGAAAGTTTACTGAATTTATGAACAGAAAGACGAACTGAATTCTACTGAACACCCAGTTTAATAGCGTCGGTTTACAATAATATAGAAATAACAAGTTAATAAAATGTAATAGAGGAAGCAATAAATAAAAAAGGCGGTACTATTCCATCTACATTTAGAATTTAGAAAATTAGTTTTTATTTTCTGTAAAAACAAATAGAGGGACATCGGTGATAGTTGTGCTTCACTGGATACATCGATTCCTGTTTCACCGGAAGTTGAAATTACATTGAGTTACGTTGATTTCAAAGTCGATATATCTTAGGTAACATCTACGTTTGCAGCTAAGTCGACGGATTGTTTTCTAGCCCTATATGGGATGGGCATGGGTTTTAGCCACCTATCATTCTCGCGGGACAGCTGTTTAAATGTTCTCTACTGTTCTCTACTAGATTATTTATCTAATCGTACGAGTAACTTTAAGAATTGTGGATCTTGGAGAACGAAAACAGTGTCGTATTGGTTTAGTATAAATATTTATCACTAGCTGACCCGTGCCCCGGCGCTGTCAGAGAAAATCTTATAACTAAAGAAATTCCTTGCAAAATCTATAACTATTGAATTATTTGGTGCTTATGATTTACCAGCTCGCACACAGACCACCATGTTAATGTAACGCAGCAGCTAAAACAATTAATTTAATACGTACAGTAATAACACTCTTGCCCGGTTTAGTTGTTGCAATCTTGCCAATGAGAGGTTTACTTGTATGCCGCGGAAATTATTATTTTAGTCCGAATCCGGAGTGCCCTTATTTAGAGAGATGGATTATTCCTCACATTAAAACTGACTTTTGTCTAACCGTGCCCTCGTATGGACGCCAGTAGGCCTGGTCATTAAACTGCATAAGCACCATAAAGAGGTAAATAACGTATTATACAATATAGCAGAACCAGTTCCTGGCGTTGCGCGGGAGATATATAAGTATTAGAGTATTAATTCCTAAAGAGAAGTTTAAAAAACCCTGTAATTTATGTGATTTAAATAGGATTAATAAATGTTTTGAATCAAACAGAATATATTTTTCGATGTTTTGTGTGACTGCCCTCCTCCAATACGATTGGAAGTATTAGGTTATTTGTACAAATAAAAAACAAGGCACTCCCCCTAAAAATAAGTTAATGTGAACTAAAAATATGCGTGAATGTTTCCAAGTTCAGAGAAGGAAAATGTTTTTAGACTGATACAATTTTTATCTCAATCCAGTGTGTCTTTTGGTTATATAATGATTTATTAACCATAACTACCAATAGTTAGTTATAATGTGTATAAAATCCATCACCGGGAAAAAATTAAAATTGCCGCAGTCTAGAAGGATTTCTTTTTCACTGATAGGAAAGAGAAAATAATAAGTTTAGTACTTCACTGACAGAGATGAGAAGAAATTAAGAAAAGTCAAGTATATTTAGAAGCATCAATATTCAATGAGTAAAAATAAATCGAATTTATGTGAATTTTCTGTTTATTGTATTAAGTAAATAAAGTAATGAAGAGAGAGAGAGAGAGAGAGTATTTTGCATGGGTCGGTCCCTAATCAATCAAAACGAGATAAAAGTACAAAATACCACAGTCTAACAAGTGTTTTTCCTCACTATGAGAAGAGATTTTTTTATTGTAATAAAATTAAATAAATAAATAAAAAGTGAGACTTAAAGAGCAGATTATTATAATAGGTAAAACTTAAAAAGAAAAGTAAACGAAAAATAGATAAGAACATACTAAAAATAGAAATCAACCAAATATTGAATTTTTCGAGGAGACTAAGAGAAAAAAAATCATATATTCTGAGGTTTTGCGTTTGTTTAAATAATGTTTGATAAGTAGGAAAGGTCGAAAGTGAAACGATTTACCTGTTTTTTTTGTGCTTTTTCTTAATGGCCAACGTCGTTGAAAGAATCTGTACGGGGATCCATAATATTGTTATGAGCAATTGATGGCTTTTAAGCGTGGATCTGTGTTCGGTTTACACTATGAGTTGTTTTAAATTAATTTATAAGCTATAAAACTGTTATGGATGAAATTGCCGAAGTGTTTCAGGCATAAAAGTATAAGTAATAGAAAGGAAGTATACGTGTAACAATATAAGATTCGCAACTGAAATGCATTTTCTGTATGAGATTGATAAATACGTTACGCCATTTTTGAATCAATGTACAAAAGAATGTATTAAGTTCGTTAATGTAAACCGAAAATTCTGGAATGAGTTTAAGTGTAATAGTTTTAATTAACGACGGGCAATAAATAAGGATATATAATCTGATATTCTATGATTTCGAAGGAATATAAGGGAGGGGTTATTTATTGATGTAGGAATCTTGTATATTATATATGACATAATTAGACGAATGAAACGAAATATTTACTGTGATGATTTTATAAAATATCCGATGTAATTTAATTATCGACGTGAAATGGGAGATTAGGAGTACACAAAGATTAGAGGGAAAAGTTGTTGCTACCATCTGTATGGAGTATGTTTTTAAGAGAGTCTGTGATGGCAGTCTAAAAATAGTTCTTTTTGTTACACGTTAGAAAAACTTATCTATTTCTTTAAACACGCTCCAGTGAATAGAGTGGTGAATTTAAGAGCCTATGATACATGTGGTTATTTTTTTACTTACCCAAAGGTATATGAGTACAAATAAAGTCTACTTTATGTATAACTAGCGGAACCCGTCGCCCGGCGTTGCACGGGGGAAAGTACTACCTATTGCATGACGTCGAATAAAAAAGAAACGGCCTATTGTTCCCCCCCTCTTCTACCGTGTTGGCGAATGTTATGAATTAAAAAAAAAGAAGAAAACAAGTAGTAGAGTAGAATGGGATTAGACGCTGAAACTGACGATCATGACACCTGTCTTCCTAACCACTGCGCCACGGTTTCGAGTTAAAAATGCATGTGAAAATAGGTCAATTAAGCTAAGCTTGATTATGGGCATGCGTGTTATGTTAAGATTTAGCAATGACACGATTTAGGTCATTTGAAGTTGATGAAAATGACTGGATTTGGGCAAGTTTTCTATAATATGCGTGTAAAAGGTGTATGATTTAGAAATTGTAAATGTATCGGAGTCTACCAGTATCTTGGCGCTTATTGAATTAAATAGGATGTCGATTTGATCAAGAAATTGTAGCCTCCATGTTGAATGAATAAATGTTGCAGGAACTGTGTTCGTTAATTTCATTCGCTTAATTCCGGAATGAATATAAATGTAGAATTCATAGGTAGTATTAAAAATAACGTAATCTGATATTCATAGAAAATCATCGGAGTGAATGGGAGCGGTCATTAAGTCTTTGCGTATTGCTTTATATCATGTAGTAAATTAATACCAGTCAAATAATAAATAAGAACCGATGTTTTGTGAAAATTAAACTGTGTATTAGTTCCCGGTGTCGATGAGTAGAGTGACAGTACATAATTGTTAAAGAGAAAAGTTTTTGCTACCACCTATATGGAGTTGGTTTTTCGGAGAGACGTTTATGGTGGGCCAAATGTAATATTTAGTGTTAGGTAGAAAAAAATAACAAATTTACTAAAACACGCTCGAGTGAATAAGTGTAGTATAGTGGTGAGTTTAGTAGTCTGTGATGCATGTGATTATTTTCCTATACTCCGAGAAGGCACAGGGGGAAATCGTCTCTACTTTATACATTAGAAGAAGAAATATAGATAAATCCGACATGGTACAAAGATAACTTGTGATACTTGCTGGAGTATCGCTACTTTAAATTACTAAATTCATAAACAAAACTTGGATTTCATTTGAAAATTCGTAAATTTTGACATATCTATGAAGACATTTTTCTGTCATAACTAAACACAATAAGTTTTTATTTAAAAAATGTTTTTTTTTAACATAGTTCACCCCAAACAAGGCAGGCTGCCACTGTAGACATAAGAGGCTACTGAGAAAAAAAAGGGTGAAGGTTTTTTAGGGAAGTCAATCTAATAAAGGAGTTGCGCAGCGAGATGTCTGTTTACATTAGTTTTACATTTCTGCATGTCAGTAACGTCAGGAAAGCAGGGAGCAGGGAGGGATTTCCAAACTCAAACAGCACGAGGAAAGAAGCTTTTGGAGTAGAAGGCTTTTCGGCATCTTGGGACCTCCACAGTGTATGAATCGGATTTGGCAGATTGTCGGGTTGGTCTAGTGAATTTACGTCGTGGGGGTACCAGAGTGTCAAGCTCATCAGAGCAAAATCCATTGAAGTACTTGTAAAACAAGCACAAGGAAGCAACATTGCAGCGATGAGACAGGGGCTGGAGCTTGGTGGATAGTGAGGGACCTATCAAGTTGGCGACTCTTTTTTGGACCTATCTAAGAGGTAGAGACTAGCGGATGATGCACCAGCCCAGATGTGGCAACAATACTCCATGCATGGGCGGATGGTGGCTTTGTAGAGATACAGGATAATGTCAGGCGTGACGAGTTTACTGGCATGGTAGAGGGATCCCACATTCTTTGCAGCAGCTCTGGCAATGTTTTTAATGTATTTATTCGAATTCATGTTATCTGTGAAAGTTAGTCCGAGGAGTTTGAATAGTGAACTCTCAGACACGGTTCTATTTGCCATGACAATCGATGATTGAAGAGGTTTCTTGTAGTTATTGAAGGAAACTAGCGGTATTAAAAGTTACGATCAATTTTTTTACCCCATTCCACTACAGACTGGGGGTCATTTTCTAAGGATTCGGCCATTGCCTCAGATATGTGCGCGTCGGTTTTGCCCACATGACGAGCATAGAGCGTGGTGTCGTTAGCAAATATTCTTATCTCAGTCGCAATGGCATCAGGGAGGTCACTTATGAAAATCAGGAACAATAGTGGTCTAATAATAGATCCCTGAGGTACACCAGCATTTATGCCATGTTGCTTAGAAGAACGGCCATCGAGTACAACCTGGAGTTTTCATTTTGTTAGGAATGATTAAATTATATTAAATATTTGTCCAGCAATACCATATGAGTGCAGTTTTATGAGAAACCCTTCATGCCAGATCTTGTCAAAGACCTTGGATATATCGAGCGCTACCGCCCTAGTTTCACCTACCTTGTTCAGTGTATGGTATATGCGTTCAGAGATGACCGTTACGATATCTGCGGTAGATCGTGCTTGTCTGAACTCGTATTGATGATAAGAAAGAAGTTTAGCATTAACTAGGTGCCTGACGATCGCTAGATTAATTAATGATTCAAAGATTTTAGCAAAGATCTGGAGTAGACTGATTGGGCGGTAGTTTAGAGTATCAGTTCCATCTCAAGAATTCTTGAAGACTGGTACCACAAAGGCAATTTTCCAATTATCAGGGAAACAAACTCCAGTAAGGCATCTGTTGTATAGTTTTGAGAGAATAGGGGACAGCTCAGCAGAGCAATTCTTTATCACTATTACTCGTATAAGATCAGGCACACAGGCTTTGGAGGTTTCAAGTTTTTTTATCATGTCTCTCACTTGAGACGGGGTCATGACCAGGTTCTCAAGTGTGGCTTCAGTCCGCAATGGGAATTTAGGGAGGAGGTTCTTTGCCGAGTCCAGAGTGGAGTTTCTCAAACTGTTGATGTTTTTATTTGGATTTATTATTATAATTATTATTATTATTATTATTTCTAAATAAATGTCAAGCAACTTATTTTTGCAATCTGGTGTACATATGTGTTTATAGTGTATACAGACACACGTATGTAAATTAAATGGCAACGATAAAAAAATACTTTATCTCTCTCAATTTACACAGGAACCGCTCGAGATACTAAGCATTGTTCGAATCAAAGGGTTAATTAATATATAAATTGCTCATACAATACCCCAAAGTAAAATTGATGTGTTTTACTATCAGTCAGTGCCTAAACTAAGATATATTTTTGCGTGTATTTTGTGTTATTAAAGAATATAGGAAAAACTTTACAGAAGCAAACGTTGATTAACACACATTTTGTTTAATAAAACATGCAAAATGAATGTCTGTCTGTTTATTACATTTAGAGCTACAGACTTCTAAGGCAGCCATGATATCTCTCTCTGAAGATTTGTTTAAAGAACTTTATATTTCTCTTTAAAGATACCTAAAAGAAAACATGACTACCCCACATATATAAATTGTTTCAACTGATTTTTAGGTAATTCAAACAATAGCTAACTTAAGTAATGTATGCCGGAGGTTGCAACCTTTATTTTTAAGACCTTCTAATGAGGCTTAATTACATAATATTATAACCTTTTTAAGACCATAACTTACATGAAATTTTTTTTCAAATTTCTCGTCATATCAGAATATTTAAACCTATTTTCCAGGCTGACTACATTGCATTTTATGAAGCGGTATTTAACAAAAAAGAGTTATTATGATACTGGTTTGTTTAATTACGATTCTAATGGAAATTACACAGCAAAAACATTTAAAAAATATAAAACCTTTAGTTTACTACGAAATCTGAATAGTTTTAAGCTATAGAATGAGTTAGTCTAAGCCATAGTCTTGCGATACGTTATAGAAATGTTAAATTTATTTGAAGAATTGAGAGACACGATGGATTGTAGTCATTAAATGGTCACATACTAATTAGGAACACGACATATGGCGATTATTTCAGTTAGTATTACTCATCTCAACTCACTTATCTGTATATTTATCTCTCTCTCTCATATATATATATATATATATATATATATATATCAAAAAATATTTGTTTTTATCTAAATACGTATACGTTTAATCTTTACGGGAATCGTCAGTGTAGAGAATAATTAGTCACACAGGTTGCCGCGTTCGAAACCCGGAACCTGAGTTATATTTCAAACTCGAATTTCAATGTCTTTGCCTAAACGGCCGATACCAATTACTAGGTAAATTAGCGAGAGATGAATCCTACTTAAAGACATCTGACGCAAAGAGTTCAACTTTTGAAAGAAACATTGCACTGAAACCACGATAGCGGCCGTGTTAATACTACTCACTATAGAGCCCAGCCTATGTTTAAGGAAATTACCTTCATAGAAAAAAGATTATGTCTCATAATATGGCCATGAACAATAAAGAGTCTAGTTATAATTGTAAGAAAAAATGATATCTGTTAATAATATTAACATACATAAAGATTTAAAAATAATCAATTCGTTATTTCTAATTAAAGTAACAAAGCAGGAAACTAATTATAGACTAATTACTAATTAGTAAATAGTGATAACAAAAAATAGAAGGATATAATTCTAGTTGCTTTCCACCTCGGTTTCCATTTTACGTTTAAGCGAATATTCCTAAATATTTCTTTTTCAATTAATTGACATTTTTGGAAGCTCCCCTATGAATATACTAAAGTTATCAACAAAATTACCAAACTATAATAAGCTCGAATTACAAAACGGTTTACACATTCCAATAATAATAATAATTTAGAATACAATAAGTATAAGTAAAATTTTAATTGTAAAACTAAAATTGTTAGCTCTTTTTCAGCCACTAAACAAACGTAAATTAACAATTGTTTTATAAACAGTTCGCATTACATTTAATGTCAGAAGATATTTGCTTCGGAACGTTATGCATACGAATATTTCTTATGCGTATATTACACGGGTGTATTTATTTGGGTTTATATGTTTACCGGAATATAAACCAGTTTCGCTATATTTAATACCAACCCACAATATTCATTGAAGACGATTAATTGCACACATGTTGCTAAGTATACTAATGGCTCGTAGAAATGCGGGTTTTTATACTTACGAACAGTAGTAGTACTTAACTGTCTACAATTTCCGTCACACATGGAACCGGACTTAGTCGATTGCGTATGTTGCGACCGTATCGATTAGACTAATGGCGAACATACTAGACGAGTGTTAACCTGGTCAATACCAATTACTTAGTGATAGCCACTCATTTGAATTGGACCCGAGAGACAGCTTGGATGTTTCAACGCATCTACTTAGCTATGATCCGGGGTAACGCTATGTAAATACTGACGTCATCCCACCAGTCTCGATGAAGACGATTAAAAAAAGAATGCCCTCGTATTTTGGAAAATAAATATGGATAATCAGAAGAAACTTTTTACTTTTGATTTTCTAATGATTTAGTTATCACTCCGGGCAATGCCATGTTTTTTTCTCTAATTCACCTAAAATAAGACACACTACCACTGAGACTTGAAAAGCTATTGTTAATTAAAGGCCAGATTTAAAATGTGGAATAGTGCATCGAGATGCTTGTTCACATTACATTTATATTTCTGTATGATGGTACAGTTGAGAAAGCAGGGCGCAGTGATCGAATACCAAAAGTTAGCGGTTTTAAGCAAGAAGCCATTAGAGTAGAAAGCCTCCCGGCATCTGGGGACCTTTACAATGAAGGGGTACGATTTTACTGATATTTGGAGTTGTCGGGGTATTTACGTTGAGGGGACACGAGTGCAGCAAGTTCCTCGGAGCACATTCTGTGGAAGTACTTGTAAAATAAGCACATGGATGCAACATTGTTGTTTTGGGACAGGGACTTGGGCTTGGTATAGATTGTGGGGTCTAATAGGTTAGAAACTCTTTTTTGGACCTTATCCAAGAGGGAGAGACAAGTGGATGGTGCACAAGCTAAAATCTGGCAACAATACGCTGTGCATAGGCGAATGGTGGCTTTAGAGATATAGGATACTGGCAGGCATATGACCTTGTTTAGCACGGTATAGGGAACCCACATTCGTTGCAACATCCTGGACTGTATCTTTTATGTATCTATTGAAGTTCATGTTACCTGTGAATGTTAGGTCCAGGAGTTGCAATGTTAGACTCTTGGGAAATATGCAATCAGTCATGCCAATTCGTGGTTGGCAAAGTTTCTTATCATTCTTAAAGAAAAGGAGCTTTATCTTAGTAGCATTGAATTGACAATACATTTTTGGCCCTATTTAACTACTCCAGACTAGGTTATATGAAGTCATTCTCACAAATTATAATTCTTGATGAAGAAAATTTAAAAAATATATTTGCCTCGTTTCGGACGATGTAACCTCCGCCCTTTTTCATATGCGTCTTGCCGAAATTGGGAATCTTTTCACTTTTATCCATTGCATTACGGGTACTTCCGCAAGGACATGTGGAGCAATGGATAAAAGTGCTAAGTTGTAATCAGTTCTAACGTACAAGTTTCTTCTAGGTTGAAGGTTAAATCGTCAGGTGATATTTAGAATACAATTTAGAATTATTTAAGACTTCTACCCGTTCAAGGCTAACGGAACGAGAGAAAACAACTTCTGTGGATTTAATATAGGATAAGGTTCGGAATTTCGTACAGGTTCCCGATTTAGACCAAAACGCACCCGGAGAAGGTCAGTGATTACATTACGAAACGTTGTGAGTATAATATCCAAGATAATTACAGTATTGCGAATAATTTGAATACTCCAAATAATACAAATTTTAAATTCTCATTAAAAAATAATCCGAAACCAAATTGCTGTATTCTAATAAGAATTTAAAATGTACTATAAATAGTATTGGAATTCAATAAACATTGATTTATGTTATGAAAGTCAAATAAAACGCGCAAAAACTTGACTATACCTTCAGGAAACAATACAAATAATTGCTGTTTTAGATTAGCAAACCAATAATTTTACCAATAACTTCAATTCCTGCTGCAGGTTTTTCTAGGAATCAATTACTTTCGGTAGCTTCGTAACTCTCGCTTCCGTTATTTTGTCCTTTAGTTCTCACATTGCATGAGCGATGTTTATGACAAAGGGGAAATAATTGCCGTTTTATGGGTCAAAATCTATTCATCTAACACTTACGTGGGCTACTTTTTTTACCTTGAAGCAGTATTTATTTAGCTCCTTACACCAAGTGGCTTCATACCTTGCCTGGAGCGATATTCATGAAATAAAAAATTTCAACATTTTATTGGCATAAGCTGACATAGGTTTTTAGTTTATTATTTATTAGGTTCAGTTGTGACGAGATTACACTAGGGTATTCGAAAAAAGCAGGATAGTAAATAAGATTACTAACGTAGATGGTAACGAGCTGTAGGTCAGGGTGTGGGTGGACGCCGCGTTTATAATGTGACTGTGATTAATTTGATAATTTCGAGCTGGAAACGAGAATGAAAATATAAAAATGCCATTGTTTGTATCATGAGGTATGTCAATTTGATGGATATGTGTAAATAAGTTTTCAGAATTACGTCACCGATCGATTTAGATCAGTAAATTGATAAGAGAAAGAGTTGTTACCGAAGTGAGCAGACGTTCCGTTACTACACCATTTAGCAAGGGATGGGGGTTTTAAGTGCATCTATAAGGCAAGAGTTTATCAAAGAATGTCGACATTCTATTTCAATAAATGTTAAGCTATAAAAAATGTGTTACGATAATTCATTTTTTTTCTGTAACATTTTCGCATTTTTAGATCGGTAAATAACGGTGTATAACGCTACACAGTACGACACTTGTTGACGTGACAGGCGCCATTGTTGCTACACGGGCCATAGTTTTGCAGTCCCTGGAGCAGATGATGAAATAAATATTTTCTTATTCTCTTTTTTGGTGAATGCACAACCATCATTTTTAAACTTTAAGATTAAATTGCAGAACACAGTTTGGCCGTTATACTTAAACGAGATCGGATTGACTTCTCAATGTTAGACGTATTTTATCAGCTGAAGTAAATTAAGTACAGACAAACAGTTTATATCTGAACATAGGTTTGCTCACTCACACGTACAATACGGATAAAATACATGCATGACACTATTGCGGGGATGTTCCCGGGGAGAGTCTATTTATCTCACATTGTAACAAGGTAATCATGTTTTAAATAGAAACATGAAGATTATATAAACAAATAGGAATGCCTACCCAATAGGTTAGCGAAACTACGCCCAGAAACAGAAAGTACTTAGAAAATAAATATAAATATGTTTGACCAAATATAAATAAATAAAGATTAATAGAAAAGATTACATTGCGACTTGGATAACTGTAATACATTATGGCAGAACACCCGTTTCATGATAGGTTCTGTTGGTTGAAAATAAAATTAATTCATCGCACAGAACAGGTTTGCAACACGTTTAATCAACGTTTAGAATATTATATCTATATATATATATATATGAAGAGTTCAAATGCAAAACGCGATAAACGCCATTTTCAAATATAATTACAAAAAACGTTAGATTTCAATACTCAACCACCCCCCAAAATCATGTTTTAAATAATATAATACTGGCATCATTTCGTTTTGTTTTCAATTAAAAAAAGCTTTTAGTCAAAGGCTAGATTTTATATAGTCGTTTATTGTTTCATTTCTCAAGTTAAACGAATTGGATTTATCGCGTTTTGCATTCGAATCCTTCATATATATATATATATATTGGTCGCTAGAAAAGCGGGAAATTTGAGGTTGTAAATGTTATTGTTTAAATGTTATCATGTTTAAATTGTATTGCTCTTGGTTTATTCATTTCTTCGATTTGCATAGACAATATTTTGAGCATCTGTGAGTGTATTATAATAATGAATTACCGTTTGGTAAATTTACCGCTTTTCTAGACACCAAACTTGATATTTTTTAAATTTTTTATTTTGCAACAAATTCTGTGTTGTAGCTAAATAGTGTACGACCAGAGCTTTTAATTTTAACATCATGTAAACGTTGCTTACTCAGCAAATAACATTAAATATATCCTCTAAAAACGCTTTTATTTGCAAACATTTTTCTTCCTATCTCAATAACATGCATACATACATTTGCCTGAAATGCAAAATATACCACACACACACACATATATATATATATATATATATATATATATATATATAGGAGGCTTTATCGGTGCATAAACAATTTTCTTTTCCTTTTGAGATGAGGCGTTCGTGATATATTAGTAAAGTTTTTGGTTGCATATTTTTTACTAATTTTAATTATCGATAATTCTTATTTGGTGAAAACAAAAAAAAAAAGTTCTTTTAATAAAACGCTTATTTTTTAAAAATCTAGAACATTCTAATTGTTTTTTATTGTCATTTAAAGTTCAGAAGAAGAATATCGGCCATTGCCGTTGTAGACGGAAAATAACTCATTGCTCGTAGTTTCGCTGGACCTTAGTGACACTACTGATGCAATTATCTTCGGTTATCAACTGCTCTCATGAAGGCCGGTATACTGCTCTACCATTTGTTTTCTGTCGGACAATCTCAATAAAAACAAATGTGTGTTTTTGAAAAAGGCAAACCAAAATCATGTTGCAAAAATTCGTTATTGAAGTCAACGTTTGGTTACGCGTTAAGTTTGATCTAAATGTAATGTGAACAAGCATCTCACTGCACCACTCCACATCATTGTAAGAAACTAATTATTTCCATTATAGCAAGGTATTTTCTTTATCTTTTAGTAAGATACTTATACACTCTTTCGCAATTATATAAGGTTACTCATATTTATATCCAGTATAGTTAGACACATAAATTTCATTATATGTATTTTTATGTAATTGTTTTTATTGGTGAGTGTAGCGTTTGTTGCTTTACGCTTACTACTATTTCAGTTGCCGTTAACTTTATAAGACGTATGTTTTGTTAATATATATATATATATATATATATATATATATATATTTGTAGATTTGATACATACATAAAAGTAATCCATGAACACGTGTTTCTTGCTCACATGGCTAACGCAGACAAGGATCGAACCTTCGATATTGATGTCTATAATTTGGTCTTGCCTGGAAATATGTTCGGTGTTTATCACCTAAATATGTAATGTATTTTTATGTAACTGTTTCTATTGTTGATTGTAACGTTTGTTTCTTTACGCTTTCTAATATTTCGATTGTTTCACTTCATAAGTAATAAAAAGGCATATGTTTGCATTATAAGTCGCCCTTAACTTTATGACATGTTTCTCGTTAATATATATTTTTATTAATTTTATACGTACTTTTATGTACGCATTAAAATCATCATAGTAAGATACTCATATTTTCTCTATTCTAACATGATGATTATTGATTCATTTCTCCATTATAGTGAGAAAATTATGCATTTCATTACAGAAAAATACTTATACCTCCGTACTTAAATCATATATTCTTTCTCCATTATATTAAGATACTAGTACATTCATTATAGGAAGATACTTATATACTCATTATTATAATTACAATAAGATACGTATACATTATTTTTGCCGACAAATACCGTGTATTTTAACTAAAATATTATCCGGCTTTAAAGTAAAGGAACGTTAAAATTGGTCTTATCGACGAAAAATGTTATATTCAAATGACGATAATGCAATAAAATAATCAATCAGGCTCATGCATGTAAAATTATATTAAAAGTTTTATTTTTAAAAATACGGAACGAAACAAAATTAAGCAATGCTTTCAGAAATAATTGGGAAATAATTTAGAAACAGAATTTGATTAAATCAAAATAGGAACACATATAATCGAATTTGATCTCATTTGCAAAATACGATGGAAAAATATCGAATCAAAAATTCTAAGTCAAATTAAAAGTTATGGAAGCACGAAAGGAATTTAAGCTAAACACTCTAATATGGCAGAACGCGCGCCATGCCGTTGTTTGGCTTTTTGGTTATAAGTAAAGTGTAGTATTTGTTCTGATACTACTTTCCATCGATCAGTGAAGGATAACTTCTTCTAGATTAAGTTTTTTAAATTTTTATTTTTATCATACTCCAGTGTGCCGTTTTTAAGGAGCTTGGTTGTGTGCACATTCAAATTCGACCTCGTGTCTAACTCGTAGGTATCCAAGTAAATTGTGACGTAATTAGGACGTCATTCATGACGGAATGTTACTCTCTGATACTGTTCAGTTTGAATACTTCTTTTTTAGAATATTAATTATATCTATGCATATATAAAAAATGTACCTATCCGTCTATTGTTACGTTTTTACTTTAAACGTGAAATAACTAAATGAAATTAAACCAAAAACACAAGTAGATCATTTTAATAGAACATGATGATTGAGAAGTGCCACAACGAAGAAAGAGCAGGTCAGTCCACCCTTATGAAAGATGAGCCTGCTAAGGTGCAATGCTCCAATTAATCAAGAAAACTTCAACTATAAAACACACGTTACGTTTGGTATAAGTTATTTATAATTTCTTTCTCCTCTGATTGCTTTGAATAAATTCTTTCGGCTGTATCAATCCGCGAATTACGACGGGGTAGTAGTATAATTCATTTAGTCAAAACACAACTTGAGAACTGACTAGCTAGTTCTAAAACCTCTTTTCATAGAGAGCACACACTGGTTATAGAACATTCCAGAACCCTCTTGTACGTTATAGAACCTTTTCTTACATAACTATTTCAAGCCCTCGTAACACTATCGGTTTGTTATATAAACTCCCTCAGGGGTTTTAAAAGAGGCCCTCATAACCAAATGTATTCTAGAACTAACTAAATTACTCAAAGTACTGGGGAAATTATATTTCATTCTGATCAAACGTAAAAAACAAAACGTGACATCGACATTTTCGCTTGACATCTATAAAAAGAAATACATTCATGAATATTTGAACAGAACTCTAGTTAAAGACACTTTAAGAAGGTCTTTAGACTCCTTGATCGAGAATTTTGGGAGCCCGCATCATGATTATTGGCACTTTTATTATCAATTATTAATTTCTGGTTAAACCGCAATGGTACAAACACTACGGGATCCTCCTTACGAAGCGTAACATTTTCTTCCTTGAGCGCGTACGTTTACGCGGTGATCTAATTTTCACCAATCTCCTCAATGGTCATTATAGTCCCGTCCGGGAACGACTATTAGCCTCTTCACTAAAAAGAGGTTAGTGCTGGCATTACCCGAAACTGTTTCACCGCTGATTTCGAATAAACGAGGAAAGCCGCTTTCTCGATCAAAATCTGGACTTCAGGAAATGTAGTAAATGCGCCAACGACTAAGAAATTCAAAACGGAAGTGGGCAGATGCTAGGCCATTGTATCCTCTACTGAATAAAATTCTACCCATTTTTGCCAAATTAATTAAATTAAATTCAAAACGAAAATTGCCTCTTATTAAAATGAATGAGAATTTACAAATCTTATTATGTCTAAATATTGCTATGATTACGGCAGAAAAATACTCATTTAGCTTTTACAGTATGAACATTTTACCTGTAGTTACTTTTTCCAAATGTGCACCAGACCACGGAAAATAAAATGCAGGTATACAAATACTCCAGATGCCCAACGTTTTTAAGGTTTAAAAAAATAAAAATACAAATGTATTTAATCGTTACTTTTCTTCTGACAGTTTTTTTTGTCGTTGAATAATGTTGTATTTCCTTTTTCAATTGATAACCTAACTCTTGTATAATAGTATTCTGATGCGAGTCTGAAATCACTGAAATTAATCATCAAACCTCGAAGACCGTAATCTGTTGGTACAGGATCGAGAGAATATGGCTGATAATGTATACTTTCGCAGGCATATTCTTCTAGGAAAAATAAATTATTTTCATGCAATGTGAAGTCTAGCGTAATTATGAAGAATGATGATAGATGTCAGGCAAAAACTATTATCTAAATTTTGTGTAATATACCAAATCTTATCCAGCCCGAAAATATTTTGATTTTTCGATTTACAGTAGAGACCAGTAAGACATTTTTGGTATTACACTTTGTTCATGGAAGTTCCCATTGATTTAAGGTACACATAAATTAATGTTTCACAACTTAATAAGGTAAAAAGCCACTTGAGGATAAGGAGATTTTAATTGGATGATGGAACAGTACTATAAAAAGGATGTAAAACTATGATCACTCACGAGACGACATGGCAGATATTTGTTGTTATTGAAATTTAAAACGACCACGTTGTAGACCGTAATGAAACAGTCCCTCGGTAACGTGTTACGCAGCTGGGAAGTTCTTGAAAATAACTGTTGATATAAATTATGTTTAGTTTTTTTTGTATACAGTGTTAATAATAAGATGAGTTTTTGCTGAATTTCTTTTTTACGAGAAATCATAGCTTGTGGGTCAGGGAAATTAATTTTGGCGCGTGATTAGACAGAACATGAAAATGCACTGCCCTCTACAGAGATTGAACTCATAGCTTTTAGATTATGAAACCATTGTGTTTGATGCATTAACCCTATTCACCCATCCCACCGATTATACTCTCATTCACCATTTGTCGTTGCCTGTTATTGCGTTTTTCGAAAAATACTGGCCAGTTTTCCCACTCAGAAGTACTACGTTGATTTAAGTTGCTATTTTACGGCGTTTTAAACAACATGTTAGAGGCTTAATAATTGATATGTACACTTTAATAAACGAGAATTATGGAAAATATTCTTCGCTAGTATTCGCACTTATATTAACGTTCATATAAAATAACGTCTCATTAAATTAAGTTAAAAATGAGTAAGAACGAAAACGTATTTACGGAACAGTTTTAAAATGAGAAAAAACGCATAGAAGGCAGAAACAAAAACACTTCTCATTATGGAAATAGATGAAAGGCAGCGGGTTTTCTGACTTGATATTTGCTTCATCAATTCTCCTAAATACTTGAAATGGATTCTCCCGGCAATTTTTTTACTCACTAACATTTGTGTGGCGCGGCGGATAATATATATATATATATATATATATATATATATATATATATGTTGCACTTTATTATAAAGCGAGCAGCCTGTAGGGCGTCATTGAGGGCAGTGTCCAGCTTTTTCACATGTGGACTGCAGCACCAGACTGGAGCACAGTACTCAGTAGAAGTGAAGATCAGCGCCTCGCTGGTGATCTGCAGCGTCTCCATCGTTGCTTCTAATATGGTACCAGCTAGGCGGTGTATTAGTGAAGCACGGGCGGTGATCTTTTCATTGGCGCTGTCCAGGTGTTTAAATGACAGTTTTTTGTCAAGCTCTAACCCGAGATACGTGAAGCAGGATTGCATATGTATCCAGGTATTAACAACTATGATGTTTATCTATCAGGTTGCTTCCCTATTGTTAAGGTGGAACATTGTTGACACAGTCTTGTCAACACTAAGCTTCAGGCGCCAGTTCTTCATGTACAACGAATGGTCATATCCCCCGTGAGACCCTCACCTACAGCTTTCTATGATGGTTTGCAAAGTAGGATGCCCAGGTTATCTGCGTAACCATACTTCCTTGAGGTTGTTGTTTAACAGCATGGGTTACAGCACTGAACCTTGTGGGACGCCGTTCTTGAGCTTCCTCACCCTGTTGCTTCGGTCGTTTCTTGTCAATAGCCGAAAGCTGCAGTTGATCAGCATTTCCATCATAAAGTTTACCATGTGCTTATTTTGTATGGTTTCCAGAAGCTTCATGTGTAGGCCCGCATCCAGACAGTATCGCAGGCAGCTGCCTTCACTTCTGCCTGGAAGCTGTCCTGTCTTTGCACAAGAGGGACACCTGATATGTTGTTGACCTGCCACTTCGAAAGCCAGCTTGTTCTTTAGGTAGCTGGGGGTCGATCACTGGAGTGATCTGAGCCAGGGTGAGCCGTAGACTAGCTTGCAGGGGGTGCACAGCAGTGAGATGGGCCAGTATCTTGAGGTTCGTAGCTTGGCTTGTTAGGCTTTAGCAAGCCGATCACTTTGGGACGATGCCAGCTATTTGGCAGCTTTGAGTGGTTGAGACATGCAGAAAGAAAGAAGAGCAGCCAGTCGGTTGCCTTAATGCCTTAATGTTTTATATACTCTGCATAGATACTATCTATGTTTGTTCCTTGCCAGTCCTCAGGCATTAAATGAGGTGCTCAATGTCCTGCGTCATGTAGTTGGTAGATGTCAGTATCGTATTCTGGAGTTTTGAAGCGTTCATGGACTCTTGCTAATGTTGTTCTTGTGAAGATAGCGTTTGGGCTGGTATCTCTAGATTTTATGAAGACATTTGTTACACTTAAGAACATGCAACATTGCATATACCTTTTAGTTACTCGCGAAAGGGGGACGTGGAACGTGTCCCCACCATCTCAATGATGCCCTACGGACTGTCACCGGATGCTTACGAGCCACTCCAACTCACCAACAGCCTACCCTCGCTGGTATTGCCAACACGTAGCAGACCGTGGAACACGTCATCGCTAGTTGTCCCAAACTCCGGCCACTAAATGGGCCTTATTAACCTGGACGATGAAACTCTAGACTAGCTTGCTGCAACTAAAGTCTAAAAAGACATGCTCAAGAAGAAAAAGAAGAATATAGAGTGAACGATCCTTAAGCACTTATTTCAGAATAATATTGTGAAACATATAAGCTATTAACAATGCACATGAAGAAAGGAGAAGGTAGATACATTTTTTGTATGATTTACAAAATCGATCATAATGCTAAACAACCATACACAGAGTACGAAGTGACTGGACAGTACGAAGGTGGTTAAAGAAATCCAGTAGTGTCAATGAGAGCCTTGAGGATGAAGAAGGTTGATGGTGGCCATGTACTCTTGACAATGGACGTTTGAGAGCAACTGTTGAACAAAACCAACATCATCGGTTAGGCTCTTGATGTCAGTATTTCAGTGGCGTCCGACCATCTAAGGAAATGCGTTAAAAAGTTTGATGCGTCCAACATGAGCTAAATAGATAAATGTATTTTCTGAGATCATTATTTTCCAAACAACGTAATACATTGCAAGGCAAAGTTCGCGCATGAGTGCGCACGCACACACACACAAACACTTATCGTTGCAAGTGTCAGAGCTATCCGACTAAAAACTTTGTAAAAATCTATGAAGAGTCGATATCACGATTCGTAGTTCTCCGGTTGTCGCTGGAACCGCAACCTAATTGCGTGAAAATAGCCACACTGCATCTGCGTCATTTCTAAGATTTTTTCTGGGCCAAACCTCCTTCAACTTTGCATGGAACTACTGTTGGTTGTAACGGGGGTAAATACATAAACTCTTGAAAGTTTACGATTACCTGCGACCATCGAGGACTTCATGCAGACCAGTCAATCACGAGACATGATATTCGTGAGCTGTATGCATGAAGTCCTACTAGCTTAATAAACAAACAAACACGCATACACATCTCGTAATTATGTTTATAAATATTTTTTGTGGGCAGGCGAATATTAATGTTTTTCTCTTTTGTAGTCTGAGACGATAATACGTATTTCAGGACGTGGTAGGTAAGTCAACGTGGAAGAATTGACGCTTCGTGTCCGATGTAAAGACTAGGTTTTATTATTGCATCGTTCTTGCTTTTCCTACCGTTATCTTCAATTGTGCGATGCATACGGGTCGCCATTTTTTTTATCTCACTATGTACTTATAGAGAACGACCCGCGTTTCTGTGACTTCGGACAAGTTACAGAAGCGCCCGAGAGTTGCCGAAACTATTAGTCAATAAGGTTGCAGCAGGCATACGATAACTTATGGAAAAAATGAAGTTCTACGATCCGTCTCAGCGCGTTCAATGTCCCGAACGACTCGAGCCTAAACCTTGAACCATAAAATGTCAAAGAAAAAAACAAACATTGAAAAAAAGAAAAATGCTTACAAATCGTTGTTTCGTTGTTTGTTCTCACCGTAAACCCTAACAAAAAAATGATCACAGTTGTTTCGTTTTTTATATTAAAAAAAACTATTTTGAAACTGTTTGTTGCAAAAAAAAACCGAAAAAAAACCCAAACATTTTATTTAAAAACATTTGCTTAAAAAAATAAGCATCTAATTAATAACAGTTGTTTATCTATGAATTGTTCGTTTTTATTTTTATATATGTAGTTTACTTTCATATTCGTCGTCTAATTTTTGTTATTTGACACTTTTCTTGAATTTAACGTCTGCTAGTATTCACCTCGGAAACTCTCGGGCGCTTCCGTAACTTGTCCGAACGTTGACGACGCGAAGTCACGTAAACGCGGGTCTTTCTCTATATAAGTACCTGAATTGATGAAAATACATCCTTGAAATAAACAGCCGAATTTGTATACTAAACTTATATTATTGACTATTATATAATATTGATTAACTTATTTTAGAAAATTAGTTGGAATTTCTTTATTATTTTGCAAAATATATCAAATTCCATTTGTTTGCTAGCCAGATCTACTCGGCGTTCTCTCAATATCCTGTGAGATAATTTTAGCTTTTAAAATGCTATTGTACTCAGCCTATAAGTTTATATGTTAGATAAGATCAATCCCTGAACGAATATGGGTTAAGTATATGATGTCGATTCGGGTTAATTTGTTCATAGTTTTTGTACATGTTTTTGCAGTAATAATGTATAGTAATAATTCAACTTGTAAATAATGTTCATACGAAATGTGGGTTAAATTTCTTAATAGTAGTGAACAATAATGTTATAAACCACTATGGGTTAAATTGATGTTTTTGCATCAGCCATTAATTATAGGTGGACCTCATGTGCGTATTATTAGCACATTACCAAATTCATTTAGATAAGTTTTCTTCCATAATTCAGCGTGGCTACAATATGGGAACATATCCTAAGCTCCAAGACAAGCTTATGGTATAAAGATGGCATTTTTCATCAACAACTATTTATAGATGGAACTTATGTGTATATGAATACAAAATTACTAGAAGTAATCGATATAAAAAAAAGTTTTTAAAAAACTGCTTTCTAATTAATATAGATGAAATACTTTTAATTTTAATACTTTTAACAGTTTTTAAAGTGTGGATAACTCAATATGGAGTGGATTAATCTAATTTAGTTTTATTCCTTGCTGACGCTCTTTATAAATAGGTCTTTTTAATTCTATACTAAACAACATTAATTCCAAAAAATTAAAATATGTGGAACACAAGACCGGGAGACTGCTTCCCATTAGATTAGAAGATGGTAATTTTCAAGTTCAATGCTAATAAATACTTGTCGACCCGTCCACTTAAGTAATAAATTATGCCTATTACATCCAATCCTCCCATAGTATTGGTCATTATCCTACTTACAATCTTATTAGTGTTTAGCAATGGCATCTCTATATATATATATATAGCAGTAGATGAACTGACATAATAGAATAAGGTGCGAATCAAATTTTATTACAGTTCAATGTTCAAGCAAAGTTCTTTAAAATCCTGAACTGTAATACAATTTGATTCGCACCCTATTCTATTCTTTCATTTTATCTATTGCTATTAATGCTCTATCCAGTATATTGAGCTTTATTTTATCCGGATGTTCACTAATTAAAGATATTAGTTGCCTCTTACATCTTTTGTTGTATTAACCTTATATATAGCAAGTTATTACTCAAACCTGATTTGTTTAACAACACGAAATTTTCGCGTTTGCATAACTTCTTTTTACGGTTTTCAAGGCGTCGAGCAATCTTTCGGGTTTCAGGCGGCTATCCATATACTATTTCGCCGAGTGTTCGTAATTCGGCATTTCTCTAGCTTCTCGACCTTCTTAGTAGTCTTAAGGAGCAGGTTTTTTTAAAATTATGAATGAGACTTCTGTAGTTATTGTTTTTATAGATATCTTGAACAGTGAATTAAGGAAAGGTAAGGGAGTATGGTTGACTTGATTATTGTAAGTTTACTTTTTGCTTGTTATATTTTATTTTATTTGGTTTTATTATTTAAATATTTATTCATAATGAATTACATTCAGTATATTGGACCGGTGTTGGAAGCTATTTTAATGAATATTGCTTCTAGTATTTTAAGTCGTTTATGCGATTATTTTTGTGTATGATTTTGGTGTTAGACGTTAATATTTTCCGTATGTCGGCCGACTGCAGTCTTTGGATATGTGAGGTAATGTTACGCTGGATGGCGCTGGTATTGGATAAATGGTAAGTTAGACGTCGGGAGAGAGAGAAAGAGGTGTTGTAATATGGCAAATATAGGTGCCTTGTACTTGTTCTGTTTGGGTTGTAGGGAGACACTCTGTAAAGGATATGAGAACTTACATATTACATTAGTTTGGCTGACGGTGTTATTTTTAATAATTAGGCTATTTGTTTTAAATTTTGTGTAATAAATTATTAGTCTGGTCTGTATGCTGATCGTTTAGTTTAGTGTATCGTTGTATTATGTGAAGTGTGGCTTTTTAGTCAAGTTTGTAATTTGGATGAATCTGTTTTTTTGTAGTAGAGGTTAATCATGTCATAGGTTTTGTGTTCGTGGTTATCATGTATGGAGTTTATATATGATTTTATTTGTTAGTCGACTATTTTATTAGGAAATTGTTAATTAATGTTTGTTTACTATATTGATTAATTATTTATAAAATATTTGTTTGGATGAAAATATAGTGTGTGCGCTGTGAACTAGATTTTTGAGAAGTGCTATTTCATTTATTTTTGGGGGCCTGAAACTTGAAAGATTGCTCGACGCCTAGAAAACTGGTTTTCAACAAAGTCTGTTTGAGTAATATATATATTTATACATATATATATTTATATATGTGTGTGTTTGACGGAATTTTTATTTAAAGAACTTTATCAACGTTTAACATCTGTTCGATAAGTTATTTCAATAAAAAGATGGAGCATTTGTCATGATAAAAATATTTTCTGTTGATTTACTTGTGTCTTATCTTACATATCACTTTCCTTTTTTCAATACACACACACACACACATATATATATATATTTAAATAGAGAAGGGATTCTGATCTACCTACTGGAGCGTTTGAATTACCTACTAAACACCATCCTATAGTGTTTCCGGCCTCTCTGTACAAGAGTTTATCAGGACAACCTACCATGAGGATACTTCACCCTACAAGTAGACACTGACTAAATATTCAAAATAACATAGTATTCTAAGCCCAAATAAATCACCTCGGTATGGCTACATACAGGCTTATAAGAGGAATCGTGTATCTTCTTTAAGTGATGTTTCATCTCGTAACAGCACTACGCTGGATACTCCACGAGACTACATTTATTCTTGTCCTGGAATACAGTAATACATAGAGACCACAAGAAAAACATACTATAACATAACAACAGGTCAATTGGGAAGAGGAAAATTAATGTTCTTGATTTTTTTTACTATCTAAACGTTTGAGGGGTAAATGAGAACTTCAGTTTTACACTCGGATATATATGTATCTCATATAGAAATCAAGTGTTAACCCCAAGAAGGGATCCCTAATTTTTGAGAACTTAGACGGAAGTTACATGAAGCATACATTTTATATATATATATATATATATATATATATATATATATATATATATAAACAAATGTGATATAGTTAAATATAGAGTCGTACTCGTAGCATTCTTTAGGATAATCTAGACGAATCAGATCGAGTTAACTGATGACTTAATCATGACAAACTTCCAGAATTGTATAGAATTTTTTTTTAGACTGAATATTTCAGTCCGAAATTGGATTCCCATAGTAGTTTTTTTTAACTATTAAAACTATATGGAAAAAAAACTGCTCGTGAGTCAATTAATTTTCTTTGCAGTCACTGCATTAGTTTGGCTCCAAGAATGTACGCTAGTCTTGACATTATTTAAGGAATTATCAGTTGTTTACCACGAAAAACTGTTTCAGAAATGTTAAAACAAAACAGTATGTTATGGCATGGCTTCCTAGAAGAGTGATCAGACACTTCTCTTAAAAAAGAAGAACAAAAAAACGTTCCGGATATTAGTTCTATTTTTTTTGTTCAAGACTATTTTTTGTTAACCTTTTTGCTAATAAAAAAATGTTCTCCTTACCTGTAGTGTTCGTCTGTGTCTAAAACAAATGTATTGGTTCTTTACAAAGATTTGCTGTATTTTATAGCGTTCGGGCGAATCCATTACACTACTTATCTGGTTATTTATAGTTTTGTATATTTATAGTATTATTTATATTTAGTTTCATTTAAAAATATACAAACTTATATATATATATATATATATATTACGTGTATGTTTTCACTATATGTGTTATATATGTACGTTTATACATTTTCTACTGAATTTCTTAGATAGTTTTAGATTTTCTACTTTGATTAATTTTATATGACTTTAAAAGTGTAAGGTGCCTTATTTAATTGTCTGAATATTTGATTTTGATCACGTCTTTGTTTAATCATTCTTCTTATTAAATCAGACATTTAGGGTATGCAATCTATTAATTTTAAAGTAACTCGAGCTATTTCTAAAAATTGGGACGCAATGCTTCTGTAGAAAATATATACACATGGCTTGTACTATTTGTATGTAGCATACGAACGATATAAAAGGAGAAAGAATTTCTTTTATCAAACATTGTATATTAAAAAGCCTTAGTGAAACAAGTGTTTATGCACTCACATTAAATACAATGATAAGGCGATGTCCTCTTCTCCTCCCCACTTCCTCTTTCTCGCAGAAGAGTCGTTGCTGGTGTTTCTCTACTCTATCGTTATTTTCATGACAGGTGCTCGGCTGTGCTTAAATATAGACCCCTCTATAAAACTTGTCTCTCTGCAACTACTGCCAATAATTACCTAAAATAATACTTTCTAAAACGAAACTTCCATGAGCACTATTTCTTTCCTAG
Organism: Sepiola atlantica; assembly: GCA_963556195.1. Lineage (NCBI taxonomy): Eukaryota > Metazoa > Mollusca > Cephalopoda > Sepiida > Sepiolidae > Sepiola > Sepiola atlantica. The sequence continues at coordinate 164,749,729 of OY744516.1, read as the reverse complement.
ATGTACCCGGCTGTGGAACACAATACAGCGTGACCCGCTTCCAAACTGACTACAATATCGTCGTTATCAAGTCCAATGTAAACAAATTCTTGTTGAGCCATCCTCTTAATTAATCAAACTCTGCCAAACTTCCATCATCTTACCAATACTCACGGTGTTGTGTCACCGTCCAGCTGACACTCATTAACAATTATCCTCGAATGACCTTTGGGCCTTGATAAGTGGTGACTCTTTAGTTATCCACATACAGATTGTTTCGCTGTATAACAGCTTTTCACTGCGCTATCATACGACACTGACTGAATGTAAGTGATATCTCAATGTAAACATTGTCAAATGTCGAGTGCTCGAATTAGTTTTACCCAATGAGCTATACCTTAAAGCTAATGGCAGTTGGCGATATCCTTACAAATAAGCTCTACCCAGAAGGGAGCATTATATAGTCATCCACAGACTGTTTCGTTGTATCACAGCTCTTCAGTGGAGCTAGACCAGTTAGTGCCTCAAGCCGGGATTGAAACTATATATATATATATATATATATATATATATATATATATATATATATATATATATATCAAATTCTCTTGTGTATTTTATCACATAAATCCCAAAAATATCGCTCAAAATTCACTTTTTTTACATTATTTCTACATTTATTTAGTTTATTCTTAAAATCTTTTTGATTCGGGTCATACGGGTGAAGAAACTGTTAAAATTTCCCGTAAATGTGATCGATTTATTATTTTTTTAAATATCATTTTAATTTTTAAAGATCCTTAAAAACCAAGGTATACTAATTATTTCTAGAAATAAGTTTCCGAAGTATCCTATGTTTCCACATACAATTTTAAAGATATAAATAGGGGGAATATTTCTACGGCAATAAAATGTGTTGAGCTGATGAGGAATAAACACCCCCCACTACTTGCTCGTCATGAAAATAGTAGCAGCCGAAAAGCTCATGAAGCATAGCCACTGAGAACAGATACAACACGAGTAATCTCCCTTTACACCGTATTCATCATATTGCATTTACAATACAATTCAACTAACTGACTTGTGTTACTTTAATTACAGTACACACGTGAATACAAATTAAATATTTCTGTGTTATTCGTGTATCATTATTTTGGCCACAACATAAATTATTTATATTCAGCATTTGCATATATTTTTTAATGACAGTTATGTTAAATTTAGAAAATTTTCCACTATATTCCTGTATCTAATTGTTTAGTTTTACATAATTTGTTAATTAAAATAATAATACCACACATACGCGCAATTTTTAATTAATAGAAAGTGTTAGATATATTCATAGGAGTCATTTTTAAAGGAGAAAAAGTAATTTATTCAACAAATATATAATTAAACATTTGAAACAATATAAATATTAGATTTAAATTTAAAGGTAATTTATTTTTTTTAATATTTACTTTGTACTGCTATTTTAAATAATCTTTTTCAACTGCTAAATTAAAAAAACTATATTCAGAACATTAGGAAGTTTTATCGGATTTTCTGCTGGTTTGGCGGGCCGGGAGCAAGCTCGAAGCGTTTCCTCGAATAATGGCGATGAAGAGGCGCTCGTAGAGCGATGTCGATTCACGGTGATCCCTGCTGTGGCGCGTATTTCATAGATCCAGACAGGTGAGGTAGACCGCGTGGCGGGAACAATCGCTCCACTCGTCTCCTCAACGGTCAGTTGGAAGGCATATTTGCATAGAAGATCGACGTATCTTGATCCCTTCGGGTCCTACGCTGAGGCTGCTCCAGGGTTTTAAAATATTATTTTACTTTTTAATTTAAGCTGTTGTCATGCTAAACTCATTTATGTATGGCATAACTTAAGAAATACGGTTGGGATTGTGCAACCCTTACTAAACTAATGACTCCCCACGCAAGCACTCTTACGGTGGGTATTGTTTCTGTCTCAAGATTCAATTAGTAGGGTGCGACAAATAAAATTAACTCATTATTAATATCAGTTCCCAAAATTCAAAATAAAAAGAAAATATCCGGCTTACGATCATTTCTAAGACAATTTAGCATTTTGATTTTATATATTTTAAGATTCCAAAAGGAGTCTTCTTCAGCGCCCCTCTCAACATCACAAACAAACATCAAATGAAAAAAAAATACATCAACATTTTACTAGTTGAAAAAATATATATGCAATTATTATAAGATGAAAACACCTATTTATATAAATGGTACTTTTAACATTAATAATATGTAATATTTTAAATAAAACAAAATAAAAGTAAAAAAAAAATTAAATATTAAAATAATTTCAAGTATATATATATATATATATATATATATATTTATAAAATACAGAAATTCAATGTAACATCAGTACCGTCGGTTTCAAAGCGGGAGGTTGATCCCGATTATCGTCAACTGATAAACATATTCCTGAATATGTTTATCAGCTGACGATAATCGGGATCAACCTCCCGCTTTGAAACCGACGGTACTGATGTTACATTGAATTTCTGTATTTTATAAATAAATAAATAAATAAATATTTACGCTCTTAATCCTTCGAAATCTCGGATTTCTTAATTAATCGAGCACTCTGCTGGATTTTTCCTGCCCTACCACACAGTACTTATATATATATACATATATATATATATATATGTGTGTGTCTTTATTCATTTCTAAAATGATCCAATCACTGACGGACCGTTTCGTTAACACTTAGACAACCGTACAGAGATGCATCTCATTTTTCTAGGAGTGTACCTAGGCAGAAAAAAGGACAAAAAACGTGTTCAAATCAGAAGGAAATAAAAACAAAAATAATAAAACTCACGTCATTTGAGCATGTCAGATCAATTAGGAATATAACTTTCTGTTTATTTTCATGAATGCCATATTTGACAACCTACTAAGAAAACAAAACTATATAAACTTTCCTAAATTTTCTAATTCTTGAGTAAAGCGTCAAACAACTAATGCGTATATAGGGAATAGAATGAATATGTATGTATGTATGTATGTATGTATGTATGTATGTATGTATGTATGTATGTATGTATACACTCAAAAATGTGACCCGTTTGGTAATTTATTTTGCTCGGGAATTATATAAGGAAAACAATATCCAAAAGTGTTGTTCTTTCTATTCACTTTTATATCTCTCGCTTTTCATGCTTAACTAGGAGGTAAATGTGATGATATTACCTTTTAGTTATAATGGATTGTTCCTATCGTGTTATTATGTGCTTTATTTATTTCTTTTGACTTTTCATACGCAGAAAGAGATAGATAGAGAAAGACAGACAGACAGACAGACAGACAGAGACAGACAGACTGATAAACACAGTATAAAATAAGAGCCGTGGGTGAAACAAGATACAACGAAAGAGGAAAAGGGTTATAGCAAGATAGATAGTAAGAGATTGATCATTAGTGAGGAAATTGCAATTTACAGCTACTAACAACAATTAAGATTACATTTATTTTCAAACATAACCCAGTCCCAACATAAAGAATAGTGTAGCATGCATTTTGTATGATTTTAATATTTAAAAAAATCCATAGTAAAACAAACCTCGATTAGATCAGCTTTAATATAATGATAGATATCCAAATGAATAAATGCGAAATTGTTTTTCACCAATCCTAAGTATATTAACATCTAAACGGGTTATGCTTATTTAATTCTATGATACAACATAATGTTTTGAAATACCGTGTATATAGTAATGTACAAACGCCCACAAAAATTATAGGTATTTTTAATTTGCAGTCTTACGTAATAAAACTGTCTTAATAAATTAATATTCTGTAATATATATTTGTAATTTGTAAAGCCCTACTTTCTCATACATATGCAACAGTTTCCCTGTATAGTAATTTCATCATAATTATTAATGATATTAATTAAAACGGTTAAATAAAAAACGAACATCGTTTCAAATACTTCATCGAATTTTATTTTTATTATTTTCAAAAGACGATAATTTACATAAAAGCGACCGGTTTAAATTTACGGCATTAGAAAAACATCCGATGTCACAGGGTTGTGAAAACAGATACTAAAACTTTATCTTAGCCAAAAGGTCATGGAAACATTACACATGTGTTTTTATGGCTAGGCATTTGTAAATGAATGAACACAAATTTATTATTGTATCATATTTTGATGGGGATCGGTAGTTTAGTATATGTTCTGTTGTCATAAGATCGTCCTCCAAGAAATTACCTCCTGATTATATATATATATATATATATATATATATATATATATATATATATATATATATCGGAAAGATGTCTGTGTGTCTGGGTATAAACATTGAATAGTTAATCTCTTCGCAACACCGATGACATATTTGAATCAGCATGTTACTGGTAATTGTTTAATCATAGTTTGCATATATTCTGATGATTTGGGGAGCATAAAGATGGTACTCCCTGAAAACTAAAATATGTACGATTTCATGAAATTTGAATAATAGGTTTCAGAGACCAACTAAGAAAGATTTGCAACATTTCAAGATTTCTGAAGATTTGAAAGGAAAGCTAGTATGTACTAATTTGGCAAATATTAAAATGTTTCCGATTTACATGAATCTGAACAGTTGTATTAGAGATACTTTTTTCTAAAAACATCAAATTTTCAATGTTTTGGAAACATATTAGAGGGGGCGCGTAAGCAAGACATTGTAACACACATCGCAAAAGTAAAATTGTCGATCATAGTCAAAGGCGAACGAATGGCCAGCTTTTCATCAGCTACTACACGAAGGTGTAGGGAAGAGCGCCACTTATGTCCATAAATTACTCTACTAACCTTATATCATAACCTTATAATACTGAGTGCTTAGCAAGGGGGTATACAGTACCAATTTTTATGTTTTTGGTATGACTCCACCTAGGATTGAAACCTAAACTGCTGGTTCATTAGTGAACACATTTTTTTCAAATTGTCCGGTTAAGATTCAAATATTTTCGATTTGCATTAAATTAGTATATAATGATACGTAATTACAACACGTTTAGAATAGAACCAACAGCAAATAACTTTTATCTCTCTCTCTCTCTCTCTCATATATATATATATATATATATATATATATATATATATATATATATATAATCTCCCTCTCTCTCACTTTCCTATTTCTCTGTACTAAATATCAAACGGAACTTCTTTGAAAAAATTCTTACCTAGAACATCCCATCTGTTTAACAAGATATCACGAGTCTGTTTCCCAACCGAATACATCCTCGAGTCTAATGTAAACAAATACTTGTTGAGCCGTTTTCTTAAATAATCAATTTCTTCTAAAGTAATGATCTGCCTATTCCACTCATTGTTTTCAATCCTCTCTTGGTGGCGATCATCCTCGAGTAGCCATAGTCATCGGTAAACATTTTCAGATAAACTATTTTTAAATATTTAGTAAAGAAAGAAAACAAAAAAACCAAACAAAATCCAAAGTAAAATGTTTCCCGGGCAACGCCAGGTAGACACATGTATGTCATAACATATCCTCTATATTCAAGTTATTACTCCTGGGTACGCCATATTTGTTTGGAAATTCTGTAATATAGAGATAATTTATTGTCGCGGAAGACATATGTTTATCATACGTTCACAGCTGATGTCGTTTAAGTAATTATTTGAAGTAACATTTAATACAATTGCTAGACCCTTATCTCCATCGTCAGAAACGTATGATTAATTGCATCAATGAGAATACACAAAAAAACGATATGACAATTATTAGTATGAATAAGAGATACTGTCTCATATGGCATTACCACTCCCAATATGACATTTGCTGTTTTACAGATACGAGCAGCCATTTTTTTTTCTATTTTCACACATTGTGGTAGATTCTGTGAATAGAACAATATTTTAAATGATTAGTTACAAAAATGACTGCTATTATTTCCATAAAGGGAACATGTCTTATAATGCTATATATTTGTAAACAAACATCAAAACGCATAAGTAACGTATTAGACCACTATCTAAAAAAGGAAAAACGACTATATTTTCATTAAAAAAATAGGCGCCAAACGACACATTTACAAAATTGCAATACATAACAGTCAGGTGACCTGTTTTCAAATACGTCCTGCAAAATAAGAATTTTATATAACCCTTTTCCTCACATAGTGCCATAGTGAGTCAGAAGTAAGAATAGTGACGATACCATTATGATCTGCTCTCCGGGTTACGCAATGATGACGATGATCCTACTCACACACCTTAACACACTGACAAAATAAACATATACACACACTACCTTCTGAACTACTGTTACAAATTATGCCACGCATATACGCTCACACTGACAAACAAAGGCAAGCATATACACATACACTGTCTACATAGACTACTTAGCTTACCTACAATGAATCACGCATACTCACACTGAAAGTAGCGGACTATGTATATATATATATATATAGCACTAGATGAAGTGAAAGAATAAAATAAGGTGCGAATAAAATTTTATTAGAATTCAATGTTCAGGCAAAGTACTTTAAAGTCCTTCAGTCATGACTTTTCAAGAAAAAAAATCTTCTCCTCAGAGGACCATTAACGCAATGACATTACTGCAGGCAATAAAATTAAACTTTGAAAATATATAAAATATATATATATAAAATACACCAAGGTATATAAAACATCAAATATATCGGCCCAAAACATACCTTTTTGTTAAACCTATACAGCTCATCCATGTCATAAAGTTTAAAACATATTAAGGAAAGATATCAAAGAGGTTGATTGAAAAATAATCCAGGTGGAGAATGATAGTTCAAAAACGAAAAAGAAATCCAGGCGGGAAATCTGTTTGCTATCGATGCAATAAATGTATCCAAGGTGTATGCAAATTAATAGAATAATAGAAAAAAACAAATCATATGAAAAGTTCAGAAAACTCCCTTGGTGTTGAATATTATATTACCCCAAAATTCAGGGTCTTATGAGCTGATAGGAGTTATGCTAACCGTACCTTCCTGGTGAGATGCAGGCTCCGCTAAAGCCAATTCGAATAAACCGGAAGAAAAAATGGCTGAATACATCAGGTCAGTTTAATTTAATTCGAATTGGTTTTAGCGGAGCTTGCATCTAAGCATGGATATAGATATTATATATTTATATATATACATGTTATATATATATATTATATGTATATACATATAATATAATATGTATATATTATATGTATATACATATAATATATATATATATTATATTATATGTATATACATACAATATAATATATATATATATTATATGTATATACATATAATATATTATATAATATGTATATACATATTATATATATGTTATATGATAGGTATATACATATTATATATATATTATATGATATGTATATACATATTATATATATATTATATGATATGTATATACATAATATATATATATATATTATATGATATGTATATACATATACATATTATATATATATATTATATGATATGTATATACATATACATATTATATATATATATTATATGATATGTATATACATATACATATTATATATATATATTATATGATATGTATATACATATACATATTATATATATATATTATATGATATGTATATACATATACATATTATATATATATATTATATGATATGTATATACATATACATATTATATATATATATTATATGATATGTATATACATATTATATATATATTATATGTATATACATATATATATTGTACGTATATACATGTATATACATAGTATATATACATATTATATGCATATATATGTTATATATATTCATATTATATGCATATATCATATGTATATACATATATATATTATATGTATATACATATATTATATGCATATACATGTTACAGATATATATTATATGTATATATTATATGCATGTATTATATGTATATACATGTAACATATATATATATATATATATATATTATATGTATATACATATTAGATATATATATATATATTATATGTATATACATATTACATATATACATATATATTATATGTATATACATATTACATATATACATATATATTATATGTATATACATATTACATATATACATATATATTATATGTGTATACATATTACATATATATATTATATGTATATACATATTATATATATATATCATGCATATACATATTATATATATATATTATGCATATACATATATATATATATATATATATATATTTTATGTATATACATATATATATATATATTTTATGTATATACATATTATATATATATATTATGCATATACATACATATATATATATTATGCATATACATACATATATATATATATATATATATATACATATTATATATATATATATATATATACATATTATATATATATTATGCATATACATACATACATATATATATATTATATGTATATACATATTATATATATATATTATGCATATACATACATATATATATACATATATATATATATATATACATATTATATATATATTATGCATATACATACATATATATATACATATATATATATATATATACATATTATATATATATTATGCATATACATATATATATATATATATATTATATGTATATACATATTATATATATATATTATGCATATACATATTATATATATATATTATGCATATACATATTATATATATATATTATGCATATACATATATATATATATATTATGCATATACATATATATATATAGATTATGCATATACATATATATATATATATATTATGCATATACATATATATATATATATATTATGCATATACATATATATATATATATATATATATTATGCATATACATATATATATATTATGCATATACATATATATATATATATATATATTATATGTATATACATATATATATTATATGTATATACATATTATATATATATTATATGTATATACATATTATATATATATATTATATGTATATACATATTATATATATATTATGCATATACATATATATATATATATATATATTATGCATATACATATATATATATATATTATGCATATACATATATATATATATATATTATGCATATACATATATATATATATATTATGCATATACATATATATATATATATATTATGCATATACATATATATATATATATATTATGCATATACATATATATATATATATATTATGCATATACATATATATATATATATATATATATATATATATATATATATATATGTAATTATTTAATAATTTCTTTTTAATTATTACCCACATACGTATACGTTTAATCTTTGCGGAATCTTCAGTGTGGAGATAACTGTTCAAGTCGGTCGCACAATTCGAACTTCCGGATACGCTCACACCGATGATGCATGTTCTAACAGATATGTGTAAAACGTGATATAGCCCCTAGTTATGTCATTTAAAGCAGACAACATATTAGACAGTCATTCACAGTGTTAAACAAATGACATAGACATACAATCTATATATATATATATATATATATATATATATATTTAAAGAGAGAAAGAGAGCAGCAGATAGAGATAGAGAGATGGGTAGGTAAGTAACTTACTATATAAAACTAGGTTACTTAGATAGATAGGGATAGATAGATATACGTTTGTGCGTACTTCATATATACACCTTTTATAGGCTAGTCACGTACGTCTGTATGTGTACGTATATATACTAATATGGTTTTAAGTAAGAATTACGAAATATAGACTAAAACCTTACTAAAACTGTATATTTATCGGGTTTCAGCTTACCGTATATAACCCATTATTATTGCTCGACATGTTTATTTGTAAATTGAATAAGAAAATCGCTTTCCAACAGTACAAGGGAGAGAATTCAGTATGAACTATTGTCTCCTTTTTAAAATCAATGATCACTTCGAGAGCATAACAATTTGTGGCGAGAATTGTTTTGTTATACGAGACCAGTTAGCTCTCCCCTCCCACCAGATGCTTAATACGCGAACTAAGTAACAGATGACAGTCAAACGCATCTTGTTTATCAGCGAATGGTTTTTTTTATACGCACTAGCTAAAAGGCCCGTTTAAATTTGTTTTCTCAAATGGCAATCTTCTGCATATCACCACAACTGGATGTTTTTTCACACTTCAAATCTAAGACTCATAAGAATTTGGTATCTCTATATTTGACACGGAAACTATATCATCTCTTCTATTAATTATAATATGTTGCTATAGTTTCATGCTCAATTGATTCTTTTATACTATTTAAGACTAATGTACTTTCACTACTCAAGTCAATGGTAGGAGTGTAGTTAAGTATCTCTACTATGGTCATTATACCATAATCCCACGGATTACATTAGCTTTTAAGGGGGCGATAATGTAGGAACTCTTTTGTTTTCATGACACTATCTTTTAGGTGTAGCGTATTATCTCTTCTGTTCTGATGAAACAATCCTCCCTAGCATTAAGTCCTCCTTGGGGGAAGAGGCAGCGCCCTTAAACAAACAAATTGTCGCAACAAGCTCAACACTTACCTTATATATATATGTATATATATATATGTATATATATATATATATCTATATATATATCTATATATATATATATATATATATGTATATATATATATATATCTATATATATATCTATATATATATATATATATATATATATATATATATATATGTATATTAGGGCAATTGCGAAGAGAAGACATGTTTTATCCTTCATGATTAAAAAATGCAGCAGCAGTTCTGTGTCGCCCGCACTTAACGAGAGCTGTATCATAGGATTTTTTAAGGAGAAAATGTAGAGAAAGAAAGGAACAGAATGAAAGTATATATTTAAAACAAAGATATCATTATGTTATGTACACTGAGGGGTGTGTCTTTGAGGCTAATCACACTGAACCCCAATAGACACTTCTTCTGCTTACAGAGGGAGGGCCGTTTGAGACGTACGTGGATAGTCTCCAAGACTTTTAGGTAGAAAATTGAGTGAGCACGACTCAAGATGGTAAAGGAGTCAATGTTTAAGTTTGTTGCGCACGACGGAGTTTGAATAAAATGGTCAGTTATAGAGACCCGTGTGTATTTTTTAGAACGTACATTGACCGGAAGGTTCCATTCCTTATTTTACTGGGATGTGTTGCTGTACTCTGTTGTCTAATCTCACCGTCGTCCTACCCACGTAGTCGGCACAGCAACTACATGCAAAATGTTCAATCAAATTATTTTTGTGGCGGATGGGTAGAACGTATTTTCGAGATGATGTCAACGGAGGTTTTGTACAGAACACAACACGCACTTTTAAAGCAAAATAGCAATTTTTCAATGGTGATATCATTTGTTTGCCGAATTTTACACTTACTGTTCCTAACCAAAGCCAACGAATATACATCGGACATTTAGTCACCGTATTAGGTTTTATTTAAGAAAAAATTGTCTACTTCTCTTCTGATGACTGACCTAATCACATCTAGCGGGTACCCATTATTGAACAAAGTATTAATAACAAATTTTATTTATCCGTCTAATTTTGATTTTTACCAAATAATAAGACCTCTGCATGTAAAGGTCAAAATTAAATTAAACTTTCTTTTGCTTGGACAAAAGGAATCCCAACGGGTATACAATCCAGTAAATGTCGGTTTACGGTAAATTGATGTACGGTAACAGGATGGAGTTTTCGTTACGAATACACCGAAGAAAGCTAGGGAGGAATTACATCCTAGTTCATGAGTGTAATGTAATGTGAGATTCATATAGTTCAATGAGGGGAATAATGTATTTGCCTCTGTTTGATTATTGAACAGGCAAAATGTGTTATCTACATATCGAAAGTAGACACGCTGTAACATTGTACGAGATAACAATTCGTTCCCATAGAAAGCCACAACAATGTTTGCTATCGTTGATTCCATGATTAAGCCCATGGAAACACAATCTATTACATCGTTAAAACTTAATTCAACGGATGTAGTGTCAAATTTCATTAACTCAACGAACGTACTCTCGGGAATGGAAGAGGCGATAAATGGCTACAATATTTTCTAAAATCGGCACTGATATCTATTGTTTCCAAAATAGGGACACACGTAAATAGGTTACTAATATCATAGGAGCACATACATTGATTAGTAACCTTAGACTGTTGAATCTAATTTGCAAAATAAAATGAATTATTTAAGCAGTATTTACTATTGTGCTACACTACGGGTTGTAAAATACCAAACATCCATTTTGCAACCTTGTGTTGTGATGATCCCACCATAGAAAGTATAGGTCTTACTGAGATATCCGCCTTGTTCGTTTTGGGTAATTCGTATAAACGTGGACGGATTGAGCCGGCGAGTCCAATCTCACACGCTACATCAGGATGGAGTACACCGCTTTTCACCCATTTAACCATTTTTAAAATCTTTGTTTCTAAAGAAAGTGTTTTCATCATGGTTGCTGCCAGGGCCAAACTAGACGAATGTTCCGTGTCATTCTAGATAAACATCATTTTGTCAACGTAATCATGATGGTTTAACACAAATACCACTGAAACTTTGTCCGGGCTGCTAAATACCAAGAGCTTATTTTGTCGTAGAGTTTTAATGACAGGAAAGTGTTCCTTTCGCCATTTAAACTCTGAATGGGATACTGGTGTACTCGCATATATATATATATATATATATATATATATATATATATATATATATATATATATATATTAAACATCAAGGGAGACCTAATTGGAGTATATATTGACTCCTATACTGTTGGTATAAAGATCAGTTCAATGATTGGAGCTTCAGACCGACGAGAGCCATAGTAGAATGAGTAGAAATACATAAATTTACAACATTATTCGTTACAGTTCCAAGGATTCCACTAACCGTGGTTGATCTTTAATTCATAGAACTGTAATAGATAATCTTATACATTTATTTATTACTACTCATTCTCTCTCTCTTCTTCTCTGTCCCATATATATATATATATATATATATATATATATATATATATATATGGGCAAAGATATGCGACAGCAAGAAGCGTATGTTTGCTAGTTGTAATACAAACAATTAAAATTCATGAAGCCACTCGAAGATGTGGGTTCATGATATCGATTAGATTGCCAGTTCAATAATTAAAGACGTTACGAGAGAATTGAAAATAATAAATGAAATGAATAAAATGTTATTATTTTTGAGGACGGTGTGCAACAAGTGTTAATTTACATTTTATTTGAAGACGTCCATGTTGTATTCTGCAGGGAAATTCTTGAAAAACATACTCTGTTATTGGAAATTCCGTTCGCTGTTAGGCACACAGAGAATAAATGAAACGTTTTTTGCAGTTGTTGTAGGAAGGCATGTTCTTTCTCTGAATATTTTAAAGGAGTGGTTAGAGATTGGAGCTTAGCCGAGAAGCTTCCATTGAAATAATGATAGACTAGCAAACTACTAGCAATGCCTCTTTCATGAGAAAATGGCCGTATAAAACAATCAAAAACATTATAAGTTACTTCCGATCATACAATAAATAACACTTATCGATCATTTAAGTTTTTGTTAAATTAAGAAACCACGACAATATTTTAAAATATAACAGAGTTACATCAAATATGTTTTTGATGTCGCTCGAAAAATGCTTCGACTATTCGACCGCTCCAGAAAGTATCCAACTTCTGACGCATTCGTCTGCCTCTATAAGAACCAGATTAAAATAAGGTGGCGTAATACTAACACATATGAGGACGGGGCGTGGAGAGCAATCTTTCCTGCTTTAACAGAGTACACCATCGACCTCTGTCTTTCACTATTCACTACGTTGCTCGTCTTTCACTACTCTATCATTATTTTAACGATAGCTGCTTGACTGATTTCAATCTCTGCTTCCTCCCTATAAAAAATTCACAACAAACCCTCGTATAGCTACAACCCCTGTAAATAACTTCGTTTTATTCTTCTGCGTACTTTCTGCTAAACGGACTTTCAATGAGAAAGATTTAAACCCAAAAACAAACCGTCTGTAAAAAAAACAATAAAACGGTTCTGCCTCCAAGTTGATTACATCATAGTCATTTTCAAGTACAATGTTAACAAGTTCCTTTTTAGCCGTCCTCTTAGATAATCAAATTATGCCCAGATTCAAACATCGTCTCGAATCCCCAAGATATTTGTTTCACCGGTTACCTGACAAAGTCAGCCACTCTTATCCTCGAGTGGCATTTGGACCTTGATACACGGTGATTCCTTAGTATAAAACAAGTACACATTAATATTTGGCGTAAATGTTAGAGTGTTCGCTGAGGGGCAGGGAGTTAAGTGATCAATCCTGAGTTGAATCATATCAAAGACTAAAAACTGGTACTTTATTCCTTCTTGTAAAACAATCTGCATCAACAGGTGTGGATAAAAGATAAGTGATGCAATCTGGACAAAGAGTTGGTGCACTCGGTGTAGTAGCGACATAAAAGAGGCCTTAGGGTCGCCCTCGACTACAGTCGACTAACTTTATAGTGAACACAGCGTATATTTAGAACATACATTTGATGTGTAAAAAAACGTGTCTACTCCTCGTTTAATAAAAAGAAGAAAAAAGTGGTAACCGTTGGTTTGCCGTGTGTAGGAATTACCGTTAGCTCGAATATGAAGATAAACTCTTCCTCAACATTTTAACATCAGTTTTATTCATACATTGCTTCGCCAACAGCAAGGAATTAGGAACGAGTTTAAGTAACAAGAAATACCATAACACTACTGCTACTACTACTACTACTACTACTACTACTACTACTGCTACAAAGAGATTTATCATTTTTAGTTATGCAAGAAGTGTTCTAATGAAATCAAAGTACAATAAATAGTGGTAGTGCTTGTGACCCAACGGGTCACGATTGTGTCTAGTTTATCAATAAATTATATATATATATATATATATTTAATTTTATGCATCTGTATCTCTCTGATGCAAACCATAATCACACATGGAGATGCTTCTTAAGGGGAATGTCTACCTAATATATTAACGTGCTTGATGGAATAAAGAAATCTCGTGGCCGATTTTCCGCGGATTAAAAAGTAAGTCAGATTTGTAGAAGCGCGATGATTGGTTCGTCAGCCCTGGATGCAGATTAATACCTGTCTGTCGACATGTTGACTTCAGACAAGCGTTGTTTAAAATGATCAGTCTTGCAATCACATAACCGACCTCATTTCGTAAGTGTCCAATTGTAGACACTCTGGCCGTCTGCAAGATCTTTCCTTTTAAAAGATTGCTATCGGCTATTGAGAAGACGTTGACAAGATTCTTAACGCGAGATCTCGTCGAAGAGAATCTCACCAATATTGCCGCCACCGACATATTGATTTAGCTATTCTTGACGTGATAACAAAATGGCATTTATTAGTTTTTAACAGTATCTTTTCTCATGCTTCATAATATCATTGACACACTGGTTCCCGTTATATTACTAAAGTTAAGCGACGTTGAACCTGGCCAGTACTAAATGAGTGACCATTTTATAACACCAGGTGCTCTATGTGGCCTTGAGATGACATGGGCTCGACCAGGTTCTATCATGCCGACTGAAAAGTTAGGACAGATAAAATATATGCATGACTCTCCGACGATATTCCAGAAGTATTGATCAGACATCGACTCCCTTAAAAAACAAAAGAAAACAAGAACTAAAATTCTCCAGATATCAGATCTAGCTTTTGCTCCAAAGTAATTTGTTTGCGAACCTATTTTGTTATTAAAAATGTTCTCTTTACCTGTTTGGTTTGTCTTTACCCAATAAAAATGTATGTGTTATTTCTATAGAAATGCGGTATTTTAAAGGTTTCGGACGAATCCATTACAATACTTATTAGGGTATTTTTTTTTTATATATCTATGTTATTATTTATATTTAGTTCATTTAAAAATTAGAAAAATATATATACATGTATTTTCTGTTATTACACTATATATTGTATTTATATACATTATATTTATATATATATATATATATATATATATATATATATATGTGTGTGTGTGTGTGTGTGCGCGCATATTTAGGCAGCATATGTTCAGTAAGCAAACATTGTTAAACACAAAATAATTTTACTTCTTAATTATACCATTATATTTTTCGATGTTCATAATAATGTTATTAGTTTCAAAATCAAAAAGCTTAATAAAGATTCCATATATGTATTATATGCACTTTATATTTTTCTGTCGTATTGTATTCAGGTCACAAAAACTATAGACAAAAAGCTGGAGAGAAAAAAAAATTAAATTTATTAGTTTATTTCAAATAATCTTGTTATTTTTCTGCTCTTTGTTCTCATCTTCGAATAAAATATGTTCAACTATGTTGCTTACAAAACGTTCTTAACAAAATGAGGCTCGATCTTAGATTTGAGTTTTTATTTGAATGCTTTAAAATTATATGCTGGGGTTTATTTAACGCTATATGACGTGCCCTAATAAACATCCGGTTATAATTCTTAGGTACAACTTAATAATCACCAATATTCAGCGACTCAGCAAGAGGGTTAAAACAGCTCAACAGGTTGTTGGGTTGATCGGGGCTATTTACGTTGAGAGGTTCGAAGTGCAGTAGGTTCGTCAGGTGGTGAATGTATATGCCGTTCATTGAGTGCTCCCTCCAGATTCACTGATTTATTTACAAAGACAAAGCGACTAGCAGACAATCTAAAGTGAGTGTAGTAGCATAGAAAAAGGCAGAGTCGAAGAACGAATCTAGTCTCATGCACACACTGTACGTTAACCTTTAGATAAGCCTCTTTATCCAGCCTTCACTTGAAGACGTCTGGTTATAAAGCCGTTACTAATATAAACGAATGAACCTTACGTGGTATTGTACGAATACAGAAAATAAAGAGACACTTATTTTGTCTGTGTTTTGCTATTTTTTCGGTAGCGGCAAAGTTGGTATTTGACAACATGAAACACGCATATTATTTTACGATCAATACTGATTATTTTGAAAAGGATTTCATTAGCATTTCGTAATTAATCCTAACGTTTTCGATTTACTGTTTTGTCTTTTTTGGTACAGGCGCGCATAAACAATGCGCAATGCGCCATAATCATACCGACATAGCAATATACGATCCTTCATTATCTCCGAGTAAGATATAAAGCTTCAAATATGCCAGATATCTCATCTCGCATTTGCTATATATTAAATTTGAAAGTTCGAATGCAAATCGCGATAAACGACATTTTCAAAATTGCCAAGCTCTATCAAACATGTTACGGTTGAACACTCTACCACACCACAAGATCATGTTTTATATAATGTGGTTTCGAATATGTTTTTTGTGACTTTCAACTAAACTAAGCTTTCAGTCGAAATTCAGAATTGATATATTGTATATATATTAAATAATTAATTCCTAACAAATAAAGCGGATGCCATGACCGAAAATCGAAACCGAAATATTGTGATCATCGGTCTGATCTGCTACGAACTGTGCTATTTAGATTTGATTTAAATATGTCTTTCAGCGTTACTTTAACAAAATAATTATAACTTTGATATGACGTCATATATTCATGATTAACGTCATGTTTCAAAACATGAATTACAGCATAAGCTCTAATAAAAGTAAACTAATGAATGAATAGTTAAAAATAATCTATAGCGTTGAAAATTTTAATAGTCTAAAATAAGTTATTTTCATTTATTTATTTAAATAAGTATTGGCGTTACAAACTATTTTATATATAGTATATACTAGAAATTGAGGCTATATATATATATATATATATATATATAGTGTATATTTAGGCAGCATTTTCTTATTTATGCAAACATTGTTAAAAATTACAGAATTCGTCTGTTTAATTTTTTTTCAATTTTTCTGATAGTCATTTTTGTATTAAAATCGAAAAAATGCTATTCAGCGTTGCTGAATTTCAATCGTCAAAGACTTCATTGAACAATGCGAAAAAGTTCTCTGCGCCTTCAAAATTTTAAAATTCTCTTCTTTCTCCAGCTTGTTTGTCATTTGCTTTTGACACCTGAAGATGATTCGACGAAGAATCGAAAACGTTCATGTAACCTGTGAAACCTATAGAACATTTATTGATGATTTTTTATTAAAATACAAAAAAAAACATCAGAAAAATGAAAAGAAATAAAAAAGGTATAATTAAACAAACGAATTTTGTAATTTTTAGTAATGTCTGCATATATATATATATATATATATATATATATATATATATATATATACAATCATTCACGCACGGCAATGTGTGAATAATATGCTTACGGTCAACATTTAACCAGTCGTGATCAATTCTTAGGCTTGTCATTAATTCAGTGTTAATCCAAACTTGATACGGGTTTTTGCATTAGAATTGACCAGTCTCAAGCCTTTTTTGAACAGAAAGAAATAAAAATTTGGTCCAGTAGAAAAAAAGTAATTCAAAAAATGTGTGGTCATCAGCCTGTAGGATAACGCCCCCCCCCATTGATTTTGAATAATCATAACATAACAAATATTTATTTCTTATACCCAAAATGTAGCAAACAGCACAATAAATCTAAAAATATAAATATTTCAGAAGGATGTTAAGATTTGGAAGGGTTGAGCAGCTTAAATTGACAAAAATGCCAATTAAGTAACGCTTCTCATGCCCTTTAACTCGACATAACTTAAATAATAATTTAAGGATGTAACCAATCAAGAAAAAAGAGCTAGCCAAACAGCTTCTATAACATATCTAGCCAAGGATTTCGGGCAGTGCTGTTTAACAGATAAGGTTGATACACCAACGAAATCCGCAACAGAGAAACCCAAAAGAGTCGTAAAAAGTACACAGAAAAATTCAAAAATAGGAGCCTTAAAAAGCGGGCAGAAAAAAAACGCGCCAGCAACTTTCTCGATGAGATATCTAAGGAGTATATCGAAAAAGAAGGTTCCTTGGACTGGCTTAAAAGAGGAGCCTTCCACTATGATCAGGAAAGGCGTATAATGGCGGCCCAAGACCAAGGTCTTATGACTAAGGCATTTAAAAAGATGCCAGGACTTAGTAGTGATAGCAAGTGCAGGTTTTGTCACACAGGAGTTGAGAGTGTAGATCACTTGATATCAAGCTGCAAAATAATGTTAGCAGATGGCAGCTCCACAACACGCCACGATGGTGTATGCAAATACATACACGGGAACATCTGTAAAAATCTAAATATCCAATGTAGCACTACGTCCTGGGAACATCCACCGGAGGGGACTGTGTGAAACGATAAGTATACTATACATTATGATTATGTGGTTCCTACATCTACCTACCTGGAAAATGCAGCCATAACACCGGGCATATTCATATTAAATAAGGCAGACAGAGAGGAAACACTGATTGAGGTGAGTGTTCCAAATGATAATGGCTTAAACAGAGCAGAGAGGGAGACGGTGACAAAATAATAAGGCCTAATGTATGATATGAAGATAAACTGGAACCTCAAAAACATCAATATTATCCCAGTTATAATAGGAGCTAAAGGCCTCATGAAGAACAATTTCAGAAAGTATCTGGAAAGTATCCCCGGAAAACCAAGTGCAAAGGAAATACAAATAATTGCACTTAGGGGAACGCCCAAAATCCTTAAAAGAACACTTAGTTGGAGCTTCAAAATAGCAGGTGATAGTCTGCCATTTGGAAGAATGCCCCGCCCCTATGCTATGAAAACAGAAATAAGAAAATTAAAAAAAGGAGAAAATAGAACTCGATGAGCTGATTCTAAATATGCCAGTATTAAAAAAATTGTAGTCATAGAAAAAGAGCTTTGTGCCTTTTAGTAGAAACATTAAAATATTATAATTTATTTTTGAAACTAAATTTTTCAGGAAAAAAGGCCAAAAAAGTCTAAACTTAAAACTGAAGCCCTAGTTTTAGATGAAAGAAATAAAAAAATGCCAAATTCTCTCTATTAATGAAGAAAAATTGGCTATATTGAAGATAGTAACTCGTGCGTATGTTGAAGATGTTAACCCCCAAATATTTGTATTTTTTCTATTAGTTTCGCATTGTTTTCTTAGCGGTGAAAGCAAAGATGTTTCCTATGAAATTGAAACTGTAAGCTTTTTATATATGATTTCTGTGGTAAATTAAAAGAAAATATTTATATAATTGTTGCGCTAAATAAATAATATTTTCTACAGTATACATATCAATTTTGTATCGTACTGGAAGACTTTAAAGAATATTTAAACATGTTATAATTAAATAATTGCTGATAAATGTTAGATAGATACTCCCCTCCCCTAAAAATGAGATTATCCTTTTTTACGCGATTACGTGTTGGTAAAAAACAATTATTTCAGAATGTACAGTTTTTGATATTAATCTAACAAAAATCTATCACCCATTTCTGGCCGATCGCTATCGGGACAGCGTTTTAAGAGCATATAACCATATTTTTTCAAATGGATATAAATTGTGTTGTTTTTTTTTGGGGGGGGGGAGGGGTTAAATATCCATCAATCCTTCCACTAATCCTAAGTCTATGTGGAAACAGCCCCCCCATAAAAATCACTTAACTCTAACCCTAACCTTGATTCCAAGTGGAAACCAAAACAAATTAACTAGAACGGTTACATACCTTTTTGGCCTTTTGGCTTGGACCAAAATGTAGTTTCAATTTTTGTATAATTTTGTATTTTTTGTGCAAATTAATATTGCAAGGTATAGTATCTGTTCTTATACTACCCTTCATCATTTCTGACCTGGGAGAGTGAAAGAGAAATCCTTCTAGACTAAGGCAATTTTCATTTTTGGTACAATCTAGAGTTCTCTTTTAAAGATCTGGATGTTCCACACATTTAAAACCGACCTTATGTTTATTTCGGTGCAACGGAAAATCTGGCAAAGAAAAATTCAGCAATGTTATCAAAGTAGGAAAATTCGGTAATTATTAAATAAATATCGATTGAAAATGAATTTTAGAACCGTTCTTGTGGGGGATATAGTTTAAACTACGGGACTACCACCCCATCTCAACCGAAAAAACAACGCTTCTTGTATTATGTTTTTGGTACTTGTGCAGTTTACAGAGCGGGTTATTTTTTAGAAAAGATTTTCAAGTTGAATACATTTTTTACGATATCTTTTTTTATTAAATTATCAGATGAAAGTACAGAATCGTTAACAAAGCCCCTTCTCCATGTTAAGAATGGCTTTCTAAATAATGATATTATTTCAATCCTGTCTGTAAACTACAAAAGTACCATCTTTTCCAATTTTATATTAATCAATAGTAGTAAATTAAAATCCTATTACGAGATTAAATCCATCATAATGCATTTCGGTTTCTTCGTAAACAAGTCCATAATATAAATATTTTGTTAATAATTGAAATAATAAATACATTAATTTGTGTTCGACATTTGTAAGGAATTGGAAGTATTTAAACCGTCGAATATAATGTCATTTAAACTTGCTTTAAAATTCCTAGCAAATAGTTATGTTTAAGATAATATTTAGAAATAAATGTTTGAGTGGAATATAGTTGTATAAAGGAGGTACCCCCGAAAAAATTAGAAAATAAATATTTTAGAATATTTATGGTTCCTTAATATTAGAGCGACACACGCGAAAATGTTTTTGTTTATTTTAGAACACCACGTGCTACACAATGTCGATTTAAGTTGAAAAACATGTTTTTTAATAAGTTCAAAAGGATAATTGACTTGTCTTTGACGCATGAATGTGTACTCAGTAGTGTAAAGAATTCATATTTTTTTAATCTTGAAAAAAAAAAAGAAAACTTGAAAACCAGGAACATTCCGAAAAAAATATTTCATATTCGAAGTTTTACTTACAATCATTCAGCTTCCAGTTTCACTTTGGAAAAATAAAATGTAATTTTCACAATGAAAGTTTATATTTGTTAATTAAAACAAAATATAAAGGTTAAAACTAAGACGTATTCGTTGATATTTAAAACATTTTAATGTCATTTTGAAATCAGATAGGGAAATAAAATCTTGTAAAGTTTTAATTGGGGTCAATAAGATATTTATTGACCCCAATTAAAACTTTAAAAGTAACTTTTTAATAAAATAGATGAACTGTTTATATTTATTCTAATAAAACTATAAATTAGGGAAAATTATCAAAAAAGCATATTACAGATGGTTTCTTAATAATGTTCTATTACATATCCATACCTTCTATATGAAATAAAAATACTAGATACAATTAATAAATATAATCGCGATTGTGATATTCCATACATAGTTTTCTGTCGGCAAACAAATTGTTACTATTCTGATCGCTCGGACATTTTTTCATCGCACGGACATTTTTGGATTACTATTTAATTTTTAGTAAAATTTACGTATTTTTTTTAATACAGTGTCTTAAGATCTTAGAACTAGTTCCAGAATAGTTATATTCATATTTCAAAAGATTAGCAAAAATATTTCTTGACATTTCAAATTTTACTGAATTTCTGTGTTTTTTAGCCAGAATGAGAAAATTTGCCATTGTTAAAGTTTTTTGACACGTAAAAATAGTCTTTTTTTTAGATTAACATAAGCTTTTACCTTCAAAACATAATCAATTTTTATATTCAACAATTAAATAGATGTAATGAAAATTAGTTTAGAATGAATTGAATTATAACATTTGAATATATTCTGAAATAAGTATAAATTATTTGAACGTATTTGACACTCAGATATTGAGATTTATTCTAATTATTCTGAAACTTATTCTGAAATCAGTTTTTTTTATGATTATATGAATTTAAACTACAACATATTTGTATCTTATTTTAGTTTAATCAAAAAATTAAAATTCTGAAAATTTAAAAAATGTTTACAAATCATTTAATTTGGATTGGAATATCGAATTAGTATTTAAAAAATCTTAAAATATTAAATATCACTAATAAGTAAAATTGTATTTTATTTTTTTTAAATATGATGTTTAAATAGATGAACTATTATTATTTTTGATTAGTCGTAACTTATTAATCCAATAATTGAAATCAAATAGAAACATTTTATTTAAGTGAAGAACTAAAGAACCGCAAAAAGAAGAATGAAAGAATAAGAACATTTGGGGGGATTTTAGAGGGTTTAAATAATAATGGGTCCCATTCTGTTCTTCCCCATTTTTATAAGATATTTGTATTTTGGGATGTTAATGCTATTACTGAGCGTAGACTTGTATATTTCCAGATATTTTTTTCGTTTTGTTTGGTATCTAAACATTCTTGCTTGCCATTTTTATTCGATAAGTTTTGGAAAAATGATTCAGCGAACGAATCTTGTATTGACTTCTTTTCAGTTATTGTGCAGTTATTTTCATGAATTTTTTTATCCGTGTTCTTTGATGTTTATGCTCAGTTATTCCGATCATTTACCAATCTACTTAACAGAGGCACCCAAATATATATCAACCCATCGAACGGAATGTGACTATTAAAGTCCACAAATATATGAAAGGTTCGGATAAGTTAACAATTAGGTTCTTAGCTGAATTTGATCCATGGTATCATATTGAACATATACAAACACGACTTTGTAGAACTCCCACTGTTTGCTTCAATGTATTCTTAATAATAAGATTCCTTTTGAAATAATAAATGTCTGCCAAGACCTAAACTAATAAGAAATAATTACTTTGCCATTAATGTATTGTCATTGTAAGCAAAATATTCCTTAAATAAATGAAACAAATATGTCTGATATTAATTCATTGATCAATGTCGCTATTAAATTATTTTAAAACAATAAATATTCTATGTCTTCTTTCCGTTAAAATAATTTTCAGCTAAATATTCTTCAAATCAATTAATTAAATGTCCCATTTTGTAATATATTTATTTAACATTGTACTGTTTTAGTCAAAGGGACGGAATAATTTTATTTGGAAACAATTCATTTTCAAATGGGTAAAGCCGGAATTGTCAAGCTTAGTGACATTTCTTTGAATGTGTGTGAAAGGTGATAACGTACGTACGAATTTCAAATGCCTTAGCGTATTATTTTATGAATTTATTTATGTATGCAGATTGGACTTGATAACAACCGCTTGGATGTGCGTGTGTATGTTTATTTCACTATGAAATATATAATGTCTAATATATCCTTGTATCTTTTTTTCAGTAATTTTTAATAGTTTTGCATTAATTGAATTATTTTGACTACTGTTTTCATCTTTGGTGTTATTAACAAATTGTTTCGGCCGATGTAACCTCCTAATTTCTTCAGGCGCGTCTTGTCGTACGCGAACATCTTTACGGAATTTCGAACTGAACATTCATTAAACCCACGGCCGTAGCTCGTTCTCTTTCAGATGGCTAGTTAAAAATCAAAGTTTAATCTGTCAACTTAAATGCTATTTAGGTAAAACTTCTTGATGACTCAAAAAGAGTGATTTGAAGAAAAACATACGCGATGTGTTTATGACGTGAAAATAATGCTCTAAGCAAACTACATCGACCTCTTAAAAGATAAGTCTGCTCATCTCTGTAAAAGGCCATGCCTATCGGATAATGTTCGTTTGTCTAGAACGCTTTGGGTTTTAGATATTCATTTCATCTGTTTGTCTTGGAATAGTATTTTAATCGTTGACCGCTTAGATTAAATGGTCGTATCTGAAGCCTATCCGTTGCTGTTTATTTATTAAAGCCTAATCTGAGGTAATTGTCAATGACGTAAAACTGCGGCACGTTCAATAAAATGGGCAAGTTTTAGACAGTTTTTCTGCCGTTCCCTTGTGATTTGGAGTCCATTAACAGCGTTAATGTCCAGTCTATGGAGTTGACCTTTTTACAAGATGAGAACATTTGTTGACGTATATGTATGCGGTTAAGGTTGCTGTGCTGACCGATAACTGAATATATACAGCCGCTGACCGAACAGACATGACGATTTGCAAAGTGCTGGCCACAGCAGCTAACGTGAAACAGTCCCTCGCTGCAAATACTTGAACACACTATGCCCTTTATCATATATCCAGTTGTGTTTATATGGTGACAGTTAGAAAGTGTCCAGGGAAAACCATTTGATCAGTCACGATATTTGAAGCTATTATGTATTGCATTTTGGTTTCGTGTGTCGTTTTTTTTCATTTTTGTTCATGACTGTGTTGAAATAATTATTTGCATTCGCCCACATCTTTTTTATCATACAAGACGTGGCCTTTAGAAATGACGAAATAAATATGAACGAATAGGCGTAGTGATGATAGAATTCCAATTTGGATTATCGTCGTTGGTATTGTGTACCTTGGGGAGAGACTGCGGTGTAAATCTCAATTAAACAGTTGACTTATCCAGCCCCTATACTGCAATACTGACTCATTCCTGTATATATATATATATATATATATATATATATATATATATATATATATATTAGTACTTCATGTATTCACATAAAATATCATAAGGAGATATAATTTCTTATGTATCAGTTTTCAGTATTTACTTCAACAGTGCTCGATACGTAAGTAGAGCTAGGTAGTAAGCAATAAAAATATATATGGCAATCAAGCATTTTCATTGCTTACTATATATATATATATATATATATATATATATATATATATATATATAAGGTATATATTTGTATTTGTTTATATATACACTTATTTCCATGTACAGGATAATCTCCTAAAACTAATGAATGGATCATCGTGCATTTTCGAATATATATTGTAAGCAACATTGTGAGTAAAATAGGTACATCATTCTTTGAAAAATGTTAACATTTAGGAAGTGAATATATATATAAAGTTAGGTCAATATATATATATATATATATATATATATATATATATATATAATAAAACATAGCATTCTTGTAAGCATGTTTAGATTCACTTCTGAAAATATAATTTCTTGACGGACCGTATCGTTACAACTTGAGAGCCAACATACATTCTTATATATCCTGATTTTTCTATGAGTGTAATTCATCAGAATTAATGTAGAACTCGATAGTTTCCAAAACATCAGGAAATTACAAAAAATAAAAATAATACAACTCATATCACGAGAGCATTATGTATGTAGATTCAAATAACTATATAACTGTTCGTTTAGTTTCATGGACGGTCCATCTTAAAACCTGCAGAAAACCAATAATACGCATACCAACCTCAGGTTTGCAATACCAAATTAGATCGTAAGAAACCTAATATGAGTTAAAAAAAGAGAAAAAATAAATAATGAATAAATAAAAAATAAATAAAAAGAAAAGAAAAAGAAGAAAAAAGAAAAAGAAATAAACATGGTAAAACAAATCAGAAAAACAATCCGTATTATTCATAAAAAATAAAACGGAATTTAATTTTTTTAAAATTAGAATTAAGGACAACTATTCTCGATATTATTAAAGTTCAAATAAGTGTTACTTCCCTTTACATACTATCAGAATGAGAGTCTTACTATTTTTTTCTATAATTAAATGAAGATATATGTATAATTAATTGCTTCCCTGTGTTTTATTTTCTTTTAAATTAAATTCCGTTTCATTTTTAATGAATAACACGGATTCGTTTCAAGAGCGAATACGTCTTGTTATGCTAAGTCAGGCGTGTCAACTGAGGGATTAGAAATACATTTAAAAGAAGCGAGGCACGGAAAACTCGACGACATATTGTTAATAGAAAATCAAGTATGTATTTCCGTAAAACATGTGGTTGCAAGAACATACTTCTTTCTTTCATTGGGAGTTTATACCTCTTGTGCTTCCGGACTTTGTTAAAGTTCTAACTACGTCTCGCTGATTGTCTTCACAGTCGACGCATAAGTTTTGAGTGTACGAGGCTAAAATCATTCGCTCCTCCGGGTGAAGTGAAATACTTCTGGTCGAGAGGAAAACGAACTTTTTTTCTCAAAAGATCTCTGAAAAGACTTCCAATAACTAACTTCAACCTTAATAAAAATTGAAATTGTGACGAATTATATAAATTGCAAGTTTACTCGGAACTGCCCGGACAAAATTCCACCTACCTTGCATAGAAGTATTTCCATTGGTCCCCTTATCTTACCGAATACTTTCCCACATTTTGCAAACCCGATCGCAAGTTCTCCAGTGATCGGCCAGGATGCATCTCCACGGTTTCTCATTATCTCCAATGGCTTGTATTTCGTCAGCAACAGGATTCCCCAGCTACGTGAGATCATACAAATGATATCAGGTGACAGCGGCTGACCTCAAACTCCAGGTTGCCTCTCGTGCCGTCGATCCAATACGAAACAGGAAATAACCATTTTCATTATAAAATCATAAACCATATTTTCAACGCATTCAGAATAATTAACTGTAATTATTCTCTTGACATACCCTACATAAGTCCAACAATATATACTAATGTACTAATTTTCGCAATTCTCCTTTGTAGTCCGCGACTTTGTCAGACAAATAAAGGAACACATAAAGTCATCCATGGACGAATTATTTCGAATGAATTTTGCAAATGTAAAATTCTTTAATGCAGAAATAGTAAAGTACACTACAACAGGTTCCAATACTGTAGACAACCACTTCACTACTATGTTTTGAAGACATTATCATATATAATATTGGCCGTCCGTAGCTTCATCTTTATGACTTTTAGATATACAATACAAAGAGGGGCGAATAGAGACTGTGGTTCTTATATCTACACAGACACCAGAGTTCAACTATCGTTTTTTTTCATACGGTTGACTAAACGTTTTGAAACTTAGTTTCAATAGACATAATACAATACTAAGTTTCTACTGGGCCTTACTCTATGAATATGGATTACACTTCACTATTATTACAAAAATAGCCATAATTAATGATACAGATATAAACCTTTATAACTAAAACAAAGAATACAAGAAGAGGGAGATTAAATAACCTATTCCTTGAGATTTTAGAAAAATCTATTTCTTTAGATTAAATAATAATAATCTAACAGAATTTCATTATTAATCCCCTTATTACAGTGTGTGTTACAATGTTGTACCTATAAACATATAAGTATGTAGATATCTTGAAGGATCGCCATCACTTTAAATACATAATCATGATGCTTTAAAATGACGACACGAGAACCTTTATCAATTTTGTTAATCAAAAGAGATTTATTGCGTCGAAGTTATTTTATGACAGGATAGTGTTCAAATCTCAACTTAAATTCAAAATAGAAAATGAGAGTGCGTGAATACAATCGCAAGTTTAGTAAGTTAATCTTAGAAAATTCCGGTGAAGTACTTGTAAAACAACCACAGGGATGCAGTACCGCTGCGATGCTACAGTAGAATAAGATTGGTAGCCAGTATGGGACTTATTAGGTTATATTATTTTCAACCTTTCCATGAGGGATAGTGG
Source organism: Sepiola atlantica (assembly GCA_963556195.1). Classification (NCBI taxonomy): domain Eukaryota; kingdom Metazoa; phylum Mollusca; class Cephalopoda; order Sepiida; family Sepiolidae; genus Sepiola; species Sepiola atlantica. The sequence goes on along the minus strand of OY744516.1, from coordinate 164,721,365 downwards.
TTAATGAACCAACTAAAATGTGGCAACAAATGTTGTCATGGGTTTTCCTTGTGTACGAAATGTTTCGTTTCGTATAATCTTGTTAAGACTCACCTTGTGTTTTACAATCGTAGGTGTCTCTCTTTTCCCTCTAAGCTTTTACTGTGTGGCTCTGTTCTCGAAAAAGAACTTGACTCTAAAACTTATTGGTCTTTCTTTCTCATCAAATCTCTCTTTTAGTTCATGGATTAGATCCATTATTCCTTCTGCTTCTCGTAAGAGCAGTTCTCTCTATTGTCTGAAACACTTTCTAACACCTAAGACTATTCTGTATCTCTACAGATGTGTTATCATACTTTGTAAGAAGTACCGTTGACATAAATATGTCAACGGGGGGAATCCATTTCATTTAAGTGTTCTTGATAAGGTTAAAAAATGTTTCTGCAATTTGATTGACCTCAACTTTATTTCCATCTATGCACCCTCTCTCTCACAGACGTGGTGTTGCTAATCTCAGTCTCTTCTATAAATAGTATCATGGCATGTGTTCTTCAGAACTGTCTTATTTATTTCCTGCTCCCTTTGTCCCAACTTGTTTGACTCGTTAGTCTAGTTGTCTCAACACATTCGCTATTTTGTTTCCTGGATATAATACAGCTTCCCATTCATGTAGCTTCTTTCTAAGAACTTCAGGCTTTTGGAACTCTCTTCCTGCTGTCTGTTTTCCTCCTATCTACACCCTTGGTCTTTTTAAGACAACGGTCAATAGGCATCTCCTTGCGATAACCATCTTTTTGTAGTTTTTAGCTCTTTACATCAAGAGGCTTCACACTTTATCTGGAGCGATTTTTATAAAAAGATATTCTATGCACGTGCTAATAACAATGCTATGTCACAGGGGTTGTATTTTGTGGAGAGAGCCTGTTGTTCTCTACAGAGTATCATAGACTACTATAGATCGTCTTATAATTTTGGATTATCATTCACGTGATTGACTGACGAGTTATATTTGTCAACGAAGACGCGTACTGCAGCTAGTTAGAAATATAAATCAGATAACAGTAATCATCACGATCATCCGTGGACTTGTTGATCACTATCGCTAACCCTTCTTTTAGTGTTACTTTTTTATGCAAAGATTTTCCGCCCACTTAGATGCAAAGCGCATCTCAGATATCGAATGATTTTGTCAGCAAGCCGAAATAAGCCGCGCACGGCGATTCTGAGTAGAATAAAGGAAATAGATGGGAGGGGAAGGTATTGTGTAGATGTGAACAGAATACCTTGGAGAGAATTGCTTCCGGTCTGGCAGAGATCGAAAGAGATTAACAGAACGGTAAAGAAAAAATACACGAGTAGAGTAACGCAAGACGCGCCCATTTAACTTACGCGCTTTTGATGAAAAAATTATATCGGGCTGTTATCTAAGTTCCCGCCGTTTATTTTTTTTTATATATTCAATGTATTATATTTTAAAATTTTGGAATCTATTTTTTGTTCAAGAATTCTATTTTACAATCATCTTTTTTTGAGTAAATTTAAGTTAATTTCTGTTTCTTTTCAGATCATTGCACGTGGTATTGGCAACCTTGTTGGAAGCTGGGTAGAAATTGTAAACAACAAGAGAGAATACATTATCGATTTATTCATTGTTATTTTTTATTAAACAATTTGAATTTACCTGCAACATTTTTTTAAATGCGGGAACCCAGTTGGCATCCCCATATTTAAAACTGAAATGTGTCAGACCATAAGAGGAATGCACCTGATATTAAGATGCCACTACAAATAAAGACCGTTTAGCGATCAAAATGCTATTTCAGACTGAAACGTGACAGATCAAAAGATTGATAAAAAGATAGCGCTCATCTTTCAGACATGCATGAGCGCTTATGAAAATAACAAAAGGTGAAAATAGTGAAAACCCTATTTTATACTTACGTGTTATAGATGAACAGGCCGATAGAAAGCTATTTCAAACATAAGCGTGACATACACACGGACGAATCAACTGTTTGACACAGAGAAGGACAGCTACAGACAATTATTTGATGCTAAGAACCATCTAACAATTAGAAGAAACAAGGTAAATTCATAAAAATTGATCCGTGTATTCTTATATTTTCTGTCAGATTACAGACTATACATATATATATATATATATATATATATATATATATATATATATATATACATACATACATATACACATATATATGTGTGTGTGTGTGTGAAAAAAGACAAACCAAACATAGCTTAAAACGTTAATACGAACGACACCAGTCGAATCTCTTGGTTTTGTTTTTCTGCATTTTAATCTGTTTTCTGTTTGTCCTTTTTCACACATCTTATCTACCACGGCATTTCATTTTTATGACTTATCGTGCACCTTACCCCATATATATATATATATATATATATATATATATATATATATATATATATATATGCTCCCTCCGCTAGTTATAGATGATGCTATCATGATGAACGCACTACATATACAGATCCAAATGGAGTGGGTACTGTCACTCCACACACAAAAGTAAGAGTTTATGCCTAGAGGGGTGATGGCATGACAACAGAATAGATAGTACCGTACCCATACACACAAAAAAAGGTTATCCTGAGAGAATGCTATAGTGAGGAACGAACGTAAACTATACTTCCTCGCGTGAACAGGAGGTAATACGCGGGAGAAATATATCATGACGAATGAAAACATACTACAGAAAATTAAATAAACATAAGCCGTTTAAATGTCAATATAGTTAGGATAGGTGGAAAAAACGTTCGCATTTATTCATTTTGATAACATTAGAAACAATGGCAAGTTATACGCTCAACTGAAAATTGGCCAGGAAAATACAGTCGCTATCTTTATAAACAAATATAAATATGTTTCCCAAGGAAGAACTATAACTTGTTTGATCATTTTCTAGTTAAAAAAAATATGTGTATTATAAACTTGAGTTATCGTTTTTCCTAAGCTAGTATTATGGTGAACGGAAATATATTACACTTAGGGGCTTATATCATGACGAACGAACACTACTTCTCTCCACCCAAAAGGAGGAGGTAATTCCTGCGATGTCGCTGTTATGAGACCAAAGGTGATGCACACTACATCCCCTTAAAAAAATATTCGAATGAAATCGAGGTATTTCAGTGGTAATTTTATTTAATTCTAAAAACGGAGGAGGTAATTCCTGGGAGGATAATCTTATGACAAATACACTGATATTACACTGCACCGCTCATTAAAAATATTCCAATTAAATCAATCTTTTTATTTAAAAATGCCTAGTAAACAGAATATTTGTTTATGGTTCCTTGGTCTTTTAGCTAAGATCAAAGTGTACTATATGTTCTCGACATCTCAGCGATTATTCACTGTTTACTAAAGCTGGAAGTAAATTATCTCCATTGAAACTTAATTAATAAATGTTTTTAAAGCGCTATCATTCAAAAAAATACAATCTCTGCATTTAATATTATTCATAATTAAATAAAAGCACTATCGATAAAACGATTGCATATGTCAAAATAAATTGACTATACAAATAAGCAGGGTATATTACAGAATATTAATTCTAGTAAAAAATGCAAGTAAATAAATATGCAAATGAGCAAAATCGAGATTTGTTTCAGTGAGTTGGAGATGCTTATATATACGGTATTTCATAAAGGCTCATATCATTAAAATGAAATAAAGCCAACGGGGTTTGATGTCAATAGCATTAAGATAGACATGAAAACTCGCATTTATTCATTTAGATGAAGTAAGTTGAGATAAACATAATTAGAACATTATTTATATCAGTTCCAAGAAATCAAACACAACAATACGCATATAAAGTTATGTAGTTTTGCCATTGTTTTTTACCGGCGATAGAATAGTGTTCGTTTTTAGTATTTTACACTTCCTAAGCGGTTAAGAATATGTATAATATTGTATTTAGTCGTCCTTAATCGGACGTGTCATTATTTAATTTTCATATATATATATATATATATATATATATATATATATATATATATATATATATATATATATATATTAAGTTATGTACATAGCCGATAAAAAAACATACATATTTGGGCAAGGCGTCATAGTCGGATAGTAAAGCATAATACTATAGATATTAACATCGAGGGTTGGATTGCCATAAAAAACGTGTCCATGGATTTCTGTTAATACGTAAATTAATATATATATATATATATATATATATATATATATATATATATATATAATGACACGTCCGATTAATGACGACTGAATTCAATATGCATATTCCTAACCCCTTAGAAAGCGGAAAATACACAACACAACACTGTTCTATCGCCAGTAAAAACAAGAATAAAGCTACGTAATTTGATAGGTGATAACAACTCGTACATATTTCGATCAAGGAGTGATAGCCGAATGATAACGCATCAGACTATAGACATTTACATCGATGGTTCGATCCTTGCCCAGTGTAGCCATGCTGATGATGGCTGATAGCCGGAAACACCACTCTATAGATTTCTGTTATGTACGTAAATTAATATATATATATATGTATATGTTTTCCACAGGCAGACTGTTTGGCCGTATCCTAGCTCTGCAGTATGGCAGGGCATACACACATATACATACATACATACATATATATTATATATATATATACATATATATTTCTTCTTCCTTCATTATAAGTTGAAATTAGTTATTGATTAAAATAAAATATATCGAAATATAGTGCAACCGTTTTTTTTAAATAACAAGTGGAATAATAAGAAACAAATGTATAAAAATAAAACTAATATAAAGAAAATACGAAACATTAAAATAAAATAGAAGTAGCTAAATGGTGGAAACGAAAAGTTGAATTCTTTGTATGATTTAATATCTAAAATTTGAGAAGAAAAGTAAAACGGCTGAGAGAGAAAAACAAGAATCATCAAATCCTACGTCGTTTTGAAAAATACAGCAGAGACAATCTCGTTTGAAATAATCAATGCTTTATGTTGCGGCGGAAGCAACCCCATACTTTTCTTTAGAGCACAACTGTCTGTCTATGACCTTCTAATGTGACAATGTGCCGTGTGCGCTTCAGAAGGTTGCGTCTATTTATGGAAACATAACTGAGATCCGTGTGCGCATAGAAAGATTTAAACAAATAAATATGGTTCACACATTAAAGGCTTTCTAACATATCAATATCGCGCGCACACGCACACACACACACACACATATATATATATATATATATATATATATATATGAAAGATGAAATAAAGAAAAAACGAAAATTGTTTATATATTTATCGACGTTTCGTCTTAATTTCAAGACTTTCTCAAGTTTCTTGAAAAACATACAAGGAAAAATATGAATATATGTGATGCGTCTATGATATGGAAATACTTCTGTTTTCTCTTTGAATTAGTCATCTGTAGAAAGATTCTGAATAAAGACAACACGTTGATGAACATAAACAATATTTGGTGTTTCTTTTCTCATTTTTATGTCAGATTTTTATTATATCACTAATTATCATATATATATATATATATATATATATTTGTTTATACAGACATGTATAAAACAACAGCAACACTGACATATCGATAGGGATCATTTGTTAGCAGAAACTAAGACTAGCTTAGCTTTTTTAATACGAACAGCTAAGTGAAAGTTCAGACTAGTTTTTAATAACAAATGATCGATAACATCGACATGTCAGTGTAGCTGTTTTTGTACATAACTGTACGAATAAAAAGATAAATATAAACATTAATATAAATAGCTGTATTTATAATGACATTCTTATATAATCCCGGTTGAAATGATTTGGGATTTTATCCTGGTGATGTTTACTTTACCTAAAATAATGTATATATATATATATATATATATATATATATATATATATATATATATATATATAATTTATATTCCACTCTGTAATAAAAACAAACGTGTATTTATTTGTATATAAATCAATATATTTACTTACATACTTACTTATATGTACTAAGATTCCCAGTAAAAGTGTAAGCGAAAAAGGAAATTCAAGTCAGAAAACTATAGCATATTTACCCACCGCTTAAAATGAATTCGGAATAACAACCTTCACAGTCTAACAAAAATAGTTAACGGTGTTTTTTTCCTTTTGTAGGTTAACTGAAATCATAATAATAATAATACATACTTGAAAAATTATATTGCTGACATAACTTTATGTTTTTCTATTACAATTGTAGTGATATTCTAGATAAATAGCGAATGCGAACACTGGTGAAGCCTACTTTTTCCGTCATCTTTGATAGTAGGGTGTAGACTTGATATTTTTTATAAATCCCTGTCGGAAATTCGATTAAACCATTGATCGTTGCAAACTAGTCTGTCTTGATTCGGAACGATTTCGATTTTGAGATGTTGATTTTCATGTGAAACCACTGATTATTTATTCTATTTACACAAAATATCATCAACTCTGACATGTTAAAATATTCTTCTTGCATTAATAAAAATAATGCGTCCTATCTATATTATAATAAGAGAGATACATAATTCTTTTGGTTCACCCACCAGCGACATTTTGCTCGCTTCGTCGCTTCCTGGAGATACTGCAATTGCGATGAGGTTGTGGCTGTAGATAAAGCGCCACTGGTTTTGGGGTTAGGGTTAGGGTTAGACAGAGTTAGGGTTAGAGTTAGACAGGGTTCTCTGCTGTATAAGAAAACGCAGTTTGTCTAGTTGTTTTCCTTCAGCGTCGTTTAGACCAATACGCTCCAAAATTTAACTCGTTTTATTATGCCGTCCTGGCAGCGTAACTCATATGTCAACTTCCAAATACATCACGAGGAAACATCGGTTATCGTCGGATCACCGTGGATAATTAAAGGTGACCATAGAATGAACGGCTATTCTTAAGATCCGTCAATTTAATTTGCGCATTTAATCATTAAATTGCTATTCAAAACTAAAGCATTACCGACCTACAACTGACGGATAAGCCTTACACATAAATGTTTTGACGCATCTAAACATAATAAAATATAGATTATCAATAGAAATGTCGACCCTTAAAGATAGACAAGCTTTCGACTTTTAAAAAGTCATTTTCAAATTGAGACATTTTTTTCTTAATTTTTTACACTATCCCCGTTTGAGATAATCATTCTTAGACACTGATATATTGTGTGCGGATTGTTTAAAAGTCATTTGTGCTATACGCGATTACGTGAAATAGGTTATGAAATACATCTTTTTAACTTAGAAAAGTCGTTTTAAATTAGAAATAATCAATGAAAATATAGAAAAGCAAATAACGATGTATTGTTTGTTTTTCTCTAAAATAAATGTATTTACCTTAAAGATAAACAAGCTTTATGGTAGAAGCTTACTTGAATTCTTTCTGCAGTCACAATTTTTCCAAAGACAATTTATTGTGTAGTAACTTTACTTACCACTGGAATCTCGGATAATGTGCTTGGCTTTGAAATACAAGAACTCTTGGAGATATCATTTACTTTACATATAAGTAATGAAAAATCTTACCTGAAAAATAAAATAAAAATTTGTTAGATGAAATAAATATTATGCAGATAAGTTTAAATTATTTCAAAAAAATATGTTCACAAGTATCATACCTACGTTATCAAGGATTATTTGTTTTATCGGTTTAAGGCATATTTCAGAGTTCTTTAATGTCTGCATAGAATATATAATGTAAATAATTTATTATATGTGATTAATCGAACACTCGTTTCTATTTTACTATTCTGAACAACATTATTGCATACAACGGTCACAATGGAGTTAATTAGGTCTAGACTACAAATACAACTTTAAATCATTCTCACATGTTTATGCAATCATTTTCAGGAATCGTTTGGTTGGATTTGTTTTACGACATGTAACTTCTAGGGTGATATATAATGCCAGACCACATTGTCTTAGTTAAACAGTTCATTGCATCTGATGGTTGGGTTTATTTTACGGCATGTAACTTCTGGGGTGATATATAATGCCATACCACAGTATGTTAATGAAACAGTTCATTGCATCAAATAGTTGGGTTTGTTTTACGGCAATTCAATTTTGGGGTGATAAAGCACAATGCCTAATGTAACAGATACATCGAATACGTTGAACGTTTTGGTGTTACCCATGGGAAATGTGTAGCTCCATACTTTTCGAAACGTTATTATTGCCAACATGATAAGAGAAGATCTGATTGGATTTCAAAACATATTAGGAAATGGTATTTATTTATAGTGAGGCGTTGTTATCAGTGACTGACACATCAGAGGAATCGTAAGTAAGTAGGTCTTCATATATAGGGTGGGCAAAAATAAGGGTCCTATTTTTAAAAATTCATAACTTTTTTATTTATTGATTTAAAAAATTTGTTTTTTTAGAATAAGTAAAGGACCCCTTCCGAAGCAAGCATGAGCCGTATTAGCCCTAAGGAACGTATCCTCATTTAGAAAACATTATTTTTGCTTAAAAAACTCAAAACAGTGTAAAAAACAATACTTTAGTTTTTGTAAGTTTTAAGAAGTGTTTTTCGGCTAAAATTTGTTTTGTTTATTTCAAAAAATCTCGGAAGGGTCAGTCTACACACACATAAAGTTTGGTGAGTTTAACTTTTATTTTGTGGAAGTTATTCAAATTCAAGTTATTCAAATTTAAAGATAGGACCCTTATTTTGGCCCACCCTGTACATGCATCAGTAGCTACGTGTGTACGCAGTGGATACGGTTATATGTATATATATATATATATATATGTGTGTGTGTGTGTGTATGTATATATATGCAAAATAAATATAATAGCTTAACTACTTGCAAGAATTAGAGTAGTAACATTTTATGTAAAAAAGCTCAATTATTCAAAAAGATAATAGCTAAAATATTTATTCGTATGGTTTCGAAAATCTATTAACCATACACAAATTCCAGAATATCAAATAATATTAATCTGCAAGATTTACACGCTTTTCAGAAATCATCACGTGATTGAATCAAAATGAATAAAAACACTAATAATGCCATATCATTGTTTCAACGAATATTTTCTAATGTGGTTCAAACTAAAAATATGTTTTTTTTGAAATTTAACTGATGTACTACACAATGGTATACGAAAAAATGGCAATTCGTTTTACGTTAATCTGCTTACTGCCCATATTTGAACCATATCAGAAACTGTTCGGTGACATTCAATTGTTGTTTTTATTTTATTTTCATGAAACAATATATATATATATATATATATATATATATATATATATATACATATTAATGTTATACTTACATAATAAATAATCCATGGGCACGTGTTACTGGCTCATAGCCGTCATCAGCATGGCTAACTTTTACACGGGTCGAACTTTCGATATTGATGGATATAGTCCAAGGTCTTACCATTGGACTAAGACGCCCTGCCTAGAAAAAATGTACAATTTTTGCTATCTATAATTTGATGTATTTTTGTGTAATTGTTTTTTTTAATGGCAATTCCAGTGTACTTTGTTTTTCTCTTTTGCCAACTACTATTTCGATTCTTTCATCTCTTAAGTGTTTAAGATGCAGAAAATTGCATTATTAGTCGAACTTTATTTTAAAGGGCGAATGTTTCATTTATATATATTAATTAATTATGTACGGTTAATAGGTTGTTTGATGCTTTCCTAAGGAAGCCATGCTGTTGACGGCTGTTAGCCAGAAACACGTGTCCATGGATTATATTCATGTACGTATTGCTCCCAGACAAAATGTGCTTATCGAACAACACTAAAAAAAGTGATTTTACGTTTTTGCAACCCGAAAAAGCCCCAAACAGCTAAAGAAAAAACCCAGTGCTTCTACACAATTTGAACAGGCACCGTGAGATAATCGTTTAACCGAACTAAAGCATAGGATATATAAAACGCCGCAATTAAAACTTGAACATACAAATACAGTAGACATCTTTAGGAAACTAGGGTAATTTCGATTTTGGTTTCAGATTTTACTTATTTGCGTCATCTCGGTTGTTTAATTAATTTTTTTATATTACTCACAGGCAGGGCCGGGCAACGGATCCTGTTAATTTAAAATAAAATACTACTACTAATAAAAATAATATACAGGGTGTTTCAAAAGTCTTGGGAACATTACAAATGCGTATATCTCATGAACTATTCCAGGTAGAAAAATGAAACTGGTGCCATTTTAAAGCTTGCTTAATCAAGTTTTTGGTCATACTAATGATTTTCGTGTTATCTTTCCAGGTGCAGTAATGGCGTTCTCTAAACAAGACAAGGCATTTTGCGTCCTCCAATTTGCAAAGACTGAATCGTGGACATGTGTTCAGCGTGCATTTCGCAGGAAATTTAAAAAAGAAGCCCATGAAAGGAAATCCATTGTCAGATGGCATGCTAAATTTGTGAAAGATGGGTGTTTGTGCCCAAGTAAGCGAACAGGTCGCCCTTCAACTTCAGAAGATGCAGTTGAGCAAGTTCGTACAGCCTTTCAGCGGAACCCCCGTAAATCAGTGAGAAGAGCCAGCAGGGAACTTCAGCTTGCTCCAGCAACTGTCTGGCGTGTCTTAATGAAACGACTGCAAATGGTACCTTACAAGCTCAAGTTGGTCCAAAAGTTGAAGGACACTGATAAGCCACTTCGCCGTGACTTTTGCATTGCAATGCAAGAGAAGTTGGAAGATAACGGCTTTGATGACCGCCTTGTTTTTAGCGATGAGGCGACCTTCCATCTGAATGGCAAAGTTAACAAGCATAACACTCGCATATGGGGTACTGAGAATCCTCATGAACTTCTTGAGCACGAGCGAGATTCACCAAAAGTGAACGTGTTTTGTGCAATTTCCAAGAAAGGTGTCTATGGACCGTTCTTCTTTGAAGAGGCAACTATCACTGGTGAATCCTATCTCAACATGCTGGAAGACTGGTTAATGGCTCAGTTGGAACAAGCAGAATCTGATGACTTCATTTTTCAACAAGATGGTGCACCACCACACTGGAGTCTTAGAGTAAGGCAGTTTCTTAACACAAGGCTGCCTGGTAGATGGATTGGGAGATCTGGGCGAGGTGATGACGTTCTCATGCCCTGGCCTCCTAGGTCTCCAGATCTTACCCCGTGTGACTTTTTCCTTTGGGGCTTTGTCAAGCAACAAGTCTATGTGCCGCCCCTTCCAAGAGATATTGACGAACTAAAGGCTCGAGTAACGGCAGTTGTGGGAACCATTGACGTCAAGATGCTGGAACGCGTTTGGCAGGAAATGGACTATCGACTAGATGTCTGCCGTGTGACGAATGGTGCTCATATTGAAACTTTAACCTTTCCAACGGTACCAATTTCATTTTTCAACTCCTAATAGTTTTTGAGTTATTAAAAATCGTTATGCTCCCAAGACTTTTGAAACACCCTGTATATATATATATATATATATATATATATATATATATTTAGATTTTTCATTTAGAAGATAGTTTATTCAGTGAAGACCGGGATTAGGCCAATAAGCTTGATGATACTCATTTACAGGGTACAGAGCATATATATATATATATATATATATATATATATATATATATATCGCCATCTCGGTATGATAGGTTTAAAACTCTCACCGATGTATGTAGTTGTTCACGGTGGCTGCGTGATTAAGGCGTCAGAATTTCAGTCAAAAACAACTTGTTCCGGGGTTTCGAATCCTGCGGTCGGCTTGTATAATTATCTCTACATCAGGAAGGATGCGTATGTAGATAAACAAGTATTTATAAATATTTTTTGACTGGGCACTCTAGTGAATAGTATTAATACATCCGTCGAACTCTTAGCTTTAATGCATATTCCTTCATAAATTGAACACTGTAGACGTCGGCTGCCTATCGCGCCAGCTCGGTATTGTAAGATTAAAACCCTCACAAGTTTTTGTAATTATTTATGGTGGCCGCGTTGAATAGAGCGTCGGAATTTAGGTTTAACACATGACTAATGTTCCGGGATTTCGAATCCTGCGGCAGGCTTGAATAATTATCTATACACTGACCATTCTGGAAAGATTACACTTAAACGTATGTAAATAAATAAATATATGCACATTCAGTGAGAGGTTAAATCTATTTAAAGGCATCCGTCGTCAAAGTGTGCAACTACTGAAAGGAACATTATATATATATATATATATATATATATATATATATATATATATATATATATATTTATATATAGTCTAAAGAAGCTTTGAGTTATTTTAAACAAAAAGACAAAAAAAGGAAAATGCAGTTTAAATTCCCACAGAAACTAACTAAATCCAAAATAGTGCAGACCTAACATTCGTTGGAAAATTCATAAATAAATAAAATATATAATAGTAAGTAAATAAAATAAAAAGGGGATTAAGTATCTAACAGTGAAACAAAAACAGGAGACCTTAACGTAAGCATCTAATATTAACACGGGGATCACCAGCTGTTTACCATGTAACTGTTTCGGAGATTTAAAAACAGGACAGTTATATGTATGGTTCTCCAATGGTACAGATAAAACTACCATTTCCCCAATCAAGTGTCGAAATAATTCAGCTTAAAATGTTACTTATATATACATAAATAAATAATAATAATAATAATAATCAAAATAATAATGATAATATACTACGCTTAAGACTACCGTGCGATATGGTAATTTGCATATCAAATAAAATTCTTTATAACAATAGTAACACTAATACTACTACTACTACTACTACTAATAATAATACTAATAATAATAATACTAATAATAATAATAAAATGCTATCTGGTAGCTAGAAATAAAATTATATAGGAATTAAAGTTGCATTAAATAAAATAAAAAATAAAATAAAATAAAAAAATAAAAAAAAGCTTTATACCTTAGGTACCAGAAAAACTTATAATCATCTTAAGACGAATATGTTACTTATATATATATATATATATATATATATACATATATATATATATATATATATATGATTTCACATAATATTAGGACGCTTCTTTCAAATGTCTATGATTAAATAATTTATATATTTTCATAAGTTCGATTGTGATATTATATTTATGCATTTAAAAAAAATTGTTATATAATTTACACTCGGAAGGAATTGCTTCTGCTTTAATGCAGACGATGTTGACACTCGCGTGGCTGTTTTGGTAGCGTGATACAAAAGTCGAGATAAACTTTGGAAGTCCTCGACTACCCATGCGATAGAGTGCGAAGTAAAGGACAACAAACCACATGGACTTATACAAGCAGCACGCACGAAAACGACATTAGAAACACTCAATGAACTTACACTTCAGTTCGTACGTGACGAAAGAGCAGACCTACTTATTTAGTCTATAAGCTGCAAAAGGAGGTTCTTTAGCGATCGTTATAAAACTAAATTGAGGCGTTTTACTTTTATACACATTACTCGCAATATTTCTTTACTTATATGTGTGTGCTTGAATCTGGTGGTGAGATCTCAGAAGGTGGCATTGCTACTCGAATTACTTCAATAGTTTCGTTAGTGTTGTATGAATTTTATTTGCAGCGATATCAGTTGAAATTGCGTGTTTTAATATTATTGCTATATCTTCTAGCAGCTACGTATCCCTCTCTATAAAACTCAATGTCTGTGTGCCTGTGTGCGTAATGTTTGTGTGTTATCTATAGAAAGAAAGGAGAGAAGATCTAGATAAAATCTAAAAGTGTATTAATATGTAAAATTAACCGAGGATGACAGTGGAAGTATCGCGGACACTCTGTGTGTATCACAAAGGGGGCTATAACAACTTAACTTCCTTAACACTTCAAATATATCTTATTTTTATAAAATTGATATCATATGTATAATATTTTCTGGGGAAGACAATAGAAGTAGGCCAAAATATAAAATGGAAGTTTTAAGGGTTTATACTGGCATATCCCCTTAGGGATTTACTTTGAGATTTAGGAACACTTTTATTTTATTGGGTAATGTATGCTCAATAATTGCAACTATGTTTTTATTCTTTCTTTTACTCACTAGGCATCGTCATCATTATAAATGTTCTTTTAATAATCAGTCAAGGGAACATCGTGTCCGAAAATAGGCCAGGATACGAACATCAATAATAGCCAGAATCAAAGATTACATCTTCCGTCATATTGAATATTAACTACGCTTCGGCTTTTAAAGTTAATTACACAATGTCATATACTGTTATTTTATGGATTTTTAAGGGTGATAGAGTATTATTGCTACATTTGGCTGGTGCATGAAAAGACTAGTTTCTCAATCTTGGGCAGGGTACAAAAACCAGCTTCTAACCTAATAGGTCTCGTACTGTCTACTAAACTCAAGCTCCATATCTCATCGCCGCAATGTTGCATACCTGTGCTTGGTTTACAAGTACTTCCACGGAATATGTTTCGACGAACTTACTGCACTTGACGTAACGTAAATACTCCTGACTAGCAGAAAAATCACACCCTTAATACAGTAGATGACCCCAGATTCTGGAAAACTCTTTAATATTCAAGCCTCTTTCTTCGCATCTCCTCAAACTTTCGAACGCCCTATCTGCTCCCTATTTTCTAGACTGTGCCATATGGATACGTTTCTGGCCCCTTATTACAGTAACCCCTTACGTCTTGGTGGCAATGCGCTATCTTTGTGGTGAATAAAAGTAAAAAGTAAAAATATACTTATTTCTGGGGTTAATTTTTCAATCTGTGAAATAAGGTAAAATAACATTTCAAGGGTTAGAATAAAAAATCTTTAACATATATTGTTCATAGTATGTGTCATATTACTAAATAACTCATAAAAGAAAATGTCAAACAATGTCTATATCATTTTATGGGAGTATTTAATTTGGTGAACAACGTAGAACAAATTAGGCAAACATATAACGATGATGAAGGTCAGAATCCAAGATGGCAACTTCGGTCATATTGAATATAAACTAATCTTTCATTTTTGAAGTTGATTACGTATGGGATCAATTTTAAGTGTGATATTTCTTGAGTTAGATTTTGATATAATGTTGACTATAAGTGTTAACGTGCATCTGTGTGTACTTATGTGTTTCTGTGTGCTTTCACTGCATTGATCGTGATCTTTCGCTTGGTATCTTTGTCTAGATTTTAGTGATGATGTTTTTATTTAAGTCTAAACGTGAATCGTGTACACATTAGTTACATATACTTGATTTGAATTTCAACAAGAACAAAAATAAATAAAGAGTTGATCATTGTAATCTAACATACCATTGTTTATATATATATATATATATATATATATTTGTGTGTGTGTGTGTGTTTATCTCATTCGCCTACACACATGTATACATACACGCACAATCTATAAAAGGGCAGATACGATTTCCCAACGCATGTACATACATTAATAAAAACGTATACGCAATTTAAATTCAACTATGGAGCAATACATTTTATCACAATATTGTTATATAGTTTACATTGATCTGAAATGTTTACTGTACTATGTTCGATCTAAGGGATTAATTGGAAAACTATTCCTTTCAAAGTGGATCATGTTTGAAAATATATACAGCAGGTGTGAAATTTCGAGAATGGCGGTTTCGATTTGTTCGACATTGAAACATAAACATATTTTAAATTGACTCTGCCGTGTTTCGAACAGGATACGCTCTTACCACCGGACATAACTATACTACTTTAGAGTTCATAGATAAATACATTTTTGGGGATAATAAGACTGGACTAGAGTTTAAGAGAAATTGAAAAACACATATCATCAGCGATAGCTGTATATATAATTCTGATAATGCTAGAATAAAAGTTTAGTATGTGTTCTTGCCTCAGTTAGGAGTAGGACATATCTTTCCGAACTCCATCATTTTTCCGCATGAAACGTGCCTCTTTTCGGAATTCACCACATTAAAACAGAACTTGTCTAACGTTGCTCTCGCGATGACACACGTAACTATGAAATTGCAGGCAAATAATTTAAGATTCAACACAGTTATTCTTAGCATAAACATAAATTCAGCGATATACATGCCACATTACCCACCATTATGCCTAGCAACTATGTTCTAAAATTCATAATAATCAGATAATTAGTTTCGGAATGAATCCTGTACATACATATATATGAGAATGTACAATTATTTAACTGTATATATAGATATACAACTGACCCAACGGGTCACGGAAGGTCTAATATATGAGTAAACTTATATTACAAGGCATATCGCATGACCATTCGCCTCCGATTTTATGATGCTGATGAACGACTACTTCATGTTATATTTATGAAGAGATATTCGTCTTCTTTCGAAGACCAATTTGAAGGAAAGTTTATTCTGCCTCACAAATCATCACAGCGTGAATTCGGTTCTACAATCGCCGGCAAATGCTCTCTTGTCAGAATCTATGTAATGTGTGTCAGAGTCTGCCAGAGAAACGTCTGGCAAATGGCCAAATTAGAATGGACAATCTATTGTACGAGTGAAACGCATTCACTTCTATCATAACTTGCATACCGGGGGCATCCCTGTCTAGCAGCGCCATATTTGAATACTTCTTTTACTCGAAGTTGGTGAAGTTGGTGCTTTATACACGTCTACAAAAATGCCATTTTCGGGGCAGTACGTAAGAAAACAGCTTCGTGCAAAATGTTTAAGTTTCATTTGAACTTTAAGCAGTCAAGTGTCGATTGGTAAATTGTACAGTATCTCTCTCTCTCTCATATATATATATATATATATATATATATATATATATATATATAAATATATATATATATATATATATCGCGTAGCAGTGTGGTTGGAGCGCTAGCTTGCAGAGTAGACTGTTCCATAACTATATGCAAAGTTCTGAATACGTTCGTTGAACACTCGACTGTCTACTATCTGTGACCCAATTTCTTAACAGACACATAGAACTTAATTTCCCTTCTTTACATGATAATTTCGCGTGGCCGTGAGGTTAAAACAGTAGCTTGCAAAGTCGAGGCTAGTTCTCTACTGGGTTCGTGCCCGACGCCCTTCCCGAAATTGTATATATATATATATATATATATATATATATATATATATATATATATATATTATAAATTTAAGAGGATTTCCCCCTTGTACCTTCGTGAAGAATAGGAAAATAAGCACATGCGTCACAGGCTACTATACTGACCACTATGCCTAAATAAATGCCTTACCAAAAGTATTGTTTACCAAGCCAAAATATTTTCCAAGGAAAGACCGAATAACAAGAAGTATTACGTTGGTATGACCTCCCTAGATTTTAAAACCAAATATTATGACCACAAAAGCACATAAAAAAACAGAGCACGTCGAATTAAAACAGCACTAGCACACCACTATTGGAAGCTAACAGAAAATGGGCGCTCACCAATACTTGAATAGAAATAATACGACAGGTCAGTACATGGAGAAATTTAGACGACTCGTGTAAATTATTTCTGAATGAGAAATTTGAAATTTTAAACTTTAAAGACCCCCAAAATCTATTAAACTATAAAAGTGAGATAGCACCCAGCTTCCTGCACATACTATCATTTAACTTAGGCTTACAATACATAAATGAATAAATAAATGAATAAACAAACGAATAAGTAAAAACAACTAAACTAAAACCTAACAACTTAAAACTAAAACCTAAAATAGAAATACAAGAGACAACGTGTTAAAATATGTTCAGCTATTATATTGACATAACAAAGAAACAGGATATGGACAACTCTATAGAAAACAGAACAATAGAACAGGGAACATGAAGTAAAACTAACCAGACCTTTGTTCGTGAGAACCCGAACGATTGATTAAGAGAAACAAATAATCTAATTTGTTAACTAGCTAGCCGTGTATATAAATACACCCGGTAAAACTGACTCCATACATTTTAGGCTGACCATTCCCCTGGGGATTAAACGCGGGAGCCTCTCTGTAGCTTAATTGGCATAAACTAATGTTCATAACTTACTACCTAGCTTTACTTACGTATCGAGCACTGTTGAAGTAAATACTGAAAATTGACACATAAATAACTATATCTCCTTATCAAAGTTTATGCGGATACATGAAAGAGTAATATATATGTATATAATATATATACATGTATACATACATTGTTTACGTAAAAACTATATGTTACATATTTCAGAGACATATTAGCTCTCACATTTTTGCGATCGAACACTTTTTTTTACTTCTTTTCTGTTGGTGGTTGTCTGGTCCTGTGCAGTTCTAGGAGGTGCACCCTCCCAGGCTTTGCCCTCCCTCTTTATTGCTTACTGTCTGAGGTGCCTCTACCGGGGAATGCCGACGGGGCTGCCCAGGCAATTTTTAAATGGCCAGAGTGCTCACCTCTCGATCGCTGGCTTATCTAATTCCACTTTCCCGACCTTGTGTCATATCTTACCTTGTGGGAGGTAGATAAATAAAAAAATTGTTGCCATATCTGGGGAGTCGCTACTCAGAGCACCCTCTCTTGTCTTGGCATAGTACAAAACCGACTTCGAAATCTCGTGGGGATGTCCTCTTCCATTCTCTGCAGCCACATTCTCACAGAATAGATGTTGCTAGTCTTTCTCTGCACTATCGTTATTTTCAGTGTGTGTGCTTGATTGAGCTTCTCATCAATGCCCCTCCCTGTAAAAAGCACAACAAAAACCTGTCTAGCTTTAACCAATGGCAATTAATTTCCTTTTTTCTCTCTCTGCACCAAAACTAAACGGAGCTTCCATGAACAGAGTTTCTTTCTTAGAACTAAAGTATGGGAAATACAATATAGCAGGGCTCCTTCCCAGCTAACTACAACATATTCGTTTTCAAGTCGAATGTAAACAAATACTTCGTGAGCCATCTTCTTAAATAATCAAATTCTGACTAATTTCAACCATCGTTTGCAAGCATCACAGTGTTGTATCAGCGTCCACTTAACAAACTCATTAACCTCGACTGACCTTTGGCCATTAATCAGTTGTTACTTCTTAGTAAAAAAAACAAACAAAAAAACAACTTTTTGAGATATTATTTCACTATGTTGAACCGCATATGAGAGACTCTACTATGTGAAAGGAATGATTTACGTCTCCTAGACAAATCTCCGCGCCAAGAGTTTTTGTTTAACAATTTGGATTTTAATTATCTGATAACTTTAAAATTAGTAACATTTCCTCAAACATCATCATGGGGTGTTTTTATAAAATTGGTATCCAGAAATGTGTAGTCATAATGTAGTCGTTAAATTATCTCCCTTTGTATTAAGATAAAAAAAAGAGTATTTTCTTTGGGACAAGTTCTCAAAGTGATCTCCATTGCTTGTTGTGTTTTATTATTGACTGGGAAAACAAATATGGCGCTGGGGCAAACGGGAGTGTGTTCATCATTGGATTGATGTTATAAGTAAGCAAACAGTCGTCACGTAAACAGTTCCGACTACGAACGGAGAAAGCCGAATAAGGTTCCGATGCTTCTACACAATACGAACCGAACTAAACCGACTTGGCAAACTAAAACTTAGTTTAGGGTTAGGTGAGGGCTAGCTTAGGGTTAGGTTAAAAATTATTTTTAAAAACAGTTCGGTTCGTATTGTGTAGATTGTTCGGTGAAGTTTGTTTACGTTCGCGAGACTCGGAAGTGTTCGGTGAAACTTGGAATTGACGTATTTACTGAAATGTTCTTGGATAACTATTCTTAAAATGTACCCATTATAGATAGGGTTCTTCACGGCTACCTTATGCATTTATACATTACTAATTAAGATAAATAGCGATATATCATTTTAAATGTTAGAAATAAAACCCCTTCGAATTTCTTAAGTAATAAATAACACTCTGAATTTTGTTTACATTTTTTATTTCAATGTTTTTCGTTTTCCTTTTGAAACTTGTATATGAATGACGACATCTGTAAATGGAATGTTATGTATCGTTTCAACAATTGTTGAACTTTGGCTTTTCTACAATATCGGGCTTCTATGTAACACCTTTTAACGTTTCTAGTAAGGAGTAAAGGGTTCTTCTCAACATTACTGATTTTTTTAAATTTCATTCATATAGTCTCATCTCTTTATGGGATATTTTAACATTTTTACATTGTTTCCGCGTACCAGACTTAAGTGTAATTAGCCAGTCATCTCCAGTCAATATCAGATAGACATATCTTTTCGGTGAAGATCAATTAGCGCCAGCGGTGAAAAAAACTAGTAAGACGTTTTTTATATTCCTTATGCAAGTTATTCTTTACGTTTCGGTCGACGTAACCTCCGAACTTCTTCAGGTGTATTTAGGCGAACTCGGAAATCCTTATGGAATTTCGAATGCAATCTCTTTTTTAATCCACATAGTGTACCTTGCCTTTTCCCCGTCAGACATGACCGGATAGAAGTCTTAAGTAATTCGCAATTGTTTTCCTAGTATCACCCGCAGTGAGCATTGAAACTTTAAACATCAGAAGGCTGTCACTTGGAACTAATTATTACTTAGCACTTATATCTGTTACGCCACAGGTTTGGAAGTTGCACCTGAAGAAAGTCGGCCGAAACGTTGTGAGGATCAAATCTAAGATGAGAACAGTAGTTGAATAATCTAAATAATACTAATTATCAATCCTCATCTAAAAAGTCCCGAAACAGAATACCCAATATGTGGTTCCACTTTTATGAGAAAGTCGAAAACATTTTCTTTTTCAAACTACTGTTAGTTCTCGTATTTTTTTATTACATTTGTCAGTATGTTAAGAGATACGGCTTTAATTACGATAACTGCCCGTAACAATACTTGTCTGCTTAGTAACAACAAGTGACTAGGGGCATGTTTTCTGCTTGTAAACATTAATCAGTGAAAAGTAGTTTTTCGCCAAACGAATACCAATCATTGAAAGGCGATTTTTTTGTTGTTGCTGCCGTAAATTACGACAATTCAAAAAGATACAAAACCAATATTTAGAAAGCTTAAAAAACGAAGCGAAAAAAATTAAAAGCAAAAAAAAGAAAAACAAAAACTTAAGTTGGGTAAAAAGAAAAACGAAGCTGAAAAAAAGAAAAATCGGACGGAAGAATAAGTTTTGAAAAAATTAACCGAATCGAAAGAGAAACAAAGTTGTGCAAACATTAATTCGATGCCATTTTATCTTATATTTTTGCTTATAATACAATTCCTTTTGATTTTGTATATTTCTTCGCCTGAATAGGAGACGGTTATCAGTTATGGTTTTACTGTGCAAGTTTATTGTTTTATCTAAGTCGAGGTTGGTTTTCTGTAATTATGTGTAATATTAGGGTCAAGCAATTTGTAGTATTTGTGTTTAGTGTGTCTGTCGAAATTTTGGTTGTTATCAACTTTTACTAATATGTGTTTCGAATCGTTAATTTAATTTACAATTTTGTCAAGTTTTCTTTTAAATGTTTTTTTTTCTTTAATGTAAAGTAATATCTCTGGATATGCTCATTAGATCATTTTCAAATCCATCAAGTTACTCCGAAAAAAACACTCGTCTCATACTTCATTCTTCTCAATATTATTTTATTATTATGTCATTTAATAAGATAATTTTGCTTAGGTCATGAAACACTTCTCTTTTGATTTCGTATTAATCTCAGATAATTTATCTTTAGAATCTTACACCTCATTAGGAGTCGGTAAATTCTGAAAAACAATCCTGCAATGTCCTTAGTCAAAGTGAAGATAACACCCAAAAGATGGAAACACTATACACAAATATACAGGAAAAAGAAGAGAAATACAAATAGAAAAAAATAAGGGCCATGGAAAATTAATTCCTTCTTTTCCATCTTATTTTAAGCCATGATTTTAATCTGTCTGTGGATGACTATATTCTCGGGTCAGGCACGGTCGTTGGGTGATGTTTCCTGCTGTTTCTTGGCGTAATGCAAAACTCTTTGTAAATAAACAAATTAAGCACAGCGTAAACGGCGGTTAGTATTTTTCTAAATTTATCTAAATATACATTGTAGATATCATTTACGAGCGTTTCTCCCGTAGCTTATGTGTAAAAGCTGCTGACTATGAACTAGATGGTTGAAATTTCGATCCCTGGTTTGGGAGTTGTGCTAGTTTAGAAATATTTGGGCAATTATCATGAGTATACACTTAAATATATATCTTTATAAGAACTCACAAATATATATATATATATAAATATATATATATATATAAATATATATATGTATATATATATATATATAAATATATATATATATGTATATAAATATATATATATATATAAATATATAAATATATATATATATGTATATAAATATATATATATATATGTATATAAATATATATATATATATATATATATATATGTATATAAATATATATATATATATATATGTATATAAATATATATATATATATATAAATATATATATATATATATATATATATATATGTATATAAATATATATATATATATATGTATATAAATATATATATATATATATATATATATATATGCGTGTGAACTATATACATATGTTATGCATGCATATGTATATATCATATACAATAAATAT
The DNA here is from genome assembly GCA_963556195.1 of Sepiola atlantica. Classification (NCBI taxonomy): domain Eukaryota; kingdom Metazoa; phylum Mollusca; class Cephalopoda; order Sepiida; family Sepiolidae; genus Sepiola; species Sepiola atlantica. The sequence continues at coordinate 164,698,840 of OY744516.1, read as the reverse complement.
ATACAATCATTTGAATATTTTTTCACATTCATGTTTATACATTTATATCGATATATATACATTTATATAATACATAATATATATATATATATATATATATATGGACAAAAACGATAAGCTATAGGCTGAACTTTAGTATTTCTTTACGCAAAATATTAAGTTCAATTTTTCCTGTGAGCAGATGATATTCATTTTTTCTCCTTATTAAAAAGACTGCCTTGGCAAAGGGCAACTCAATTGAACACGCCGACCACGTGCACCATTCTGCTCGGCATTCATTAACATACAATACAATGAAGAAAACTGAATTTGCCCGTCAGCGAGAAAAATCCATTTTATAAGCCGAGAGTGTTAGGGAAAATAGATGGAGGGAAAGAAGGGCGACATATTAGGAGGTGGCTTAATAGAACAAATAAAGTAGGATTAATGAAATAAAAAGTTCGTGGATGTAAAGAATAATATATGATAGTGTGTGTCTGCGTGTGTTAGGGAAAGAGGAAGAAAGAGAGACACAGAAAAGGAGAGAAAGGGAGAGAGATGATTGACGAAAAGAAAATTGAGAGTGGCAGAAAGACAGGATAGAAATTGAGAGACAAACGTAGAGAAAGATGAGATGGGGGAAAGATTGAAAGTAAGAGAAACAGAGATAAAGGGAGGCAGAGAGAAAAAGAAAGTGATAACTGAGGTGGAACCAACTGAAAGTGAAGAAGAGACAGAAAGAGATAAGTGAGGTAAAAAGTATAAATTGAATAAGAGAGGGCTAGAATACATGAGAGAGAGAGAGAGAGAGAGAGAGAGAGAGAGAGAATTACATATTTAAAGTGAATAAGCGAGAGAGATAAGCGAGAAAATATAGAAGATAGATAGATAGAAAGAAAAGGTGAATTCGAAATAGAAAGACGGATTATAAAACCGTGTTCGACATCGCGCTTATGCTGAAATTTATCCCCCGAGGCGAAGGTGATATCGAAATTTTAATTGAAAAAAAAAACGAAAAAATATTAAAGCATAGATCGTAAATAGTAAAAAAAATATCTTGTGTAAATAACTTTTGCAGCATGAATCTATATTTAAAGTCATTTTGCTGAAAAAAACAAAATGACTGCCATCAGATCGACAATAATAGACAATGTGATATTGAATACGTGAAATCATCATGTTTTATGCTCGGAAATCGAAGGGCAAAACACGATGTTTTACAATTATTATAACAAGAAATGAAATGGTGCACAATGTTTCGAGATTCAAATTTGAAATTGATCTATATACACTACAACAAGTAACCGAGTACAATGGAAAATAAGACAATAACAGAGTATCACACTAACGTACTTCAATACACTGTTTCTTTTTTACCAAAAGGAAACAATAGCTGTAGTAATCCGAAGATTGAAAAAAAATACTAGAATACCTGTGACTAACTGGGTCACAACCACTAGCCACATTTGGTCGACTATTATCTCATTCTTAAATTCATCAACTCTTCCATATCTGTTATTAATTCTACCTTATTCTTATGGATGATATAGTAGTGAAGAGACTTAATATTCTATCATCGTATTTACATACGTGTTGCTGGTGTGTACAAACACACGTACATTAATTAGACGGCAACGGTGAGAACCACTCTTTCGTTAAATACTCACAGATACATTACGAAACATCAGGGACCGATCTCGGCCTTTTTGCTGAGATCAAAGTGTACGATCTGTTCCGATGGATGCTACACACTTTAGACCGGGACCGTCTAGGGGCTTGATTCCGTCTGTTTTAGGGGTTGTTCTGTGCAATTCTACGAGGTCTGCCCTCACACGCGTTTCCTTCTCCCCCTTTGAAAATGAGTTGGTTTATTGCTAATCGTATTAGGCGCCCCTACTGGGGAATGCCGACGGGGCTACCTAGGCATGTTTTGTCAAGCAGAGACCCCATCCTCTATTGCGCTGGCTTTTCGATCCCACTTTCCGAGTTTGTGGAATGTTAATTAGACATAGATTACGAGAGGGTGAGAGAAATACATAGCTAGCTAAGAGAAAGATGCGTGGCATGTTCAGTTGATCATAAATTATTGCTAATTAGAACAATTTAAGCGGAGTTTTTCTTTTCAAACATAACTCAATCCTAAACTAAATCATATTTTAACATGTATTTTGCTTTATAAAGTTATATATAAAAAAAGTTCATTAATTCCCATTCATTTTAAAAATAAATAAATAAATGAAATATTAACTCCAAAGGTATTTTTGACGTAATTCATATATAGAAAAAAATACCCCCTCCTATCTTTTATCTCATAATTTTATGTTTATTAGTTTTCGGAAATTTTTATATAATGATTGACAATTTGTATTATTTGAACTGTTTCGTCTTGTCAGACTCGGAAACTTGTAAGGAATTTCAAACAAAACCCTTTCTTTAATACACGGGTTACCCGGAGCAAAGAGGGAAATCCGGCGATAAGCGATCTGAAGAAAAGGAGTATATACTCTTCTGGAATCTAGGGATCCTTCCAGTGAATTGATGGGATTTAGCATCTAGTCCGTGGTTTAGGGGTATTCTGTTTCGGCGGTAAAAGTGCAGTAAGTTGATTGGAGCACATCTCGTGAAAGTACTTATCAAACAAACACAGAGATGTAACTCTGTGTCGCATCGACACAGGCTGTAATTTGGCAGACATTTTAAGTTAGAAATTCATTATTTACTATATCGAAAATGGTTTACCATCCCAGATGTGTCAACAGTTCTGTCTGCTTCGGCGAATAGTGGTTTTGTAAAGATATAGAATACTGGTAGTTGGGCGAAACTTTCCAGCTACGTTATTACTTCAGTTGGCACGAGTTGGTTTATTGCCCGTAGTTCGTTTTAGCGTCTCATTGGCCATTCACACGTCTCGCATTGCTTCGCCAACGTTGTGATCGGTGACCGCTGGCGGCTGTAAGTTTTGAGACGGTGATAAGCTTATGGGCGTTGCCCGGCATAAGGTTTCAAAAAAAGAAACGTGTCAAAACAGTTTGAACATAACAATTGATCAGTTTATTTAAGAAACCGTCAATAGAGTTTGTATGAAATAAAGCATTACTCGGACACTTTAAATTTAGCAACACAAATTCTACTGCTTCCCTACTACTTCTTTGGAGGGACAATTTTTTGGAGTAGTCAGTCCGTCTTAGCCTCTAAGTTGAAGCACTTTTAGTGACGTGGATCTTAGTGTCCCTGGGAAGATATCAGTATGTTTTTGATCATTCTAGAAACACGTATTAGCTTTATCTTTCTTGTAAACTGACAATAAATTAGTGTATGCCATGAATTTTATCTGTAACTTTATTTATTTATACATTTTGAAATACACTTTTAAAGGTTTGAATATTTAGCTTCTATTTGCTCTGAAATTTTGATTCTGAACTATATGAAATAACTGTTTTCGTATTACCACATAAACACATGATGATATAGTGTGTACTATCCCATTGGACCATCTGTAAAACAATTGAATATACAGTGTAGCAGCAAGTCCTAGGGACATACACCTAAAAGAACTGTTGGATATAAGTCATACATCATCCACTATCACGATGCAATCACTACAGCTACATACCTAGATAACAGAGCTGTCTAACCCGACACCGTGATATGGGAGAAAAGGGAGAAAGTATCAACCGTAGTTGAATCTAGTGTCCCTAATGATTCTGGCGTTAAAAGAGCTGAGATAGAGAATATAACTAACTACCAGGGTCTTATGCACGATATAAAAAGAAACTGTCCGTCATTCCAGTAATCATAGGAGTAACCGGGCGCATGAACACTATTTTTTGAATAATACCT
>OY744516.1:164680021-164692521 GCA_963556195.1 Sepiola atlantica | reverse complement strand
TACACGGCTCCGAGAGAGAAAGACACGACAAAGAATGAACACGTTTATATTTCACCCATTTTCTTCGTCTATTATAATCTGTAACCTTCTTTTTTCTTCTTTTTCTCATGCGTTAATCCTGAGCCACGGCAAAATTTGCAATTTATAACATTTAACCATATGAATAAATTATAATATATAGGATTACTTTAGCCTCATTACAGGGTAATAATTCGATATATATATATATATATATATATATATATATATATATATATACAAAGAGAGAGAGAGAGAGAAGGGGCAGACAGAGAGACGGAAAGGCGTTATGTACAAATTACACCAACATTCTTCACTTATATTTTATTATATAAAAAAGGAAAGATAAATTCTTTCAATTCATATAATTTTCATTTTTTAACAATCTAAGGGATTAAATCGAAACTGGACACTCGATGTTTTTAGGCTGCTACTTTCTACACTTTAGTCATTTGTTAAGTTGGCTTTTAAAATAATCCTCATAAGATAAAAACTGGATATACGTATTTTAAGTTTCAAGATTAATTTTCTGTTCTCATGGGGCACTTAGAGGTGGGTGCGCATAGATATTCGGCACATGGAGGTTAACTTACAGATTCGGGAGAACTTATATTGTCATCCCCGGAGAATGTTATGAGTATTATATGAATTTCCTCAAAATGGATACATTTGAAGTTTTAAAAGAGGTTCGGCCTGCATAGCTCTTAAGACACTTGGAGATTTGAGAGCACTTCAGATGAAGGTGTCTGTGTTAACTGGGTTCGCGCCTGTGACCGTCTGAGATTGTTATTTCCCTGCGCTGATGAAAGCCATAGGTTTGAAACGACTTCGTACGTAGGTAAAATATAATTATTTTATTTAGTATATATATATATATATATATATATATATATATATATATATATAGTTTTATACATAGAAACATGTATAAAACAGAAACTTCCATAGAAATGTTTTGATTTTTAGCTACGAAAACTACGATATTGTCGAGTTAAGGAAAGATGCCTGTTTTAGTTGTTCATATTGAAGAAATAATAAGAATAGGGAAACATCAGATTGAAAACTGATCAAATTAAAAATAATATTTTAAATAAACCGTTTGCATTTTTTTGGTCTGGAGGTTTGGACGCGAACCTATTCCAAGTTGCACCTAATTTAGAGGTTGTCAAAACAGCTACATTACAGGTTAAAACGTAGGGGCCGGATGTCATAATGTAGAGGAGGTGATAGAGGAGTATTAGGGGTGTATATAAAAGAAAAGGATACCGGGGAAAAGGGGGTGATATCCTAATTGAAGCCACATACAGTAAAACTAAAAGTGGCCCCATATATTTTTGTACGAGGTTACGCAATTTTCCAGGAAAAACTTACTATATATATATATATATATATATATATATATATATATATATATATATGAATGATAAAAATAAAAATTGGATAAAGTACAGTATTTATTTATACATTCAGTATTCAAACAAGAAATATAATATATTTTTCTTTTCTTTAAACCATGGAATTTCTAAAGTGAACTCTTTTATCAGAGAAAAAAGTCAGCAAAATTTGTATTACTGATTAGCATAGATTTGAAAATATAAAAAGTCTTGAACAAAAAACGTCTTCAATGAAATTTGGGTAGATATATATCATTTGTCTATGTAAATATCCTAGGAATCACACAGAAGAAGCATATATGAACATTGAGTTGTAATCCATAGAGTTCAGATGGTAAAATTCAATATCAAGAATATGAAAGGATCAGAATGAAGTCCAAAATAAAAATCAGTTAGAAATAAAATGAATTACCAAAAACAAAAAAATAATAATAGACACGGAAAGATATATATATATATATATTAATTTATTGGGTGAGTCATTTTATTATCAACTGCTTTTTTATTTTGGACTTCAGTATAATGCTTACACTCTCTGGATATTGAATTTTACCATCTGAACGCTATGGATTACAACTATGTATCAGTAAAAAGGATCTTTCGATGTCTTCATATGATCGTTGAACGCCGCTGAAGCATCATACTTAGTGGGGACCTATAAAGTTTACAATATCACTGAGAATGATAATATAGATAGAAGATATGAAGAGTTCGAATGCAAAACGCGATAAATCCAATTCGTTTAAATTGAGACATGAAACAATAAAAGTACGAATATAGTAAATCTAGCCTTTGACTAATAGCTTAGTTTGATTGAAAACAAAACGAAATGATGCCGCTATCATATTATGTAAAACATAATTATTGGATGTGGGCGAATGTGGAAATGCAACGCTTTTTGTAGTGATAGTTTCGTAATTTTGAAAATGGCGTTTATCGCGTTTTGCATTCGAACTCTTCATATATACAATTATATAAAGACAACAGTTTGCTGATAATTAAGTGCGACCAAATTAGAAACTCAGAGGATTCTAGGACGTTTTTAGTCAGTGTCATACTTACATCGTGCTACATGATGGAAATTTTTTTTTCTGAAGCAAAAAAATGTCAATTGGTATAAAATATAGATGTTTGATACTTTTAGCTTTGTACGGCCTCCAGTGGGGCCGTCGGCGAAGGAAGCAGACACTTTAAACATGTATAAATTATTTTCCTTTGTTCATGTCTATTTATATTATTTACATACTGGTAAATCTTTTTAAGAATTACAGGAGTGAACAATAATTGCATGTACTATGTATTTCTAACCTTCTGTCTCTCTCTGTTCATCATGTTGTGGGAGAGACTATTTCCCAACTAGATTTAAACTCGTGTAAAGGTTCTGAAGACGCTAAGTAGTAGTAGTGGTAGTAGTAGTTTTTTTGACAACAATTGGAAATATTTTTTTCTTTCTTATTTCTCGTTATATTTTCGCATACAAAAAGTTAAATACAAAAAAATAATGCTAACATTCCGGATTTTAATTCTGTATTTTAATAAAGTACGTTATAACCCATACACTTCAAAGGTAGCAACAGCGTTTGTATGAATGGGTAAACATTTATAAATAGAATAATATACTATATCCAGGGCACCTGAATCTAGACATGGCAATTATAATGACATGATATTATATGTAATAAACTTCGACTAGACACAGCCACTGTAAATTATTTCACTTTCTTCATATTTAGAACTAAATGGAAATTTAATGATTTTCAAGAAAAAACCTTTCCGTGGAACATAATACCGCGGTGTTGCGTCGCGTTTTCAAGTGCAATATTAACAAATTGTTGTTGAGCCGTCCTCTAAAAATGATCAAATTCTTCGCAGTTTCAACGATTGTAAACAATACTCGCAGTGTTGCCTCACCGTCTACATAAAAAAACCTCAGTAATCCTTATTCTTCAGTGGATTGTGAATCTATATAAGCGGTCACTTATTTGTACATGAAAACAAATTCAATTTACACAATGTACAAAAATAGAGACTAAACTTAATTAAGGGAAAATTTTAAAAATCGCAAATATTAAAAATAGGTTCGCATTCTTTGGTTGAATTACTTTACTAGAGAGAAAAGTTGAATAATTAAAGACCTTCAAAATATATAAGTGGATGTAATTATATCAAACATACTTTGGTACTCATCCAGATAAGCACATAAGTTAAAATCCACATGGTGTCAGTTAGGAATAGAGTTAGGGTTAGGGTAGGGTTGGGTCCTAATCTGGATAAGTACCGATGCATTTTATAATATCCCACCTCAAATTGTAAGATGTATTTACAAGAAAAGATTAAAAAATCAAATCTATTCTGTAATAGAGAAATATATGTTTTGAATGATTTGCTTAATCCCGTTAAAAACATCTCTAATTAATTTTTTTATTTAGAATAAACTGCATTAATTTAGAAATAAATATTAGACTATAAGTAACTTCCATGAACATGGTTTGTTTCCTAAACTTTCCCATTTGTGGAACGCAAAATCACAGGTTTGTTTCCCAACGTACTATAAGATTGTCGTTTTAAAATCCAATGTTAACAAATACTTGTTGATCCGTCCCTTACATAATTAAATTGTGTCCATAACAAACATGGTTTCAAATCCTCTCATGATGATGTGCATCGTCCAATTGACATACTCATACACCCTTATTCTCGTGTAACATCCAGGCCTTGAGTAATGCTGACCCATTTAGTTAAAAGTGAATATTCTGTAAATACATACTATAATAAATATAGGATTGTATTCAAAACTGTAAAATATTTGCGTGTGTTGGTTGAATATGTTTTCTAGTTTTTTTAGTACATTTCGACATGTGTGTAAAACCTTGTTTTGCGATTGTGTAAAGAGTGAACGCATTGTCAAGTGTATAAAGATTGAACATCCATTCATGGCGCTCTCGGCGTTTAATGTTTTTTATTTTTTTTATTATTTCACTTACATAGAAAGAAGGGCCGATGATCCCAATGTATTCAGCTGCCAACAACAGCGGTCGAAAATTGAATACCGTGATATTAACCAGTCTGAAAACATACTCGAACAGCAGAATATTATGTAAGCTAAGTGGGGAGACATATGTTCTGTTTACTTAGGTTTCCTTTCCAGGTTTAAATTTGCCTGCTGGGAATAATTCATGTCCAGCTTTCATTTCCTGCATTCGGAATACTTAGAATCGGGAAGAAAAATCTTTATTTGCATTAGTAAATTATGCTTATCATTCACATCCACTGCTTGTTGACATTTTTCACCCTGTTTTTTTCTGTTATATATATATATATATATATATATATATATATATATATATATATATATGTGTGTGTGTGTGTTAATTATTTATTATCTATAAAGGAAACCCACGTTCACGTGTGTTTCACGGACTACTAATCTTAAGCATGGCTTTTGGCAAGATTCGAACCCGCGACCACATTGTCTGTTTTCTATCGTGTTACCTCCGGGCCAGCTCATATATATATATAACAAATATTACATTATATATAACTACAGACGACGTCGTTTCGAGCTTATAGATCTCATAACGGTCATGAGGCGTGAATTCGGTGCACAGCCACTTTTGGATCTGTACGCTTTCACCCTACCCTCTCAGCCATTTCAAATTACTATGTGGTACGGAGAATACAACTTAGATTTATGACGTTACAGCTTAAACATTAAGACAGACTAGACAACTCCACGACCTTACAGAGTTATGCTTGATAGCTAAGTGAAATTTTCATTTTCAATATCTCCTCTAACAGTGCTCAACTTTAATTTTACTTAAAGGGGCTTAGTATTAATATTTATAAACTAATATTTAAATGTATATGCTGACAGTCGACGCTGTTTCGAGCTTATAGCTCTCTTCTGTGTAGGGGAGTGATACTTTCCGACGGCCATGAAGCGCGATCCCGGTTCAGATAGCCAGGTTTGGATATACACGCTTCACACTACCTTAACCGTCATTTCAAATTACCACGTCGTACAGAGAAATTTACTTATATTTATGCCATTAAACCTCAAGGCAGGCCAGGGAACTCGACGTCCATACTTAGAGTTATGCTTTATAGCTAAATGAATGACTATTTTTAAATATCTTCTAACATTCCTCAACTTTAATTGAGTGAACATTATATTTTTTGAAACCATCACCAGTTAAATGGTCCGGCCACCCACCCACAGTCTAATAATATTTTTAAATAAATATTAAATTAGATTTACTTACAGACGACATCGTTTCGAGCTTATTGCTTTCTTCGGTGTAGGACAGTGATAAGCTCAAACGGCCATAAGACGCTAACCGAGTTCACAGAGCTTCCTCGGGATCTGCACGCTTTCACACTACCCTCACGGCTATTGCTAATTACCACGTTGCACGGAGAATTTTTCTCGTATTTATGCCATTAAACATTAAGAAAGACTAGAGAACGATGACATTACAAGAAGTTATGTTCAATAGCTAAGTTTCAATGTTATCTATAGGGGCTTAATAACAATATTATGAACACATATTGAATTATATATATAAATATGTATATATATATTTATGTGTGTGTGTGTAAAAATATATATATATATGATATATATATATATACATATATATATATTTATGTTTGTGTGTAAATATACATATATATGTATACATATATATACATATAGTTATGTGTGTGTGTAAATATATATATATATGTTATATATACATATATATGTATATATAGACATATATATATATATATGTGTGTTAATATATATATAATATATATACATATATATACACATATATATGTTAATATATATACATATATATATACACATATATATGTTAATATATATATATAATATATATACATATATATATACACATATACATACGTGTGTGTAAATAAATGTGATATATATATATACATACACATATATATATATGTAAGTGTAAATATATATATATATAATATATATACATATATATGTATGTGTGTGTGTGTAAATATATATATATATATATATGTGGGTGCGTGTAAATATATATATATATAATATATGTGTGTGTTTAAATATATATATATATATATATATATGTATGTTGGTGCGTGTAAATATATATATATATATGTGTGTGTTTAAATATATATATATATATATATATATACATATTATTTCGTGTATTTAGATAACATGTTATAATGATATATAATTGTTTATGCATCAGTTTCCAGTATTTACTTCAACGGTGCTAAATACGTTAGTAAAGATGAGTAGTACGTTATGAAATATATTTATGGAAAATAAGCAACATAGAGTCTTCCGCGTTTCATCCCCGTAGGGAATAGTCAGGCTAAAATGTATGCAGTTTGTGTTGCCAGGTGTTTTTATATATACACGTGGTAGTAAATCCTATAGTTAACTAATCATCATTTTTGTTATTCTCAATGCCAATTGTTGGCCTTCTCACAAACAAAGGTTCGGTTGATTTTACTTCCTATTTCCTATTCTGTTGTTCTGTTTCTTTTTTGTGTCTAAATAATGGGTGACCTTATTTTTACACATGCTTGCTTGTATTTCTATTGTAGGTTTTAGTTTATTTTTTTGTTTATTTTTTTAAATTAATTTATCATGTCTTTACCTTAATGTGCATTTAATTTTGTTTAAGCTGTTGTTTGCTTTTTCACTTCCACAGTCTAATAAGTTTTGGGGGTCTTTAATGTTTAGTATTTTAAATTTCTCATTCAGACATAATCGAAAGCATAGTCGTCTTAATTTCTAAATGTACTGGCCGTATTATTTTCCATTAAATTATTTCTTTCAAATCCTAATAATAATTTGCTAGTGCTGTGTTAATTCGGCGTTCTTTGTTTTTAAATGTGCTGTGTGATCGTAATATTTTGTTTTAAAATCTAGGAAGCTCATACTCACGTACTACTTTATTTCGAGACAACAAAGAAACACCGATGGACCACCTTACAGAAGAGAGAACAATATGATAGGAAATAGGAAGTAAAATTAACCGAACCTTAGTTTGTAGTAAGTCCAATGTTTTGCTAAGAGAATGACAAATAATCTAATTGGTTAACTAGCTAGACTAAACGCCACTTGTATATATAAACATCCCGCAACATAAACTCCATGTATTTTAGGCTTACGATTCCCTACGAATCGACTGGAATTTCTTGCTCCAGTTTTAATAGTGTGTTTGTGTCCTTATTTCTACTAGCATGTTTTCGTTTTCATCCTCAATTAAAAAAACTAATTTTCCATATTGTTTCACATTTGTATTACGTATTTCGATAATGATTAAACAGATATTTATTATTAAATAATTACTTAAAGCCTCCTTTTAGATATGCACTTTTAAAATAAAATAAATAAGTTCTTTAATCTAAGGTAAATGCGAAGTATCTATCCACTTAATCTTTTGAACACTGTTAAGGCGGCTGACTATATTGCCGATATTAAATGACATTAATAGGCTGTATTTCTCGGCTTGTCGCATAACTGTTGAAGTTGGCCTCTTGGCTACAGCGCTCGGGTTTGTGTTAAAAGTCTCCGAGGGTTCGAATCGCGCTGAACTTATATCTTTCACACTGACGACCAGATTGGGATGAAACGTATACGTATGTAGATAATCATTGAATAAAACATATATTTTTAAATCAAATGTTCTTATAGAAAACGCCGCAGACAAGACAGGAATCTATTTGATGTAAGAAGCTAAAATAATTACCACTTCAAGGTCAAAACCTAGCCAACGATAAGTGTTAGATGGGTAGATTATAACTCATAAAACAGAAATACTTCCACCTTTGTTAGAAACATCGCTCATGGAATGTCATTACTAAAGGACAACATAAGAGAAGCAAGAATTACGAGGCTGCCAAAAGTAAACCCCAGATCTAATTTCTTATAGCACTATCTTTGGGCTGGACGACCCGGGTTCGATCCCAATCACGGCATGCGAATTTTCGGTTCTGAAAACTCCCTCTGTCCACCCAGCAGTAAATGGGTACCTGACTAAAACTCAGGGAAGGTTCAAGGCAGCGGAAGGAGAGGGTTGGGCCCCGCCTTCCATATGCTGTGCCCTAGACACGGTGATTCTTAACAAATCACCGCCGCTACGGCGATGGATAGCTATGTGACCTTTACCTTTTATGTCAGTAGCGTCAGGAAATCAATAAACAGGGAGGGAGTTCCAGAGTCCAGCAGCACGAGGAAAGAAGCTTTTGGAGTAGAAAGCTCTACGGCATCTGGGGACATCCACAGTGTATGGATGGGATTTGGCAGATTGTCGGGTTGGTCTAGTAAATTTACGTCGTGGGGGCACCAGAGCAGCAAGTTAATCAGAGCACATTCCATTGAAGTACTTGTAAAACAGGCACAATGAAGCAACATTGCGGCGAGTGGACAGAGGCTGGAGCTTGGTGGATAGTAAAGACCCTATCAAGTTAGCAACTCTTTTTTGGACCTTGTCTAAGAGGGAGAGACTAGCGGATGATGCACCAGCCCAGATGTGGCAACAATACTCCATGCATGCGCGGATAGGGGCTTTGTAGAGATATACGATAATGTCAGGTGTGAGAAGTTTACTGGCACGGTATAGAGAGCCCACCTTCTTTGAAGCAGCCCTGGCAATGTTTTCGATGTATTTATTTAAATTCATGCTATCTGTGAAAGTTTGAATGATGAACTCTCAGGTAAGGTGTTATTTGCCATGACAATCGATGGTTGAAGAGGTTTCTTGTAGTTATTGAAGGAAAGTAGATTTGTCTTTGCGGCATTAAAGTTACCGTCCATGTTTTACCCTATTCCACTACAGACTGGAGGTCATTTTCTAAGGATTTAACCATTGCCTTAGATATGTGCACGTCTGTTTTGCCACAGAATTATCGACTTGGTGATATATATTATTGGTGTATTAGTGCGTATGCGTATATAATTGTATTTTGAAATATTTGTTTATTCAGATAATTTACTTAAAATAGTATAGCTTTAAGAAGTTTTTCTGCAGATAATACGCTAGTTATTAAATTAATATAAGTAAAGATGTCAAATATTACCACTTGACATTATTAGACTTGAATTAATTGATACCTATAGATTTTCATAGATTATAAAATTAATCTAAAATAGAAAATATGAAATAATATAAGATTAATTATAAAGAAATTAATCGACGTAATTGCATAATTCTCCTCATTAATTATATTTTTAGAATTCATATTGTATTAATGTTTTACAATAAGAATATAGAGTGATTATGTGTGTATGTGTGGTGTAAATATTATGTGGATGTATGTGTATGTACATTATATATGTATATATATATATATATATATATATACCGCCGTTAATGTGTTAAAATTATCATTGTTAATAAGCTGTGCAGAACTGGCCTAGCGGTTAGCGACGTTGGACTTGGTTGGAAAATACTTGTAGTCCAGGGTTTCGAATCGTGTGACAGGTGGTGAATAGTCGTACTTCTATGCTGATGAGTCTTGATTAAAAAAAGACGAAACGTATATGTCCATAGATAAAAATATAAACAATAACAAATATTTATATATATATATATATATATTTATTTATATCTGTGTGCGTATATATGATTACATATGTATAATAGTCTGTGTGCGTATAATTTTAGATAATATTTAGGTTGTGGATAATTTCAAATAGATCCCCTTTCTTAGAATCCAGACAAACTGAACATTTCTGACACGCGTTTAATCGTTAGTTTTCTCTTTCTTCTTCCTTCTCTATATCTGTCTACTTGTTTCTTTCTTTTTTCCTAGTGAGCTTGAAAACGTGATGTCTCCTGACCGATTTTGTTTAAACTAAATGTGTGTTTAATAGTTACATATATATGTGTATATGAATATGCATTGTTATGATTATGTGTGGGTGGTGATGCGTGTATGTACATAAAAGGTGTACATATTTAGGTTTGCCCTTGTATGCGTGTGAGTAAGGTTGTCTGTATGTAATGTAATCTTCTCTCGCAATATCTCCATTCGCTAAGTGTCATAATGTAATAAGTTTTTTTGACACGGCCGGTATTATTTGAGAAACTTATCCCTCCCCTTCGATGTCTGTATGAAATAATGTAAGTCTCCCTCCCTAGCTAAATATGAGATTTAAATTGTCGCCAATTCCCCCTCTCTAAAAAGATGTATCAGATGGGTTGTTACTACTTCTCCCTATAATTGTATTTGAATTCTCGAGGTTGAATTAAATTGTTTTCTTTTAGTCTCAAAAATATAATTATCTGGATTGGATGCTTGATAAAAGCACAAGGTTGAAATAAATTATTGCATCGATAATTATGTAATTTCGTGTTATTATATTTTATGTTATTCTTGCTCTGTTTACCACATTGAGCTCTCATACCCGGATTCCTCCTGAAATTATTCCATTATAACACAAATATATATATATATATTAATTCGTTAAATTCCAATTACCCAAATTCAGTCTTTTATCATAATATTTCTTTTGAAATGACAGGAATTGTTTTACAATGTGCAAGATGTTACAATCACAAGCAATTACATGCTGTTTTTTAGAAACCCCAACAACTATATTAATGAACATGTTACATCATGCAAAAAGTTCAAGAATAAAAAAAAACAATATATACATATATATTTGTAAGAATAGTAAGAAAACCCCAAACAGAGAGCTCGATTATTAAGAAATGTTCTAAAAATAAAAGCGTAATATATATATATATATATATATATATATATATATATATATATATATATATATATATATATATATATAGATATATATATATATTACATACGCATAATCTAAATAAATAAATGAATGTAGCATACTTTTTCATCCATCCTAACTAAATTAACATAAAAACAGGTTCTTGTTATTGAATTCTATGATACCGTATGTATAAGACATTGGAAATATCCTCAAACATATTTGGAGGTTTTGAATTTGCATATACATTTCATAAAGAGCTTCTAATAAATTAATAGCCTATACTGTAATAGGCACTTGTAATAATATTTATTTCATATATACGCAATATTTCCGTCGATAGTAAAAGATTTTAAGTCGCTAAGAACAGATATTTACAACATATACTACACTTTGATCTTAGCCAAGGAGGTCGCATATTTGTTATTTTATTAGTTGTTTTATTTAATGGCTCAGTAAAATATGTTTGCTCGTTTTTTTGAAATAATTAAACGAAATACACGCACACCATCCTTTATTTTAATAAATAAAACACGGAATAATAAAGACATAGTTTTTAAACAAAATTGTCCCTTTTACGACGTAAAATGTAAAACAAAAAATACTAAACTAACAAATTATAAGTTTTTCTAATCGAAAAAAAGTTGTACCTAACATAAAATCAACAAGTAAACCAATAAAATACAGTGAACACGATTCTAAATTAAGTTATTTAATTGCTCAGTAAAATATTTTCCAAAAAGGTAGTAATTTTTAAATCAATTTTTTTTTAATTAAGCAATTTTATTCAATAAATTTGTGCTTTAAAACACATTAATAAGATTGAATAAACAACAAAACAAAACGTTTTAATTAAAAAAATCAAAGTAGATAAATCCTTTTTTAGCGTCTCATACGATAAATATCAGGGAATGTGTTGTGTACATGTTATTAATCAAATAACGCGCCCCTGGTTTGTGCCCATCTCTCTCTATCTCTCTCTTTACTCTCTCTTTATCTCTCTCCCTTTCTTGACCAACAACTTTCTGTGCGTTCGAAATAGAACGTCATACTAAATAACTAGATAACCAAATCAGGTAACCAACTTTTGGAGTTCACGTCTGCTGTTTCCTCATATTCCATTACAAACTAACTTAATAACGTAACTCAATTACATAGATGAAAACATGTACTATTCATCTTTTTTATTAAGATTATTATTATTTAGGAATATATTTTAAGTACATTTGGAAATCTAAAAAAAAACAATCATGAGTGTATATTTGCGAATATTAATTTGTTAGAAGCTTTAAAACAAATTATGTTAATTTGAAAGATGCGTGATGTTTGGGAAAGTTTTTTAA
>OY744516.1:164662521-164675021 GCA_963556195.1 Sepiola atlantica | reverse complement strand
TTTTATTTACGTGCCTCTTCTCGAAGGCAGAGTTAGACATAAGCTATGTTTTTAATATGGAGAAAATCCAGCTTCCCATGAAGAGAGACTCAAGATTTAGACACACGTTTTTTTTTTTAAATGGCTCAGTCTAGAAGGATTTCTTCTCCACCAACCAAGGACAGAAAGGATAATCTGTAGTATCAGAACAGATACGCTCGCTTCCCTTGTTTGGTATTTTAGTCCTCACATTTCATGAACGATGTTTCTGACAAAGGGGTAAGAATTGCTGTTTTCTGGGTCTGAATCTATTAATCTAACACTTATCGTTGGCTAGTTTTTGTTCTTTGGCTTGTTTTTTTTACTCCTTGCATGATGAGGCTTCTACTGCGCAAGTGCTTTAGTAAACAAACTAAACAAACTTCTACTCTTTTATATAAATCGCTATGAAATTTGAAAAGTTGTTTTTATCTGAAACTCGCAAATATATGCTCCCAGTGATGCTAGGCTGGGAAAGTGAAATCATGATGCACGAACTGCATACACCGAACCCCAAAGTAGGAGGTATTAACGAACATATACTGCACTAATCCTCAAAGGAAGAGGTCATTTTTGGTAGGATGGTATCATGACAACAGTACAGGTACTACAATACCCCTTCCAAAATAGAGGAGGTAATACCTGGGAGGATCTCCCTATGAAAGCAGAAGGTAATGCCTGTGAATATAGTATCATAGCAAAAGAAAAGATACTACACTACCACATGCCCCCCCCCCTAAAAAAGAAGGTAGTCGCTGGGGAGATGGTCTCATGACAAAAGAACAGATACTACATTAACCCTCCCTCACAGGAGGATGTAATCCCTACAAGGACGGCCTTGTAACAACAGAACCGATACTACAATAACCTATCCCCATTAAAAGATAATACAATAGTAGATTTAATCAGTTTGTTAGGGGGAGGGTGGGAGGTTCATTCATTTATAAATGCCGAGTTATAAACACATATTTTTATAGTGTCTTTGTCTTTACCCTAAGATCCCACTCCTCATTTTAATTCAATGAATTTCTGTAAATAAATGTATTTATGAAAAGAAAGTTTGTTTTTTTCTACAATTTGAAGATATTTTAAGTTGGCTGTCACCCCCGAGTAAATGTGGTATTGTGGTGACCGAGATGGCTCTAGCTAAGAGTAAGACATTTTTATAACTGTTCAACAATGATGACAAACGCCCTACCTTTTACCCCCACTTTTGATCGCCTTGTGCCTAATTTGTTCGTAATTTAAATTGTTATATTTTGTGCAAATAAATAATTCAAAGTGTAGTATCTGTTCTCAGCATCTCATTTACTCTTTTACTATCGACGAAACTATTGGTTCAAACAGTAATTAAAAATTTAAAATAACATACTAATACAGCATCGTTAACAGGAGAGAAGGAGGAAAAGAGAGAGGAAGAGAAAGAGAGCGACAGAGAGGGGGGAGTGAGATTAGTTTATTTTCTTAAGTAAAACTTATCTCGCGTTTGTTGTTTACATTACTCGGGTATTGATATATAAAAATAAACAAATACGCTAGTGGCGGCTTACTTTTACTAAGACGCAACTAGCGTATTTGTTTATTTGTGTTGTTTCTTATTAGTGGTGGTGTTTTGATTTGTTTGTTTTTTATTGGAGGGGGGTAAGTTTCACTTCGATTAGTTGTTTTCGGTCCGTACAGTTAGATTTACCCTGCGTGTGATAACAGTAGGAAACCAATTGTTATTGATAAAAATAAATTACTATTTCCTCGGGCAATACCGGGTAGCCCTGCTAGTTAAAATAATGAACTTTTCAAACACGAAATGTGAAAATTTTGGTAATTTCGAAACATTTATTTAATCTTGTAAATGTGAAAAGTTGTCTTTTGACTGGCAATTTACAAAAATCTAGTCGGCCCCTTTTCTTGAGAGCGACTGATATTTGACACATTTAAACGACGTTAGAAAACGTTTAAAAATAAAAGCTAAATATTTGTCCAGAAAAAAACAATATTACGAAAAAAAACATCTGTTAGATTAAATTAAAAAAAAACCTTGACTTAAAAAACCATACCAAATAATAGTTAATTAATAAAATTAACTTTTAAACCTTGCGAATCTCATACCACATGTGCATAAACAGTATATACAAAGATGGTGCGTCTATTAAATGATTTGAATTAATTGGAAATATACCATTTTGACTTTACCGTTCGTGCGAGAAATTAGTCCAGCTTTCGCATTTATTCATTTACATCATATAATTTATTGAATAAACGCTCACGATTTAATTAAAAATCTTTAATTCTTTGGAATTAAAACAATTTTCCTTACAAAAAGTCTTTTACTCGTAGGAGGGTCCCCATAGTTGCATGCAAAAGTGGGGCGACGGGCCGTTGGTCCCGGGCATCTAAAATATTCAAATCATATTTACACCATCACCATTTATCATAATATTTTCAGCGGTAGAACTAATTAGAGTTTGGGGGCATCACCAGGGTATCACGCCACTAGCTCCCCATTATATATTTCTATGCGTGTGTGTGTGTGTAGAGGGGGTTGACTGACCTAGTATTGTCATTTGTTACGTCTACAGTTTTATAAATTAGGTTCTATGAGATATTTTGAAAAATGAGAAATTGGCATAATCCATCAAATGGGACAGAAAACAAAAACTACAGCTAAAACCATGCTGTTTGTATATTTTTAATAATCAGTGTGCTTGCCATTCATACAGGATTGTAGAGGTTTCAGTGAGAGCGTTGGAGTGCTTGGGCTCGGGCCAATTTAAGGGCGTAGCAGCGCTGACCTTTGATCATTCGGTACATTGCTAAGTTCAAATATAACCAATTGGAGGTGGACGAACACATTCAGCAAAACATTATGTAGCCAGAAGAAACTATGATGAACACGCATACACGATCACATATATATATATATTTGCATAGCTTACTACCTAGCTCTACTTACGTATCGAGCACTGTTGAAGTAAATACTGAAAATTGATACATGAAAAAATATATCTCCTCATAAAATTTCATGTGGATACATGAAATAGTAATATATATATATATATATATATATATATATATATATATATTATGAGTTTGAATTACTTACTGGATAAGTTTTAATTACCTACTAGACAGCATCTTCTAATGTATTCGATTTTTCTATACAAGGGTTTGTCAGGACAACCTGACTTGAGGATACTTTACCCTACAAGTAAACCCTGACCAAATATTAAAAATAACATAGTATTCCAAGCCCAAATAAGAGCACCTCGACCAGGATATACACTAGCTCGTACGAGGAATGATGCGCCTGCTCTATGTAATGTTGCAGCAAGTAACAGCACTTAGCTGGATACTCAACCGGATTATATTAATCCTTGCCATGGAATCCGGTAAGCCCCAAGAACACAAGAAAGATATACTATAGAATAGTTAATTGGTCAATTGGGGGAAAGGACATGAACGTTCTTAATTTCTTCACCAAATCAACGTTTAACAGGTAGAGGATTACTTTAATGGAATATTCGAATATCTATGTATCTCATATAGAGATCAAGTTCTTGACCCAGAAAGATGCTCTATAATTTCTGAGAACTTGTACTGAAGTAAAATGAAGAAAAATGTTGGACATATGACTATCAAAATATATCTATTTATATAAATATAGGTATTTGCATATGTAGATTTGTATGTAGAGGATTCCCTTCTAAACTAATTAACCGATCATTATAAACGTGTGGGGTCAAATAACTTACCAAAACATTAAAATAGATCGAGCGTCCGAAAGGTTCACTGGGATGAAAAATAGATGAAGATGGGGCATGAACATAAATGAAATGATAATAACCCTATCACTGGAAAGACATACGAGTGAGAAAGAGTGTGCGTGTGTGAATGTGTACGCGTGATACTATGAACGTTGTCCCCGCTTAGAACCAGAACCTTTGCCAATGATAGGAAATGACTCACCAACGCACGCAAAGGCAATCGAGAAATAGTATGACGCCTGATCATTGGTGGTAAATTTCCGCTAATCAGTCACTCTGAGACAAAGAACGGGCGTTTTAAAAGTGGCCGGGTAATTTTACGCCAACTGCTGACTAAGACAAAAGGTCAGACATGGGATTGCTGGTCGTGAGTTAAGATGTTTATGAGCCAGAGTTGTTTGCGACAGTTTGAGTTTTACGGCAGTTCGCGGCAGTTGACGAATTTAAGTTAGGTTTTGCAGCAGTTGGCGGTTCGGAGAGGAGACGATTAAATTTGAGCAGATCGAACTAAGAAAACAACGAGACAGCTATCAATAAAATACGTTTGGAGGCGTCTATAGTATCACATGTGTATATAAGCAGTAGTGTAGGACTGTGTGGGAATATTAATAAATAAATGTGTCTGAGCGGATATACACCTGGCCTCTTCCACTATTTCTCCGCTCCCCTTTTCCTTTAACCAAAACCATATGCAAAAATAAAATCGCAGCTGATACATGTATGCATATATGAAGCCAATAATGCTTGTATAAATAAAACATATATATTATAATACACCCCTCTCTCTCTCAAAACATGTTCTCTCTCTCTCTAAACATTTATTTTCTTACTTTCTCTAAACATTTCCCCTCTCTCTCTCTCTCTAAACATTTATTTTCTCTCTTTCTCTCTCTTTCTAAACATTTATTTTCTCTCCCTCTCTCTCTTTCTTTTTTTATTTTTTTCTGTGTATATATATATATATATATATATATATATATATATATATATATATATATATATATATTATATACATATATATACACATTTAATTTCTTTGTGGTCTGAGTTTACATTGATTTCGTATTTTCTTGATATATTGATTCTTTAAAACTGCCTGTTTTCGAGAGAGGATATCTTGTTCTTCTCGCTTTTTATGCGCTACAATTTATACCTTCATATTTTCCTTGTTTACATTTTAGATTTGTTCCCTGCTTATAAGTACTTTTCTCTAACCCTGTTGTTTTTTCTTTGGAAAAAATGGTGTTTATTACTTTTTTTGTCGAAAGCTTTTATCTTTGTTTTGTGCGTATTTGTCGGACATGTTTTTATATCGTGTATTGCATTATTTAAGATTTATGAGCTACATACAGCACAAAAAACAGTTCTGCAATTTCTCTGTATCTCTCTCTCTCTCTCTCTCTCTCAATATATATATATATATATATATATATATATATATATATAGTTTGTATGTGCTTATGTGTGTCGAGGTATTACAGTGAAATGGTCGATCTCAGAGCTAAACTAATCACAGATTTTGAATCTTAGATCGGATGTCCTTATCGATGCCAGAAGTAATATGCACCCTTTTCAAAACTCAATATTTAAAATTAAAAGTAAGTAAAAATAACATTAGAAACAAATGTCTCGACGAGTTCAGCGTTTTCTTTCTAGTTTAGTATTTAATATTATTAGCCAACAGAAAATCATACTGTTCACTTTCAGTAAGAAAAATACATAAGTAAACAATAAGTCAAGATTGTTTAAGAAGGTTAAAAAGACAAATTATTCTCATTTTAATTGTAGTCGTGTTGGTAAAGAGTTCGTAGTCAGTTCCAAAATTGTACATCATTATTCAGGATGTGAAACTCACAAGACAATATTTTTTTTGTTGCTATATCGTTATTTTCTATCCAGTATCGATCATAATAAAAACAGTTTTAATAATGAAATTTAAAATATATTTTTTGTTGTTTACAGTAAGGAACAAACGAAACCTTTTTGTTCCTTTAAACTGATGTGCAAAAAAGAGAGGTTGAGGCATTCGGCTTTGACGGGCACTTCAGCTAGTGTCACTATATAGTATTCCATGAAAAATGCCAGTACACTGAAATCATATGCCCTTAATAGGGTTAAGATGAAAATTCAAATACACTAAATGTACAAAAGCAAGGAAATTCCCAAATGTTTACACTTTTATTGTCATTAAGGGTATGACTACATATCACCCAAACCATTTCATTATCACATCACTATAGTATACCTCTATATGCATGAGTGGATGAAGTGTGTGAGGTGCGCTGAAGACCAATTCCTACCAGTAAAATACATAGCCTTGTGTTGCTCGCATACCCTTAATGACAATAAAAGTGTAACAATTTGGGAATTTCCTTGCTTTTGTACATGTAGTGTATAGGAATTTTCATCTTAACCCTATTAAGGGCATATGATTTCAATATACTGGCATTTTTCATGGAATGTCACTACTTTTGTAAAGGCAATGCCTTCTCATAACTGATATAGTTGGTAGTTTGACTAATCAAGGTATATGGTAAACTGAAATTAAAATGCCATCAACTAGACACTAGAACCTCTATCTTTGCCAAGGATCAACTGAATCCATCAAATGGTCGATAAGATATAGAATAAAGTGTATGAATACTGGTCATTTTTAAGGTTTTTTTTAATTCTGAGGAAAACTAAGGTATATGGTAAACTGAAATTCAAATACCATCAACTAGACACTAGAACCTCTATCTCTGCTAAAAATCAGGTGAATCCATCAAATAGTTGATGAGATACAGGGTGGCACATACGTACGTACGTACACACAGATACCATGATTTCATGATTGAACTTTCTGGATCTCTGGGTTCCCTTGACTAATGATGCTGAAATTCTACACACTTATAGAACCTATCAAATAACAATGTTGTGCAAAGTTTTAGCTAATTTGGTTTATTGTTTTTTTAGTTATGATTGATCAAAGAAATGAGATTTCCAGCATATACCATTCGTGCAGTCTATTAAGGGATAGAGCGCTCTCGCGCCTCCCTTGATTTGGTGAGAGTGTCGGGCACTTCAGGTAGTGTAACTATATAGTATTTAGTGACTTTGACAAGCACTTAAAGTAGTGTTACTATATAGTATTTTGTGACTTTGACGGACATTTCTCTAGTGTTACTATGTAGTATTATTTGACTTGGACAAGCACTTCAGTAAGTGTTACTACATAGTATTTTGTGACTTTTACGGACACTTTAGCTAGTGTTACTATATAGTATTTTATGACATTAGCAGTCACTTCAGCTAGTGTTACAATACACTATTTTGTGATTTTTACGGACACTTCAGCTTGTGTTACTATATAGTATTTTGTGACTTTGGCGGCGACTTCAGCTAGTGTTACTATATAGTATTTTGAGACTTTTACGGACACTTCAGCTAGTGTTACTATATAGTATTTTGGTACATTGGCATACCCTTGTCTTAGTGTCACTATATAGTATTTTGTGACATTGGCATACAATTGTCTTAGTGTTACTATATAGTATCTTGTGACTTTTACGGACACTTCAGCTTGTTTTACTATACAGTATTTTGTGACTTTGACAGACAATTGTACTAGTTTACTATATAGTATTTTGTGACTTTTACGGACACTTAAGCTAGTGTTACTATATATTATTTTGTGATGTTTAGGGCAACTTCAGCTAGTTATACTATATAGTATTTTAGAACTTTAGCGGACACTTCAGCAAGTGTTACTATGTTGTAATTTCTGACTTTTACGGACACTTAAGCTACTTCTATTATATACTATTGTCTGACTTTGACGGACACTTCAGCTTATGTTTCTATATAGTATTTTGTGGCTTTTACGGACACTTCAGCTAGTGTTACTATATAATATTTTGTTGTTTTTATGGACACTTTAGCTAGTGTTACTATATACTATATTGTGCATTTGACGGGCATTTCATCTAGTGTAGCAATACGGTATTTTGTATATTTTATAACAATGGATCAGAAGAAATCGAGTGCAAAACCGAAGGACACTAACATGAAGTATTAGGTCGTTATACTGAAACTGTTTATTTAAAGCATTTTTTATAAAAAACGCATTGTTTTATTTAACTTTAAAATTTAAAAGAAAGTTCACTATGTAGTAAATTTACTTTATTAAATAGATAGGGTACAAAGGCGCAATTTGGGTGGGGTATGATGGTGGTCGGCTTTCGGCTTCTTGGTATTTTGTGGCAATTTGTTTCAGTTATTAAAATATCACATTAACTATATGGGTAAAACCTACTTTACATTAAATATTTAGTGAACATAACTAAAAAGTTCGAATGGCACAGAAATAATGATGATCATTATTGGTTTCATTCATATACGAAACTGACCTCTTAGTCTAAATTCTGAAATAATTGTTTTTGTTCATTCTTGACTGTTGGAGAAATTGATTTTTTAAGAGGACGGCTTTACAAGAATTTGGTTACATTGAACTTTAAACCGGAAAAGTTATAGTCAGTCGGGTAGCAGCTCCGTTGTACTGTGTTCCACAAACAGGTAGTACTAGGAAAGAAACATCGCTCATCGAAATTCCGCTTTGTTCTAGGTAGACAGAGGGAGAAACGTAATTTATTGACAGACGTAATTTATTGCAAGACGTTTTTTTGTGAATGTTTTAAGAAGGCATAGAATCAAACTCAGCCGAGCACCTACCATGAAAGTCACGATAGAGTAGAGAAAGACCAACAACGTCTCTTTTGTGAGAAAGAGGCTGAAGGGTTGAGAACAGGACATGGATTTTGAAGTAGGTTTTGTACTCTGTCAATGCAAGAAACGTTGCTCTGCCCAGATGTGGCAACACTTATCCATCTAGGGAAGTATTTGTTTCTCATACAGGTAGAGTGTCAACAATTCATTATATGCTATTAACGCAAGTTGAGATTTACTAGAGTATTGATTTACTCCTATCCATGAGTTAGGCACAAGGCCAGTTTTTATCTTACTCACACAAGTAAGATGTGACCCAAGGTCGGGTCGGGAAAGTGGGGTTTTAAAAATTACCTGGGCAGCCCCGTCGGCATTCCCCGGTAGGGGCGCCTCAGGCAGTAAGCAATAAACTTACTCCTCCCCAAAAAGGGGAAGCGAAGCCTGGGAGGGTTGACCTCCTAGAACACTAGAGTAGCTGAGAACTACCGGTTCATACTTTTCACCTAGTGATTCGAATAGATTAATAGATTTTTCAAACGAGTTACCTAATAGTTAAAGTTAAGAAATGTTTAGAATGAACTGAATTAATAAAATCAGCGTCAAATACGTCCTAAACTGGATCATAGCTGCTACATCTGGGGGGGGGGGGTCACTCAGAGCTTTCTTTTCATGC
The DNA here is from genome assembly GCA_963556195.1 of Sepiola atlantica. Classification (NCBI taxonomy): domain Eukaryota; kingdom Metazoa; phylum Mollusca; class Cephalopoda; order Sepiida; family Sepiolidae; genus Sepiola; species Sepiola atlantica. The sequence goes on along the minus strand of OY744516.1, from coordinate 164,665,865 downwards.
CTTGACATGGTACAGAGCCGACTTTGAAATGTGATGGGGTGTCCTCTTCCCTACATGACCCTAATCAAAGAAGATATGTTACTATTCCTTTTCTACTCTATATTTATTTTAATAGTAGATGATCAGTCGAGCTCCATTCTATGGTGGTTCCTCCTGTAAAACATTCACACCAAGAATTCGTCTAGCAAAAACCACTTTAAATACTTTTTCTTTCTTTCATTGTATACCTAAAACTAAACGTACCTTCAATGAGCTAAATTTATCTCCAATAACTACCCGTTCGTGCAGCACACTGCCTTTGGTCTTCTCCCTAACTGACTAAACCATGGTCGTTTTCAAGTCTAATTTAATCACATTCTTGTTGAGCTGTCATCTCAAATAATATAATTCTGCCTAGTTTCAACAATTGTTACCAATCGTCATGGTGTGTATTTGGGCTTGGATAAGCGGTGACTCATTAGTACATCAAAACATAACTAACAAAGATATGCTCCGTTTGTATATTAAATGTAAATGATGAGTTTGCTAATGAAAAAGTGATTGTGCCACTTTCTTGGTGGTAGACGCTACACCCCAAAATACGGAGTAGTACATATCAAAATGGTCTCATGACAACAGAACACATACTCAAAAGAAAAAAATGTCTATGATAATGATATCATGACAAATGAATAGATACTAAATTACCTTCCAACACAAGAAATCGCAATTCTTGAGAGTATAGTTTCATTGCCACAGTACATATACTACACCTCCTGAATTTAGAAATCAAATCGGGCGCAATAAATCTTAAATAATGTAGTAAATTGAATTCAGTAATATATGAGAAAAGATTAGCTTGTGGCAGACGGATACGCAATCTTCATTAGTCATAGATGGAAGACGAATGATATACACAATTATTTTTGTGAGATATCGGCCTAAAATTCCCTTAGCAATACACGCTATACAAACGTCTATTTCATCCAACTGAAGTAATTTCATTCGAGAAATGTTATTTTTCTCACTTCCCAACTAGAAGGACAGATAAGTATCTAATTTGAACTTCAAAGTCAACTGAGGTCATTGGACTCATAATTCGTTTGTAACCTGTATTACCTACATTGCAGACAAACAATGGTCGTAAAATGATACGAATGAATGGTTAGGCCAAGTGATACTATAGCCGCTTATTACTCTCAAGGATATCAGAGGTCAATTCGGAATTCAATTAGCTATTTTAAGCCAACAGAAATATCATGGAAGGCGAAATACGTTTCTTTTTGTTCCTTTTTCATGTATCTGGTCTTAGAATTCGTCTATTCAATAGACCGATAAAAATGATATTCGAAACATAAGCGTGACAGACTATCGAAGATATGTTATGAAACGTACACGTGATAAACCAATAGAAATGCTATTTCAAACGTATGCTTAGCATTAGTATCATTTTGATTATTCCAGCAACTGTTATCATTTCGGATGTTCTTCTACACATTAAAAACAAGAATAGGCCAAATGCTCCTCAAATTCACACTGGAATTGTACGCAAAGACCCGTAATACAATGCATACAAGTGTTAAGTAATAATCAGTTCTAAGCGACAGTTTTCTGGAGATGACATGTCATTTTTTCAGTACGGGAGATACTAATAATACTGTTAGATGAACAGATTTTCATGTAGAGAACATATTAAAAGAGAAGTAACTCTTAACCTTTGTGATCGATCTTACCTCAAATATATTTGGAAGGTAGAGTTATGCCCCCTGAATTCCAGATAGCGACAATCTCGGATTAACACATGTTACTGACCTCTTTCCTAGTAAGATGTTTTGCAATAACGAAGTACTTCTTTTCTTCACTTGTAAATGGAGAATAAATGTTAATTGTTGAGTTATACAGTAGTTCTTCAATTTTTAAATATATATTCGTCCGATATCTCAGAAATACAACCACTGCACATCAAATACAATTACAAATTACTTAAGATGTCTCCCCTCCATGGCTGAAAAAGTGAGAGCAAGTTACCGTCGTTCGAAATTCCCGAGTTCGACCAAAAGATTCCTGAGTTCGTCAATACGCCCATGAAGGGGTCGGAGGTTACATCGGCCGAAACGTTTTGAGAATATTATCTAAGATTGGAACAGAAGTTAAAATAATCAAAATAAAAAAGTATCAATCCTAATCCACAAAAATCCGAAACATATGCGTGGCAGACCGAGCTGAAATGTGACAGACAGACGGAAATGCTATTTCAATCAAAAGTGTGACAGATCGAGTAAAATGCTATTCATAACTGAAACATGACAGATCGGCAATTGATATTTAAAACTGAAGCCTGACAGACCGACAACGTATTATTTTAAACTGATGCATGTCAGACTAACATACATTTTATTGCAAACTTATATATAAAATATCAACGAAAATATCATTACAAATCTAAGCGTGACAAACCAACAAAAAGACAATTTTAAATGTATGCGTGTCAGGCCAAGGAACATGCTGTTTCAAACGTATGCATGACAGACCTGCGAAAATGGCATTTCAGATTTATGTGTGACGGATCGACCAAAATGCTATTTAAACATTAAGCGTGACAGACTAATAAAAGTAGATCAACCAGATTTCCGCCTGATGCTAGTACGTCTTCCAGCACGACTCCGTTCCCGTATACAAAGCCAAGACGACCCGGACTTGGCTGCGCAACAATGTTCTTCACAACTGGTCGCTGGATTTGTGATCGACATCCTTACCTGACTTCAAATCTTGGACTATTTCTTCTGGGGCGTGCTTGGGGCCAAGACAAACAGGCACGCTCACAACACGGTCGACTCTCTGAAGGCTTCCATCGTGGAGGCGTTCGTCGCTACAGACAAGAACATGATCGCCAAATCGTGTGACTGATTTTGCACCCGCCTTGAAATGGTTGTCTCCGCTGGTGGCGGTTACATTGAAAACAATGTAGTATACTACTCTAACTGATGCTACATAAACGGGCAGGCCTCTTCCTATGCAATACCATCTTTAAATAATTGATTTATTTAGCTAAACTGAGCAATCCATAAAATTCTTATGCGTGCATACTATTTAGAATAGTTGACACCTATCGACATTAATTCATTAATTCGAACTATTTTTAGTCATATTGAAACTGGATGAGGTAAAAGATTAAGTAATTAATGTGTTTTATTCGGTTATTTACTCAAGGGTGTCGAATATAATAAATAGGACAAATTAAGTATTTGAAGTCTCTTCACTGGGGCCCTTAAATAAGTACCCTTATATAAACTTTAAATAAGTTTTCATGAGCTACACACACTTTCAATTGATCTTAATTAAGCATGTATACATCTTTTTCGTTA
>OY744516.1:164592521-164657521 GCA_963556195.1 Sepiola atlantica | reverse complement strand
TTTCTTCTGTATTTTCAGAAACAAACGAATACTTTATTCTACGACACGCTCGACTATGCAAAGAAAGTACCCCTCTTTACTTGGACGAATTCGTCTGATCGTACCATAATATCATCCATTAAAGATTGCCCCTTTCTAAGCAAATTTCTCTATTTGTTTGTTGATTATTTCTATACTTTTAAACTAAAATACATACACTATAACATATCAGTATTTTAAAAAATTCATTCACAACGGATTAAAATAGAAGACTAGTTTTCTATATTGAGATCATTCGAAATTCGAATGGAAATTAATTGCTATAAACATTCGATTATGAAATAATTTCTGGCTCGCATTAAATATCAGAGGCAACAATTAAACTGTGGCACAATGACCAAATATTCACCATATTGGCTGGACTTGTGTCAGACTTGGTGGAATAGAATTACAATACTTTTTTTTTTAAATTAGCGTATGAAAATATCTGAAAATGTTTTCTCCAAACTATTTCAAATGTACGCTAGTAGGGCTGCCAGTTAGTCAGAAACATCGGCACTGTTTTGAAATAATTCTGAGAGTCGCGGAAAGCAAACATTTTAAATTCGACGAGTTGACATCGTCCATAACGAAATGTTAAACCCTCGGCGTGTGCGAGCGCCAGATAGTAAGAGTAACGGGGGTGTCTTTTCAGTGACAGCCTTTTGTTTTTCTTTCTTGTAGTAAGAACATTTAGTCCACAACCTTACACATCGGCATAGAGTCGCGCGCCCCTATCTGCTAGCTTCATAGAATGTTGATTCAAACTTTAGAGCTTGGTTAAAACTAATGAAAATAAATTATATTTTTTATAAGACCAACAATTTCTCTTTCATTTTCATCCAGTCAGATTTTTTAAAATTTCGACTGGCAGAGTCAACAATTGTCCATTTCTGAACAGACACTCATCCTTTGTCTGGATCAGTAGCGTTGATATAAGAGTTTAGTGGTGCTAATTCTCCAGCTTGGGTACAAACCTACTGACAAAGAATTGTTCAGACCGAATTTGACTCTTGTGGCTCTAGACAACGCATGTCGCCACAATAGCGTTGAGACCGTGGCACAATATTGTCCCAACGTATTATATATTTTTTCGCTACAAAACCAAAAGAAAGAGTAAACGTTTGCACACACCTCTTTTTTACAAAATAAACAAATGTCAATTGTTAAATGCACTTCATATCGTCTATCTCATAAGAATTTAGCATGAAACAAAGAAATCTCGCATCACATAAACTGAGTTTATTTCCAGAACTACCCGTTTGTGGAACACAAAAACCGAGGCTGCTTCCCAGCTAACTAAAACTTAGTCGTTTTCAAATCCAATGTAAACATTTTGTTGTTGTCGTCTTCTTAAATAATCAAATTCTGTCGAATTTCAAACCGCATTACCAATCATTATGGTGTTATCTCACTGTCACTTGACAAACTCATTAACCTTTTTCCTAGAGTAGCTTTTAAGCGTTGATAAATGGTTACTCTTTACTAAAAACAACAACACAAAAACAAATAAAAACATGAAATAACGCATTTTTCTAATGAGATAATCAGTCTTTAGGTACGAATAATGCGACCTAGTCAAACTTGTGACTTGACGTAAAGAAATAGCAAAGATTGACTGTTGAATACGTTATTGTAGAATGCGACACGTGTGATAGAAAAGTATAAAAAGGCGACACATTTGATCAAGTGAAATCGATTTTTTTAATCAACGATTGGTTTTAATTCCGTTTTAATCTAATTTCGCTTTGTTTCACTAAAACTAAAATCTAAGTGCGACAAATCGAAAGAGAAGATAGAAATGTTTGTCACGGAACAAATAAAAGTTTACTCGACAATACTCCATTGATTAAATTGACTGTATACTCGTGATTTCGAGATACGTCTTAGAATCGAGTAATATTTCAACATCTGGGGAGGTACTGCTTGGTTCACTCTTTTCTGGCTGGACAGAGTACTAAATCGAGTTTGAAATCTGATTGTGATGACTCTTGCCTTCCCTACATCCCCTCTCTTTCATAAGAGACATTGTTAGTCTTTCTCTACTTACTCGTTTTTATCATGGTTAGTGCAATTTCTCGTTCCTCTGTAAAATATTCACAACAAAAACTCGTCTAACTACAACAATTGTAAACATTTATTTTCTTCCTCCGTGTACCTAACATTCAAGATCAATTTCACTAACAAAATGTTATTCTAAGAACTTCCCATCCGTGAAAAACAATACAACGGGCTGCCTCACAGCTGACTATAACATGGCCGTTTTCAAGTCCAATGTTAGTAAATTCTTATCGAGTCGTCCCCATAAATAGGGGAGTAGAAGTGGACCGTTGGTTTACTTTCGACAACCTCGTAACGCTCGCTTCCCTTATTATGTCTTTTAGTCCTCACGTTTCATGAGCGATGCTTCTGCGAATGGGGAAGAAGTGCTCTTTTCTGAGTTGAAATCTATCCATATAATACTTATCGTTGATTAGTTTTGGACCTTGAGTAGTATTTTAGCTTATTACATCAAGTGGCTTCATTCATTGTCTGGAGCGATTTCCATAAAAAATAAGCAAGCTCGAACCAGTTCGCCTACAGTTTTCAATCATCTCAAGTGTTGTTCATCGCAAACTGACAATCTCATTAACCCTTATCCTCAAGTGGCTTCAGTCATTTATAAGCGGCGACATATAAGTATAAAAAAATAATCAACTGTCGTATAGCTCGTACGATCAAAGTGTAGTATCTGTTCTGTTTACAATGAGGAAGAGGAGAAATCTTTCTCGACTGAGCCAATTTTTATTTGTGTTTCAACCTCTCATGTTCCTGTTTTAGGAGAGTCATTTTTTCTACATGACATTTTTTCTCCTGTGCTGAAAAAACAAAATATTAATTCTATCAAGTGTGTTTAATTGACGTCCTTTATTACTTCACTGTAGTCAAATCCTCTGCGTACTATAAACTCAACTGAAAATATGATTTAAATTTTAATAAAAACAATAAAAAAACTTACATCTTTTTAAATCAATGCATTTGTATTTACTTATGAGTTATCCCTTTATCAAGGACAACATCCACCCGAGGAATAAATTAGTAATAAGTATATGTTTTTCTTATAACAAAATAAATCATATTTATCTATAATTAAATGATTTGTTCAACTGGAATTTGAGGCACACTATAATAGTTATTATCTTACTAAAACCACATGCATATATCGACTAGCTACAGAGGAAGTGTGTATTTGTTAATTTTTAGTTACATTTTTTGCGAATGTTTTAATGATCAAATCAAGTATTTGCTAAATACATGAAACATTATTTACTGTGCAATGTTTAAAAAATATCTGGATCCTTTATACTAAATTGCTTCTTAAGTCATGGTTTAGTGTTTATATTTAAACACAATGCCACACACGTAAATGTTTTACTGCTAAACATTTCTCTTATAACGCAAGTGACGCCTGAGGTTTGTGAGGTGATGAAGTAAGCGAGGTGTTTATAGTGATACGCCGTAAAATACAAATACAAAAACAAATATCCTTACCATGAAATTCTATTGTTTTATATGCGGACTTTTTCACTTTTTATAATCTTGGCACCATACAAGAAGTAGAAACACTTTTGAATTGATCTAAAATAAACATTTCTTTATTTAATGATTTAGCCGGAAATGTTTCGTTGAGCCATTTGATACTAGCAATTTTGACACACTTTTTTAAAAATCATGACGTAAGATAGTTAACACCCGGTGTATTTTACGTCATTCTAATCGCTAACACGTGAGGTGTTTGAATAAAGCTATTAAGCCGTCCACGTAAATGAATATACAACAAAATATAAAAACATAGTCGAGTCAACATCATTTTTATTACTAAGCATATAGATATCAACACACTGAGTCTTTAAAAATACATCATTAACTCGATGTGTAGTCAGTTTCAAAGAAACTCTTTTGAGCTGAGTAAAAATTGACTACATTTTCATATACCTTATCTTATAAGATGTTAATAATTTTTAGATTTCTGTTCGCTCTTTCAATATTTCATCAGGAATTAATCCTTTGTGATTATACAATGTATAACTACGAAAAGAATTCTCAGATGTACCTAGGCTGATATAGCTACTCGCATTCAGAGAATAATCATCTTTCTTCATTGTTCATGACAGAGGAAACATTTTCAGCTGTTGAACTATGTGTTCTCTTCTATTGTATAGGTTCTGAAGACCCACTAACATTTATTTACATCGCTCTACACTTGTGTCATGTGTTATCGTTTGATATTTTTATATTAACATAACTGTGCCATACTACTATATGAAATCAATCAGAAACATATGGTTAGATCATTTGATAAACTTAAAAGGAAATCAAATTTGACCCCCGGAGCTCATAAATGGTTGTTGGACGTGAGGATTAAAGTAGAAATACCTAATTATTTTAAGACACGAGCAATCATGAAAATAGCTTAAAGATATGAGGTTGGCCAACAGTAACGTTACTCATTAGAAAACATCTTATCCGTCTTTTTGAAAATAGAGTTCTTAATATCTGAGACAAAAACTAAGTCTTTGAAATTTTCATTTAAAACGCTTAGCATATCCCATGAAAATATAATTGTGGGTTTATTTTCGCAATGGGTTACCGCTTAAGAAAGCATAAAATCCACTTCAGGATGAGGGCTTATGAAATTGCCAATTGGCGATTTTACAGAACCTTGCGCACATTGGACACGAAGAGTGAAATGTCCGAATTTGTTAACATAGGAATTTGAAAAGGGCATGCTGTAGTCAGCTGGAATCAGTCCCGTGGTATTATGTTCTGTAAATGTGTAGTTCTTGGAAATAAACTTTGTTCTTTGAAGTTCTGTTTAGGTTTAGGTACACAGATAAAGAAAATAAACAGTTTTTACAATGGTTGTAGCAAGACACGTTCTTGTTTTTTATAGGGCAACCAGAGATTAGAGCTCAGTCGAGCGCTCACCATGAACATAAAGACAAAGTAAAGAAAGATAAGCACTGTCTCTTCTGTAAGAAAGGGAGTTTATAGAATCGTCCGGTATGAGACATCCTATGAAATCAGAGATAATCCATCGAGTGTGTCATTTCGATGAACAGGAATATATATTCGTTTTTACACAAACTGAGATGCCACGTTCCCTATGACCTCTCGAAACATGGAATTGCGTTAACCAATGTATGGGACTAACAATTATCAAGATCCAAGCTTTTGTCTGAAGATAATCTTTGCAATTGTTTCAAAAATACATTGTGTAATTCTATATAAGGTGTTATGAATCAAAGTGATACAAACAACCTCTAGCGCATTAGATTCATTCATGCATTCGTTTCAACGATTCTTGTTTAAAATTCGAAACTCACAGAAGCGTAAATATTGGCGAATTACTATAGTGTAAGTTGCGCAATATTACATGACACATGAGCATCACTATTTTGGATTATAAGTGGCTGTACTCCAGAGATCGAATCATAAAGTAAGTTCATTCGCATGGATCACATCATTTTATCGGTTTAATTCTGATTTTGGCATCGGGATGGATAACATAAATATTGCAAATATCTCTAAGTGAAAGGGGTATTATGGTACGCACTGGATTTGGACTTGGAATTCAAAGGTCATCAATCCCTGTCGTTATCTACTTAATAACCGTCAGCAGTCATGTAATCATGACTTATGAGATCTATAACCTATACAAAACAGATAGGCAATGAGAGAACAAGCCCGTGTAATCTAAGCAGCAGAAGCGATAAAACCTATTTACTAAATTCTTCGAATCTCTATAGTGTTGAGACTTATTACCATCCCATTAATATGCATGTGTCTGAATTAGTGTAAGGTTATTAAGTTTGATTATCAAGATTAGGCCTCAGGCTATGATGTGGACGTATATAGGTGTGGGTTTGATTAGTGCGTTTAATCATATGATATTGATGAAGTGTGGAGTGAGATAAGTGAATATATACGTACTAATGTAAAGTCCTGCGCGATAGTGCCGTTGGGGCAACATAGATTTAAGGAAATGGATGTTTAATACTTATGAAACAAAATATACTATACGTTGCTATGTTCGTCGGATTCTTTCTTGAAAGTACCTGCTCATAACTCGGAAAACATGCACATTCGAAGGATGGGATGCAACTCTTTTATAACGGCTATCTTCCGGTTATCAATGAATGTACGACTATGCTACACTTATTAATTGCCCACTCATTAGATGTGGTCAACGCATCTTTATAATTGGCGATGTTCGTTTGGCACACTTTATTTTTCATTTAAAGTTGATATTTATTCACAAGAAGTTTATACAAAAAATAGAAAAAGGAAACTCAGAGCAAACCTTTCTTTCAACCGGAGAATACGAAAACCAAGCTTACCTAAAAAGAGAAACAAGAAAGAAAGTCGTTAAATACTGGCAGAAATTGAAACATTCTTATAATTCATTTTAAAATTAACTAACTAAGAAACATATTGAATATATTGTGACTGATAAGAACGTTGTATCTCTGAACCAGGGATCAACATCTATAACTATACGAAGGATATCAATTCGGTATATTTTCTTTCAAACTATTGCATCTCTCTCTCTCTATATATATATATATATATATATATAGCGGCGATCAACATAGAATATTTAGACAATTAAATAAAGCAATTACTCGCCATCCTGACGGCTTTTAAATCATGTCAAATTAATCAAAGTAAATTGATAGAGCAACTCCAAAACTATCTAAATGAAAATAATGTAGAATATGTGTAAACGTATATATATATAATACATATAGTGGGGAAAGAAAAAAAGAACAAGAATATATATATATATATATATATATATATATATATATATATATATATATATATATATATATTACATTTTTAAATATTTTAATACGAAACCAAATAGAATAACAGAATAAAAATACATGCAACTATGAATCACCTAAAAAGTAGTGTAATGGATTCGTCCGAACACTTTAAGATACAGCAACATTTTTTGTAAATAATGGATACATTTTCTTAGACACAGACGAACAACACAGGTAAGGAGGACATTTTTTGATAACTAAATAAATTAGCAAAACAGTAATCTGGAACAAAACTGAGATCTAATATACGGAATGTTTTCGTTCTCATCTTTTAAGTGGAGTGGGGTCTGATCAACTCTGCTGGGAAGCCAGGAGATAAAATACTGTTTTGTTTTTAAATATCCTGAAACAGTTTTTCATGGTAAAAAACTGATGATCCCTTAAATAATGTTAATACTAGCGTAAATTCTTAGAAGCAAACTAATATAATGACTGTAAAAAGTAAATTGACTAACAAGAAAATTGTTTTTCTACCGAACGACTTGGGACTAAAATATTTTTGTTTTTTTTTCATATAGTTTTAATGGTTGAAAAGCTTCCGAGATTAATATTTATATATATATATATATATATATATATATATATATATATATATATATATATATATATATATATATGTATCAATATTTCATGTATCCACATAAAATGTCATAAGAAATATACTTTTTATGTATCAATTTTCAGTATTTACTTCAACAGTGCTCGATACGTAAGTAAAGCTAGATAGTAAGCTATGAAAATATATTTATGGCAATTACGCTACACAGAGACTCCGGCGTAACATCCTCGGGGGGAATCTGCAGGCTAAAATGCATGGAGTTCCACGCATTTTAGCCTGAAGACTCCCCCCGGGGATGAAACGCGGGAGCCTCTGTGTAGCTTAATTGCCATAAATATATTTTCATAGCTTACTATATATATATATATATATATATATATTACTAGCCTAGCTGTACATACCAAGCGTTGCCCGGGACGGAATAAGTTTTTAAATTTTAAAATGTTATTTATTTGCACATTTTTCAATTTATACAGCAACATTCTCCTTTACAATAATTTTATTCATATATATATATATATATATATATATATATATATATATATATATATATATATATATATATACGGTAAGAATAAGTTCTATTGTCTTTCTTTGAAAAAAAGTATATTCCGAGCTTTTGTAAACGGAACATTTACAGAAAAGAACATTGCAGATACGAATGGATTGTAACTCGTTTCGCTGGTTCCACATTCCGTGTTTGATAACACTAAGTGACTTGCCCCCTACCAGTTCCCAATTGACTTAAGGGAAGTTGAATTCATACCTTTCTGAATACAATTCCACTCTATTGTTTAATGCATCAGTGAAAGAATAGTTAGACCAGTCTAGCGCTTAAGAAAGTATCTAACTCGTAATGCAATCCTCTACATGTATAAGAGCCAGATAGGCTTAAGATGGAATACAATTGCAACATCTGAGGAGGTGCCGCTCAAAGCACTTTCTACTGTTTTGAGAGACGACAAAATCTAGTGTCGGATGCCGTTTTCTCTTCACTGCATTCCCTTTTCTCACACAAGTGACGTTGCTAGTTGTTCTCTACTCTATCGTTATTTCTATGGTAGGTGGTTTATACAGCTCCAATCTTTGGTCTTTTCCCCGTGAAACATTCACAGCAAAAACTCGTCTACCTACTACCATTGCGATGCAATTCCCTTTTCTTCTGTGTACTTGGAACTAACTCGGTACTCCCAAACGCAATCTTTATTTTCTAGAACGGGATGTCGGTGGAACACGATACCACGGGTCTGCTTTTGTAGCTGATTACAGTATGGTCGTTTTCAAAGCAAATGTTACATTGTTGCAATCAATTTTTTAAGTAATCAAATTTTATCAGATCAACCCAATGTCTGCAATACCGGAGGTGTTTGTCTCAGCATCCACGTGCAAAACCATTGAACCTTTTCCCCGAGTGTTATTTGTGCCTTGATAATCAGAGACTTGTACGTAAAACTAAATTGCACGTACTAGAATTGAATCGATATCATCTGATTACAAATGTCATGGTGAGGCTTATGATATTGGTCGTACTCTTTAACGCTCGGAAGTTAGAGTCGCACAATACGTCCCTGTGTGTTTCCACGAGTCACGAGTGGTGAAAAGAAATTTATTAACGGGCGGTTCCGGGTATTTACAAAGCACATCCGGGCGTTTACAGAAATAATCAAAACACTCACAAATCTATGAGTCGTCTATTGCAACGAGTCTTCATTAGGAAATAGTATAATTTTCTTCTTTTCTTTTCTTTTTCGTGGTCACTAGAACTATTCTGAGGAAGACTCGTTACAGTCGAAACTAAGTTGAATTCAAATAAATGAATATTTATTTTTTATAAATATTTACGCGTTGTCTTGGTCTGAAAACTTATTTATTGACATTAGCCAACACTTTCAAAGAAGAACAATTTCTAATTGATTACACTGATTACTACATTGATTATAATGTATCGTAGCCTAATGGATACAGCGCTTGCTTACGGAGTCTAGGTTGATTCTATGGCAGGGGGGTTGAACCGTGCGATCGTCTGAGATTATAACCTTTACACTGATGAGAGCGAAAGTTTGAAACGCCGGCGTATGTAGGTAAAAATAATTTAATATTATTTATTTAAATTAATATTGTTACATAATATATATATATATATATATATATATATATTAATTAAAATAATTAATATATATGTATATATGTATTTATATTTAAAACCTTTATATTTCAAATACCAATTTAGTAACATTACATTAAGCTAGTATAATATTTATGTTAAGCTTGAGCTATAGTAAAGAATGTCTGTTATTTAGATCACATTAAATGTAGTGAAGAACAGATTCGCAACATTCCACTAAAATATTATATTTATTATTACCAGTATACAATTTTTTCGGCCTACCACCAAGCTATTTATAATAATGTTCAAATATCCAAAGCATTTATTTCTTGGGGTTGCTATCTTCAGTACTTGTAAAAAAGAGGTAATCATACAGGTAGAAAAATCTATATTACAGTGGACAGATTATATATATATATATATATATATATATATATGCATATATATTATACAGAGAGATAGAAAGAGAGAGAGAAAGAGAAAGAGAGAGTAGGAGAAGAGAGAAATTGATAACTTACATATTCTAGGGCAAATCAAACATAATAATGAAAACAATTAGACTAATCCAGCCTTTCCTTTCTTCGCGAACTTGCAGAGACATTTATAAAGTCTGAAACCTACACTAAATATCAATAAAAATATTCGAGTTCGTGAACAAGATGTTTTCAAACGACATTCACCCAGAATGTTCATGTAATAATACGTTTCCCGACTTTTTTCATTCTTCTTTTATTAATTTTACCAAAAGTCAAAAGCATGTATTATTCGCGATTTTCACCGATACGCAGGTGCATTTGCTGTTAAAATATTTCAAAAGAAACAGAAATATCCGGCTTTATTTCCAAGCGGGTTGCATGTCATTTTTAAATAAAACGAAAATAGTTTCCGTCACGAAAAACCTGCTATGATAACTAATTTCAAGAAATGCCAGTAGCAAATAGAATGTTCTTTTTTTCTCCTTCTAAGTTAAAATGAACAGTAGAATTGGGTTTTACGAATATAAATTTATTTCTGTTTATCATTTAATGGCGCAGTCGAGCAGGTAATTGAATACATGCTCTATTCTGTCGCGCGGAATCTTTAGCAAGTGCCCGAAAATCATATCATATGACACGGATTAACCCAAACTTTGTGAATGAAATCAGGTACGATGAAATGATCAAGAAGACAGCAGATTACATGGCATGTGGAGGGATTAGTGCCATCAGCCCCACCCCACCATCAAAACTCTGCGCTTTCTCGGCCCGGAAATTATTATTTAAACATTTAGATGTGTTTCTCCTCGTTGGTTGTGCTCCAACTAATAGAGAAGTGGGAGTGAGGCCTAATACTTGTGACCGATTCAACTTATTTTCTATCCTTTTATTTACACCTGTTTTTGTATCCGGATGTAATCACTCGATCTTTAAAACCGGTTCTTCATCCGTTCGCATACTCGTCGACTTGCATGCGTGTGTCCGGTTTAAAAGATAAGTTTCATTTAATAATAGAAAATAGTAGTTTTCTTGAAGTATTGCTGGTAAATACGCATTTATTTATGAACGTTGATACAAATACAGAAAACCGGAATGGTGTGACAAACGATAAACAGAAAACAAACAATTGACGGTAATATTAGAGATATACATCTTCAAAACTATCTATTTATATTTCAAAAGATCTTTCACATATTATATCAGTAAATATGTGATTTACTGTTAATATTCATAAACTCCGGGATGGGGAAACATCTTTTGATATTTCGTGAAAAACATAACCCATTCTAAAAAAAGAAAACACAATTTAGTCCGTCTAAGGAAAAGGCAGATTGGGCGTTTTCTTTCGTCTTAGAAAGTGGTCTGCATTGCTATCATCATTTGTAAATAACCAGAGACTCAGATTATGTCTCGGATGTTGCTTTTTTAGATGAGGATTGATGATTTATATGATTTGGATTATTAGGACTACTGCTTTCATCGTGAATGTAACTAATGCAATATCATATTGTTTTATTTGTATATCCTAAAGATCGAAAGTCGAGACGACTAGGACGTTGGTGAAAGTGTGCAGCTGATATTTGTGTTATAAAGGCAGGAAGACAAGATTTCCAAAACAAAATGCAAACTAATAACCCATAATTTCGAAATGATATTGAGCAATTCATAGATTATACTAATATAAACACCGAGCGTTGAACTTTCTGATAGTAGAAGCCTTTTAATTTTGGATTATAATTTTATATAGTACTATATAGAACGGGTAAAGTTAATCCTCTAACCAAAACATTTTTGCACCACTTTTATGCTCCTTTACGAAGATAAAATTCAAAACATGATGTTACTAAAGCTTGTCTCTAAAAACCTCATTCCAATTTTGATCAGAATTTATTACATGGTTTTGATTCGGAAAAATGTCTAAAATTTAAAGCTTAAGTAAAAAAAGTATTAAAACTAAATTCATGTTAAATTAGTGTCAAATGACTACATATGCTATTTAAGTAAACTCCAATATATTTAAATTTTAAAATAGAAGGTTTTATCCATTTTACGTCAGCTAAAAAAAAACTTAAATATATTTAAAAAGACTTACATTTGGGGAATATTATTTAATTATATGTGCATTTTGATGAACAGTTTCTACTGCGTATTTACCCTTTTACATAAAACTTAATTACACTTTATTAAATTAAACTAAAGAAAGCTAAAATTTCAACCCCTGACGTTCAGCTGTGTTATAAAATTCATAATGATCAGTTAATTAGTTTCGGAGATATATACACATATACACACACCTAACTTCATGTAAATACGGGTAATCAAAATGTTTTGGGTTATTTAATGCCGATACAGAATACCTATTGTAAACTATACACTGTATACGATTAATTAAACAGAAGTTGTCTATTTTCCAATTTTCTGAACATTGTATTAAGTAAATTAAAATGGCAGATACTATTGGATTTTAACTCGACACATCCGATTCAATACAAGCCGATGGTATTAATGGGGTCAATTCCACGTCCACAAAGTTGGAATAAGGCTTCTCTGCACGTCGCCTCACTCATTTTGTAAAGCTTTTCACAGTTTGATAAGCTGTTTAAATGAAACCCGATAGCCGAATTATTTGTCTACGAAGGTTGATTGTATTCAGTAGAATTGAAACGGGATGTTCAATCAGGAAGATACAAAACAGCTGTTGAAGATGGACAATGGTTATTGAGACGAGAGAGTTAAGTGATCTCGAATTGAATAAGCGCTTCTCCGGCTCTAGACGCATGGGGGATCGATGTATTTCTTTATTTATCGATTGACTGGAGACGAACATACCTATCTCAGATTCAGTTAAGAAAGGTTTAGAATTCCGCCTTATATTTAATTATTTATTTGCTAAATGTGGTTTTAGCCTCAATACTCCGATTTCTCTTGGTGTTTTTAGACTGTTTAACCAACCTCAGATTGTGTATAGAATACGATACAATCACAGTTATGCTCTTTATTACATAGTTGTATTTGAAGAGTGTTACACCGGCCGTTCTTACACAGGAGAAACTACACCGGTTGTAACTATAAATAGTGTGAGTCACCAGAGACACTGAAGAAAAAGCACAGTCTTGTAACTGTCTAGCCAAGAGCTAGTCAGTTTCTTACTTTGTTAATACACTTGTTAAACCAACCCTCGACTTGACTTGCTTTATTTATTATTTACTGTGGAACAACTTCACAACAAAGAGAATATATATTTGCAAGTAAGTAAAGCAGTTATTTCTGAATTAAAAATACTTGGAGCTAAAAAAGCGAAATACAGGTTTAAAACTATAAGAGTTAGATTAACCTAACGTTAAATCATAAGATATCGAAAATAAGTGACGGGAAACTGAAATACTAAGTGACTAAATTTCTATTTGAATAGACGTTTATCTACAAAATAGAGATACTATTAATTTGCACAATAGTCTCGTTGTATTAGTTACGTTTGGAATATTTTTACATGATGATAATATGTGTGGAAGCTTATTCACCTCATCTTTACTGAAGGCTACAATTACATATACTAGACTAATGCCATTCAGGTAATCAATTTTCTTATTCACGGTGTGGTAGACGACAGTTATTATATAAGAAATATACAGTAAAATATACAGTTATTATATAAGAAATATACAGTATATAAGAAATGTACAGTATATATATATATATATATATATATATATATATATATATATATTAGTGTGTGTGTGTGTGTGTGTGCATTTCTGATAATTTAATTTATTTTTAAATATGTGAAAAATAAATAAGTGGTCAGAATGTATTAAATATGTTTACAGTTGTTTGAAGGCAAGATCTTACATTTATTCCACATTCAGGCGCATATTTTCATAACCCAGGAGGAAATAAAATAAAAGATAAACTTTTTCGGCAGTTTGTAATTCTCAAAATCGTATCCTCATTCACATTCTAATCAACTGGTGATAAATTCGGCTGTTTTAAAAATACATGAAATCTATTTACAATAAATATACGATCGCTAATCTTTTCGAATTTGTATAACAGAAAATAACTTATAACTCTGCAAAATATTCGTCAGTATAATTTTGAGATTAACATTTCAAAATATGCTATTAGAAATTGACAAGCATGAAGTTGGATTTTGCCCTGTTCTGACGATTATCGAGACCATTTTCTAATGGAAACTGCTACAGGCTAGGCATGAAGCCACTGGACGTAAGAATATAAAAACACAACTACCCATAGGTCAAAAACTAGCCAGTGATAAGTGTTAGGTGGATAGATTCCGACACAGAAAACAATAATTTTACCCCATTTGTTACGAACATCGCTCATACAATTTGGGATCTACAAAAAAATAAGGGTAGCAAGAGTCACGAGGTTGTCGAAAGTAAACCCGAAGTCAATATCTTACTATCCTTTGTTTATATACGACAATTGCTAATGATTATGTAACCTGATGTAAAACAGGAGGAGTGAACTCTGAATTAAATCCGGAAGTAACTTCAAAAATGTAAAATTAACAATGCGTAGGGTTATGATTTTACCATTTATTTTTTTTACTATTAACTGATTCCTTATTGTCTTTACACATGCATTAATGTGCTACTATGTAGAGATTGAGTTAGATTTAATGTAAACCAAATTGCCATTTACATCTACTGTTATTTACCGTATCGTTTTGCGTAGTGCAAGATGTTTGACAAAGTTGCTTTCATTCATGGGGTTGGGTAATATCCTATCACGACTCGGGGTCACGTATTTGCTAAAAGTGAAAGATGATTTCTAATAAGCAACATCTATATGCAACATATATTTCTCTTAAACTACAATTGGTAGTTTTATCGGTAATACGATTTTATAGCAACTAGAAATAACATTTCATGACACTGTCTAAACGCGTGAAGATAATGACGTAACGGAATCATAACTGGAGTGCGTTACCAACAATGTATGCTATACTTGAAAGTATGACTTTCATATTGTATTCAGATACTATTTGGCATAATGGTTAAATTCTCGCTAATGAGCCGGGAGATCGTGTATCGATCCTCAGACGAGTCAGACCAAAGACTAAAAAAACGATATTTCATGCCTCCTTGCTAATTCTAATGTCAACATTAAAATGTGAGGATCAAGTGTAACGATGGCAATCCAGAAAATATATCGCTGTAGTAGACAATGAAAAGAGTACTTTCGGCTCGCCCTCGACTACGGTCGATCTATTCATTCGTTTTTATGTATGGTATTTCTAGTTATGTAACATAGCTTTTCAACATATTTGCTCGTACTCGAGATATATTGGCAAAAATATTACAAAAAGTAAATTGCCCACACAATTCAATTATTTTCCTAATAGAGTAACATATTTCGAGAAGAATTGAGGTACTCAAGTGTAATACATTTAAAAAATAAAGGAATTGATACAGAGACAATAATAAAAGAACGAAATAATTGTAACCGATACATTACATAGAATGAATTGAACAAAAGTTGTTACTTTACTCTTACCCAAATTTACACTTTTTTATTATCCAAATTATTATTTTAAAATTACAATTCATAACTCGAATTGTGTAATATTGCTAGGTAAAAACTGATTTGGTTTGCTTGTATTTTTACGGGTTATTTAATGTCGACTTTTTTCGGGTTATTTTGGTAAAGCTTTTGATGTTTTCAGTTCTTTATATCTTCAAATATTCATTCATGGTGTTTCGTTTGGTTGTTTTGTTTTACGGCGTACCAACCTCTTTCGAGTTATTTTATTCTGAATCCGGTCATATTGGTAAAGGTTTTTTATGTTTCAAGTTCTGTATATCGTCAAATATTTATCCGTGATGTCTGGTTTGGTTGTTTTACGGCATATAATCCCTTTTCAATTTATTGATGCCGAATCCGGTCATTTCAGTAAAATGTTTTACGTTTCAAGTTCTTTATATCTTCAAATATTTATTCATGGTGTTTTATTTGATTGTTTTGTAGAGGAAAGTAATTGTTTTTGTTTTTGGCTGTGCAAAACATGATTAAGAAAGGGAACACATATGACATCAATATTTGGTGCATTTTTGATCAGGAAGCCAGTATTTTCAGACAGCCTAATCTGGGAAAATCAGTGTAGAAGTCTGATAAAATACGAAGTCTAACAATGCATAAAATGCTGTACAGAATTTACTGCAGGATCTTGCAAATTGCTTGATCAATATCTCGCCCATAATTTCTAATTTTATGTTCGGCACACGATCATTGTGTTGATTGCCTTTTGGCGACTGAATAAAGAGTTCTAATGAAGACCAAGTTCAGGGGTAAACAGCAATTACTGCAAAACCAGCTGTTGAAAAGCACAAGGTTAAACGCGTGTTTGTATTCAGGATTTTCAAGTTTAAACAACTCAACCATTTCATAGTTCATGATAAACGTTTATTTTATTAATGCGCTCGAATTAGTAAATATTCTGTTGTGATGGGCTATCTGACTCCTTTCCAGGCTGATAAGTGTACTAGTCTGTATTATATATATATATATATATATATATATACTACAAACAGTAGTATGTATGTTGAACTGTATTCAACGCTATTCGTTTGTATTAGATTAATCCTATTGGATTACCGATAGATGTATTGTTTTGTACAATATATGCGTTGTAATAAACCATCCTCTTTTAAAGACCTTACACTCGGTTAGAATTTATAACAAAAATAAACAAAGTATTATGATGTTCAAAATAAATAAACAACAACAATATTGAATGTGTACTAATTTCGAATAAACACTGATAGATTTAGCGTCAGTTGGAGAAAAGACGATTTATTATGTATATTAATTAAATTACTAATTAAAAAAAACAATAGATCTGTTTTGTTTTCGACTGAAAATGTAATAAAATATAAAAGCACATTTTGTTCGACCCACCCGACCAGTAGCAACCTCCTACTCATTCACTGTAAAGATCCTTAGATTGCGCCAAACGTTCTACTCTAATAGCTTCTTTATTCGGACCGCTTGCCTTTGGAATTCATTCCCCCTCCCTGTTTCCCAAAAAGCAAAGATTTAAATGTAATATGAGTAAATATTTTGCTGCTCAACTCCTGACTTAGGATGCCCCCGTAAAATCTGACACCAATCACAATAGCCCTTCATGTGTAAGCCGCAATACGCCTTGTTTTGGGTGAATAAAAGTTTGTTTCATAAGTTGGTGCGTAGTGATGGTTAATGTATAGAAATATAAAGCATCGATATCCGCATGACCACCTGAATAACGAAATGCTGATTAACAATCCAAGAAATGTATGAGGAAAACCGTTAATTGTATAATTATAGTTCATACATTTTAGATTTTCTTCGATGCTCGTTTGGATTTCATTAACAATTCCATGCAGGCCATTTTTGGTTTTAGTTTATTATTTAATGGAATGGAATGAACGTTAGCGACGAAATATTACAAAAATACATTCCACGTTTTTAACCCAACCTTCTTTTGTAATGAAAATTAAACAAATTAGAAGGCACATTCATTTACACTATTTTTAGAGATATTACGTGAACTTTGAGAATTCCTTTTCATCCAATCATAAATAATAAGGTCTGTTTCATTTTTATGAACTGATGAAGCGAGGTTTTTATTTAAGTGTGATAGAATGTGTCGGAACATTTGCCTTTCTCTTAAAATGCCAAAAAAGTGTGCCTTTTTCTAATGTAATTAAAGCGACATTAAAGAGTTTATACCCTCATAAGATTTCTAAATGATAATTAAGAGGGAACGTGGGGAGAAGCGTGGATTTTATTGAATTTGATATTCAACTTTCAAAGAATCTTCTCACATAATTAAATAGAGTATAACCCAAACTATTGATCGGTATTGAAAACTAGTGGTTGCTCTGTTTTCTACCTCATTTTAAGACAAGGGCACAACCAAATATTGGTGCTGTCTTTTGGTTTTGGAGAACACAAAAATTATACTCATTTGCTCTTAAACTCAAATTCCAACAAGGAATTACTTTGTTGCCTCGAGATTAAACTCTGTAAATTCACTTTAGAATATCGAAGTATTACGATGTAAACATAATAGTGAACATTTATTTATATAATGATACGTTAAGGCATTTCACATCCGTATTACGTTATATCTTACACACAGAGTTAAAAACATATCCGATCAGATTGTTAATTTTATATCGCTAAGTTAAAACAATTTCGATTTTGCGCATTTTAAAATGAATTATTCTAAAGTCAAATAAGTTTGTCCCATAAAGTAAACAATACAATTTGTAATCAATACAATTTGTAAACAATACAATTTGTAATCAATAGAATTTGTAATCAATACAATTTGTAATCAATACAATTTGTAATCAATACAATTTGTAAACAATACAATTTGTAAACAATACAATTTGTAATCAATACAATTTGTAATCAATACAATTTGTAAACAATACAATTTGTAATCAATACAATTTGTAAACAATACAATTTGTAATCAATACAATTTGTAATCAATACAATTTGTAAACAATACAATTTGTAATCAATACATTTAAAAAAGTTACGTTCGTTATATTGACTGTAGGGATGCTTACGGTAAGAAAACAAATACTATTTATTGTTTAAAAATTGCTACAATTTGAAATATTTAAATATATAAGATACACATTTGTGTTATGTATTTAAAGAATATTTAGCTGACCATGATATTTGTTATATTGAAGAATAAACGTTACATTTGTCTTAGTATTCACTCTGACAGACATTTCTTATATTATAAGTAATATTATTATTAAAGTAAATTATACAGATTGATGTAAAAAGTACTATAGAAGGTCCGCGAGATCCCGGTAGTCTATTAATATTATATTAAAAGTATCGACTTGTTCTTATTTATCGTTAAACCCACGACGGAATAGTAATTTCTGGTTAAAGCTTAAGTTTCATGTCAAACTCATGTATTCTGCTTCATGTTTTTTTTTTAAACAAAAAAGACGTTAACCTTCTCGAGCACCTTTGTCGTATGTTTCTTATTAGGGGGTGTAATGAATATCTCAAGCAAATCTGAAAAGTATTTTGGAGACCTTTTCGTTTAATTCACAGGCACACCTCTTTGCAAAATAGTTAATAACATATTACGAGACTATACCCTTCGTATAGCAGATGTTTTAACAGCGTTGAACACGCCCTGTGCAAACGACCACTACATTTATCAAATCACTTCAAGTCGGAGTCGGTGTATGGATTTTATTACAAGGGGGAACACGTTAGAGGCACGGAAGTTAGATAGGATTAGTAGATTGTATATATATCTAATTAAGCAGTCAAAGGTTAAGCAAGGGCAATATGGATTCATCTACTTACTGCATACGAGTAGATTGCAGAGAAGCATATGGCTGGTGATATGTGTATCCCGAAACAAGGCTAATAAATGACAGTAACACTTCAGATAATCTTGTTGCAGCAAAAACAACGTTTTGGAACACGGACCACGACACGGCCACGTGGGTCGCTGTTACTGGTAAAATGGGTTAAGCCGAAATACAACATAGTGGCTAGAATATAAGTAATGATCTAATAGGGATATACTACATATTAGACGGACGTATCGGAAAAATAAAAGTATATATGTTTCTTGTTTTATTTGAAACAAGCCAAATGATATACAAGAACATGAGTCAGTCATGAGACTACATACCTCTGCCTGACCACATACACATAGACCAAAGTCTTATATAGGTCTTCTTACTCGATATTCTATGAAATATTCTCGAAGTTATGCCA
This sequence comes from Sepiola atlantica, assembly GCA_963556195.1. Lineage (NCBI taxonomy): Eukaryota > Metazoa > Mollusca > Cephalopoda > Sepiida > Sepiolidae > Sepiola > Sepiola atlantica. The sequence continues at coordinate 164,637,712 of OY744516.1, read as the reverse complement.
TAGAAACATTGAAAACACAAATATTTCTGGCTGAAATTGTGGATGTTATCAAAGAGCGTCAAGTTCATATATAAAATTGTGAAAATTCGGAAGACTAAATTCCGTGAGAATTTCGACATAGACGGAACTTTCATGGTCCAGGTCCAGGTCAAAGGTCAAGTGTATATAAGATGTATGGCGTCATTGGCTACGATATAGTTATCCCCCTTTCCGTGACCTTTCCTTTTATTTTTAATTTATATATCTCTAAATTATATCAGCACTGAGTAAGACCATAGCCGATAATTTTATAAAGTTTGGTCACGATTACTCAGGCGATCTAGATTGCTAAGCTGTATACAAACAAACATATTAAAAAATTCGAGCGAAAAGTTAACCTTCAAAGAGGAAGTAAGAATACGTCTACATTTACATGGTATCCCTTGCTGTTATTGAAAATAAAAAGGTCATAGCTTTTTCACTCAACAAATGTAAATGACAAACACACTTTTGACAAATAAGAATTCAGAAAAAGCCAAATTTCCAGAAAACTGCCGAAGAAAAATAACATTCAGAAATATAAAATCTGTCCAACACCGATTCAGAGCTTTCCACCCATCCACATGTATAACCCTGTTTTAAAACTGCACCATATATCTACATATTGTGTGATAGAAACTGATCTATTTCGTTTTTAGCATCCCCGAGTCATTGATTAAGTTATCGATATCGGCTTTTTTCTCAAGGAAAAAAAGATTGTTTCCGTGTTGGTCCAAAATAGCATATGTTGATAAACAAACAGTTTTAAAAGTAGGCCAAAAATAGATACGTAAAAGATACTGTCGAAACTGTAAATCGAGGTGCATATGGACTGGAAATAATGTGTTCAGCTCAGAATCGGTTAATAAGTTGAAGTGCTTTTATTCTCAAAATGTAACAAGATTACCCCGAAGTGATCGGGGGGGGGAGGAAGGATACTAAATAAGTATTATAGCCTAAATTGTAACGAGATGTAAGTCAAGATGTGAGTAGATCACATTTGAAATGCGACTGTGATGGCTTTGATAATTGCAAAGTTATCACTACAATGCACATTGTAAAAAATATATTGTCTTATTATGAAGTGTGCCGACTCAAAGAGTAAATTAAAAAGTACGGTATACCATTTTCTCGCCTTTGTTGACTATGAAAAAACATTTGACTATCAAATTTACATCTATGTTGCCAGCTTTGCAAATCAACACATACAGCAAATTACATCAACTTTAATCAGGATCATTATGACGGAGCGACAGCAACTTTAAAACTTCAACAAAATCGTGAAAAGATCAATATAGTAAGAGGGGCCAGACAAGGCAACAACAGTTCACCAAACCCTTTCACATCTTGCCCGCAATATTCAATGATCAACAAAATTCAGTGGGGAGGCAAAGGTTTCAATATAAACGAATACATCCTTGCTTATCTAGAATTGTCCGACAATATCATTGTCACAATCACACATTTCATGACTTTGAAGGGATTCTTCACTATATTCACAATGCTAGCTATAAAGTTGGTCTTAACATGTACACTGGAAAAATATGTTCAACAAATATGTAACAAAGTCATCATTCACAGTGAAAGGTGTAAATGTTGAGTAATTTGACAACTACATCTACTTGGAAAAGACGGTGAGAAGCGATGTAGATATGTCTGAAATCAAAAGGCAATAGCGCTTTGATGAACATCCTTTACCAAAGTAGACAACATCATCAAAACAACATCATAAAGAGTAGACAGTCGACTATTAACATTAAACAAAAACTGTTCAATAGATACACCATACCTGGTATGACATAAGGTAGCTGAAAAGAGGCACTTGACAATGAAGCGATAGAAGAGCTAAAGTGGGACAATGCAAAATGGAATACGTTATGTTCAGATGGGAGAAAACTAGGGAGAGGTCTCTCCTCCAGAGGTGATAAAAACCCCTGACTTGCAGAATGAATTAGATCACCGATCGAGAAAGGGCCGAGAAATAAAACATCACAAAAGACTTGAAGATCGAAGTGAGTAAATATCCGGCCTTGTGCTTCCCCAAAAATGTTGTTTATGGAGTTTGCTTTAAATATAAAACGGAGTGTGCTAAAATGAATGTGTACATTCCACTTGCAATATATTGTATAGTATACATAACATTTAATTTTGGCATAGGATTTTTTATTTTCTGCTACAACACCTTTGTGAATGTGGGTTGAAGTAAAGAAAAAAGATACAACGTTAAAAAATTGTACACATTGTATATGAGGCATATACGGATCTTTGGGTAGGGGTAATACCTTAAACGTTCAGCAAGCTGCATCTTACCTGGTAGAGTTAACGGAATCAATGGTCTTCACTCATCTATTAAATCTCCCATATGTTGGCTCAAAGCGCCATGCACCGAGAAACAACTTCAGTTAGCGGGCTAAACCATGTTAGGGTGTGGTGTGTTTATACGGCGGACGGAGATCACCGGCCATGACAGAAGAGTTTAAAGAAGAACTTTAATGATAACGTGAAACCCAGCCATTGAATTATGGCCCCACTGCTTTGTGAGTATCTTCGGGAGGGATAAAAGGTTATAGGAGTACACCCAGAAACTAAATCCGGAGTGGAGGCCTCAAGGCGGTTGCATATCACAATTATTTCTTTCAGACAACTCCTGCACTTTAGCGGGTGCCAAATGTATTGCTCAGCATTCCAGTAATACTTAGTGTGGTATTAGCCCTGGTCGTGTTATGCCAGCATCCTCTGAAGGGGGTAGTTTACAGGGAATATCAAATTCACAAGCGATCCACACCGGCATCTATATCCCGGTCATGGGAATGATTACATACGGCGCCTAGTGTTTCCAAAATAGTCACCCATCTGGTGCTGGTCAGGCTGCACGTCTCTTAACTTCAGTGATCAAAAACGAGAACCGATGTGTCAACGTGATTATGCAGTACCAGCCATCTGTCTGTTATCATTGGTTTCATATCCATAATTTTAGCTTTTTGTTACTTATTTGCTGCTAAAGCGTTGATAAATGATCGTATCAACCGACTCATTTGCCTATTCATCAATAAAGTATTAATAGGCTTCCATTTGCAGGTCAGTTATGGTATACTAATCGTCATAATAACTTGAGTAGTTTATGTGAAATACGATTCCACAGTTAATGAAGTGTGTGATGAACTCGACGTGACTTTGTAGAAGGTTATTGGAAATGATGTTTGAGCAAAATAAGTATTTTCTCCTCATCAAAGGATAAACACGTATTGTTATTGGAGCTTCAAGTTCTTTATTTTAATGTTATTTATCTTCGCAGCTTTAGTTATAGATCCAGTCTGACCACGTAATATTGATTCAGCGTTAAAGAAAATTAGAAATTTCTCTGCTCGGTTCTCTCTTTGTTCGTACAATTCTTTAGTCTTCGAACATGGTTTGTCTAACCTTATAACACAGAAGTGTTAAATCCGCCTCAAGCATGGTGTGTATCATGAACATTATATTTCATTGAACGTATTAACAATGCCACTTCTAACATATGAAATATAATAATTTTCCATTGCATCCCGCCACACAACCCTCAACTAAAGATGCCCCCTATAAATCTGGCCTCTAATTCACAGAAGCCTCTTAGGTTTCAGAAGCATTGGAATTGGTTCGGGTGAATTGTAGTAAAAACATCAGATATCAACTAGTAATAATATATTTTTATCATAATATTCAGTTTAACGTGCTAGCATATGTAAGACGCGGTTTAGAAATTTACTTCAAAACGAACCTATCTCTTCCCAGGTCTATATTTTTACCTCTTTCTCTCGAATTCATCCTGATAAGTTCTCTTTATGTTCTTCTGGTGTCCATCTGTTAACCTACCCTGCCAATTGAACTCTTTTACATATACAAAACCCCACACTCTTATTATTTTGCAATGTTATCATACCATCGACGTCTCCTGTTTTGCGCACATCTCTCTATACTGTCCAGATTTAATTTGACCATGAGATCACCAAATCTAAGCTTTTCTTTATGACTTACCTTACACTACCAGCGTATCATTCTCACATCATTTCTCCCGATACAACGCATGCTCTCAACCCCCACTGCACAGGTGTAACTTCCATACCTCATCACACTACATACACATGTCTAATAGACTATTCCCATGGCGAGAGTGATGATGTTCTGCTGGTTAGTAACAACAGAAATTCCCTGAAATTACTCTAGCCACTACTAACACTTACAATCCCATTAGCACTAGCGGCTCTTTGTGCCTTAATGGTACCACCAAGTTGACACAACTCATGAACAACCTCAATATTTTCACTATCCAAATATCTTTCATCCACATCTGAGTTCTCATCCGTCTCCACAGTCTTGCACTTATTGTACACAATCTGGTTTACATCTAAAACCTACCACGGTAAAGGAGAATAGATTGAGATAATTTCCTTTTTTATGGAAATCGCTCCATACAAAGCATGAAGCCACTTGATGTAAGGAGCTGAAACTATTATTTCGATGTAAACAACCTAGCCAGCAATAAGTGTTAGACTGGTTCATTCCGACCCAGAAAACAGCAATTCTCCCTCTTTTGTCAGAAACATATTTCATTGAATGTGAGGACTAAAAGAACAAAATAAGGGCAGCGAGAGTTACCAGACTGCCGAAAGTAACCTTAGTGTCAACTTCCTACTCTCTTGAAATTACAGAAGTTTAAAGTTGATGGATCAGGTTCTAAAAGTTTTTGAAGGAATTTATTTTTATAAAGAAATTTTTCTTTAAATGTTTAAAGAATACATTAATAAAAATTAACATTTGATTTATTTATTACGTATAACACCGCGTTGAATTTTTGCCTTGTCTTTTTTTCATTTTCATTTTTAAATATTTTTTCTTTTTTCGGAATCTACATTTTAGCTTTAAGAGTAACTTGACCCCATTTTTGACTCTCTGAATATTTCCCTCTCTCTTCTATCTCTTTTATATTCATGCTGTCCCTTTCTTATTATCTCATGCCTATGCAATTGTTTATGAATAGACTGAAGAATAACATATTTACTTATTTTGGAGGAAGTTTTTTGAAAAATATATTTTTTTTAAAATAGTACCTCATGAGTTAAGGTTGCTTATCGGCTTTTCTTATTTCTCAAATTAATCCTTATCACTTCCTGCCCTTTTTCTCTGACCTTCCCATATAAAACGACACTGTTAGGTCAACTCTTCCACACCTACTAACCCAAAAAACAGGCAGAGATTATCCATTTTAGAAAATACATTTTAACAAATAAATACACGATAAAATACTGCTTAAGGTGCCTTTTCGTCTGACTTTCTTCAGTAGTCATATTAAGTATTACCGTAAAAATCTAATAACAGAAGTTAAGCAACGTTGACCCTGTTTTGTACTTTGAGAGGTACATTTCTGGGAATACCCGGTACCATAAGGAAACACTTCGCCCAAATGTAAAAAATAGATATTGGATTCATCATCATCATCATTTAGGCGTGGTAGTGTCACGGACCCTCAGTAGGTTCATTAGGAGTCCTGTGTTTGTGGCTTAATACATGTTATCTTGGGTCTCCTCACTAAACAAAATCCCTGTTTTGGTGTGAACAAAAGAACGCCGCTGACGTTTTTTCCTTCGCCCTTTAACAGTGACCAGGAAATCTGATTCTTCTCTTTCTGATCAGGGCCGACATCTGACAGCAGAAGATAAATATAGTTTCATACTATCGTCGCATCCTGATGTTTCTACAATGAATGTTCTGCTAAACGCTTCCAAAACCCGAAATAAACACATGAGTCTTTTGAATACGGGCGTTATTTTACTTGTTCATATTCTAATAGGACAATGCGTATCGAAATCAAACTAATTATTCGGAATATACAGTTATAGATTGCAAAGTATAACCGTTGTTTTTGTTTCGTACGAACACAAAATTTACATCATGATAAAATTATAAGTATGTTTTGTCATGTTTATAGAAATAAGGCTAAACATTATTTTCTAGCAAAAAAAGTAAGTAAATAGACAACCCCTGCCCCCAAATAAATTGCCCATACATGTTTACAGCTTGTCCTTCCGTCTCTGACTGTCAGAACCGTACAAATCAAAAATACACGTTTGAAACATCAATATTTTACATCAATTTACATCATTTGTGCTTCAGATATGAATACATCTATTATATTTAACGATTTTACTATGACATGCCCGAAATAAGTATTTGAATTCTCCGTTTTAGAGAATGATTTAAGCTGAAGGTTGACAACCAGTTTCAAATCGCTGCAAGCATTGGGATTCTACTTTCCACTGTTAATCGACTGATTGTCAAATTGATCAGAGAGGAAAAATAATTAATATTCTCTTGCCAAGGTTCATCAAGACTATTTTAAGCAGTATTCATTTATTATGATAAGTCTGAATATTTACTTCTGTTTATGTCTGTAGATCAATAGTTTGATAGTAAAATACGATAAACGTCATTTTGTAAATTGTGAATGTTTTACACAATGTGATATCAGCATAACTTCTTTTGTTTTCAATTAAAATAAGTTTAGTAGAAGTCTCGATTAGATATGTTTGCTCTTCAATGTTTCATTTTCCAATTGAAAACAAATTATTTATCACGTTTTGCGTTCACACACTTCATATATATCTATCAAGTATGACCATCACTTAGGTCTTGCTCCCCTCCCCCCTCCCCCAGAAATGTCTATCTTTCACAAGTGAATCAGATTTCTCTGTCTGAAACTGACCAACTAATACTCTGCTTGCGAGATAAGTTTAACGGTCAAATTCTTGTCTTTAATCTGGTTTCCTATTTACCAATTCCCTGGGGTTCAGCCAGTCTGACACGGACAATTTATTAGATTATTTCTCGAATATCCAACACTATTATTAAAGCGGTCGATCACCTGTCACGAAGTGGCGCTAGATTAACAGACACAACAAGGATTCGAAATGACGGTCTCACATCACGTACTTTCCAAGATGAACGCATTAGACATTTATTGATTCGCATCTAAACTCTTACTATTGCATATCCCCTCTTTGTCCTTGTTGCGGCTAAAAGTGGAGAACTAAGTAATCTTATTATATGCATTCGTAATACTATTACATATTTTCGTCCGGAGGGTCCAGATAATTGCTAGTCATTTTTTAAACTTCACTTTCCCACAAACACAGCCGACTTACACGGAGCCGTAAGGGGCCACTGTGAATTAGAGGTCAGATATAAAGAAGCATCTTAAGTAAGGAGTTGGGCAGCGAGATGCTTGTTCACATTACATTTAAATATCTGCATGTTGGCATAGTCGGTGGATGTTCTATTACTAGTTAGTGCTCTCTGTAAGAAAGAGGTTTTAGCACTAGCTAGTCAGTTGTCAAGTCGTCTTGTGGACGAAAAGTTGTATTGTGAACTGAATGAGATTTCTACAACTCCGGCGGAATTCGCGGCTTGACACAGCCGAAACAATTTATTCAAAGATCCAAGACAAGACGAAATCTATAAACAGATTTTCCCAAGGTTAACGTGTGTTTTATATTTGAAGTTTGCTTGGTGAATTAAAGCATTGCAACTTAGCACCCTTATTCTTCATAAGACTAGTCTTCTCTTGTACCCTCCCCTTCCCTTCTACCCTCCCCTTCCCTTCTACCCTCCCCTTCCACCTTCGTGGCACATTTCTATGACCATGTTATATATGACATGATCAACCTACGTGTTTCGTTAAGTTTATTGTATTTGTTTCACATTTAAAATTAAAACCTCACAAAACAAATGTTTACTTGATTAAAAATTCTCAACAATAGAAATCGAAAATACGACCAATATTTCTTAGTTCAGCCCAGTGGTCCTGTAAAATGTGATGCTCTCAGTTGGGAACTAGTGGATGATAGTGTAATAGTCTACATTCTATATCCAGTTCAACTGTGGAGAGCAAGCTATTCAGCTGGCCGTTCTGTTAATGTAGTTGAATTCGACCATATAGCGTGTCATTAACATGATTACCCTTTAGAGAACATGTGATTTACCAAGACCTATGTGTTTTGACACGTGACATGATAGTTCTGCAGGGTGACATTCATATCACAGAAATACGACGTTTTCATTTATTTTAACTTTATTCACAACAAAAAACTAACATAAACTAAGAATAATAATAGAAATATTTAGTTTTTGTAGCAGAAATACACAAGTTTTCTCATTGATTCTTGAAGAACGCCAGGTGTTGGTCGAAGGGTTTAAAGACTATATATTAACTATAATTAATTACAACATACACCAATTTACTCACATCTCTCTCACGCTATCGATAATGGGAAAACCATTAGACCCGAATACTATTGAAAGTATAATAACAGTTATATAGTGTTATGGACTGGGCGCAAAACGACTTAGTGTGTCTGGTTCAATCCAGGGTAATACTGGGTATTTGCTAGTATTAGATACCTGTATATATATATATATATATATATATATATATATACTTATTATTATTATTATTATAAATATTTGTTTTTATCTACATGCGTATATGTTTCATCTTTTCGGAAATCGTCAGTGTACAGATAATTATTCATACCGGTCGCAAGATTCGAAACTCCAGAACTCAAGTCATGTTATAACCCACCAGGAACTATGAGCAATCTGATAAATTAGCGAGAGATGAAACCTATTATAAGCAGCTGTCGTCAAGAGTGTTCAACAACTGAAAGAATATCAATTAAAGCTACAATATACATATATATATACATGTATACATATACATATATGTATATATAATTATATATATATATATATGTATGCATATATATATATATGTATTTATTTAAATATATATAGAACTCTATATATATATGTGTATATATATATATATATATGTATATATAATTATATATATATATGTATGCATAATTATATATATATATATATGTATGCATATATATATATATGTATTTATTTAAATATATATATAACTCTATACATATATATGTATATATACATATATGTATATATATATATATATGTATATATATACATATATGTATATATATATGAATATATATAAATAAATATATATATATACATAAATCTAGACATATATATGTATATATATACATATATGTATATATATAAACATATATGTATATATATATATATTTATTTATATGCACATATGTATATATATATATATGTATGTATATATATGTGTATTTATATATATATATATATACGTATGTATTTATATGTGTATTTATATATATATATAAATATGTATGTATTTATATACATATATATGTAAGTATATATATATATATGTATATATGTATATATATGTGTATATATATGTATATATATGTATATGTATATATATATATGTATATATACATATATATAGTATGTTATTAAAATATATTTATAGCAATTAAGGAAAAAGAGCATTCTGCGGTTGAATCCCATACGGAAAGCGCAATGGGAAATACATGGACACATCTGTGTCTCTTAATTCCTATAATATGTTCATACTTACTACCGATCACTACTCACGTATTGAGCACTGTCGAAGTACATACTGAAAGTCGACATATAATATATTATATCTCCTTATAACATTTTATGTGGAATGTATGAAATAATATATATATATATATATATATATATATATACATAAAGAGAGAGAGAGAGACAGAGAGTTCGATCGAGAGAGGGAAAGAGAGAAATAGAGAGAGATGATGACAGATGGGTCATAGAAGGCTATCGAATTGCAAGAAGATGAAATATATCGATATTGAGGAGAGAAGAAAATGTAAGTGATAAAAAAGTTGAAGCCTTCTTGCGTAGTCCCAACTTTGATAAAAGGTCTTATCTCGAAATATATTTCGAAACACAGTTACACACATTCAATCACTGTGTAGTAGAAGTTGTGACAAAAAAGTATGATTCAATGTATTTCTTAAAAATCACTTCGTTTCTCCACTCCTTCTCAACACTGGCATATTTCCATTTTTACATTGTGATAGCCTTATATTACATTTCTATATACACAATGCTTCAGGCAAACTACATACCCTTATATATATATATATATATATATATATATATTAATATCTTTATTTATACAGACATGTATAAAAGCCGCGACACTGACATGTCGATCTGTAGTTATTAAAAAGCCTGTCCTTTTTTATATGTTCGCATTGAAAAAAAAAGAAGGAAAAAAGAATAAACACTTTATATTAAAAACTGAAGGGTCATATTATCAAATTTAAAATACTATTCAAAAAGACTGTTGGTATGTTTTCAGTTGAAGAGTTAATGACTGATGTATTTTTAGCAATGATATTATATAGTCTGGTCAGACTGTATTTTAAAAAGGGGAAAGGAGAGAGAGGCTGGATGTGACAATTAATATGAGGTGTAGGATAATACTAGGTGTACATATACTAGAGAAGAACAGGGGAAGGGATTTATTTATCATAAGGTCTAGACGTGGTTTAATTTTGTTTTATTTGATGTGGTTTATACAATTGTCAAAGGACCAACAATACTAGCATGTTATTGTCTTACATTTGTATAGTAATAAAATGAATTAAAATTAAAATGAAATGTTATGATAATTAAACGAAATAATAATGAAATTGATAATGACGGTATTGATGATAGTAAATTATGAAATAATGATAATTATAATAATGACAATAGTAATAATATAATGATGTTAATAATAAAAAAGTATAATATTAAAAATAAAATATTGATAATAATAATAAGCTGGTAATAATAGTAATACTTGTAATAATAGAAATAATGGTAAAATAATGATTTTAATAATAGTAGCTATACTAATAATACTAATAATTACAATAGAAATTAAAATGGTTTTAATAATAATAATTACGATAATAATATAGTAATGATTATTATTATGATAATAGTAGTAATGGTAATTATTTAAATAATAAGGATGGTAATAACTAATATATATATATATATATATATATATATATATATAATGTATTTGCTATTTGAAGGAAAAAGCACAACGATAAAATGGTGTTAATATTGTCGTAATTATAGTAATAACAAAATAAAAATAAAGTAAAGAATGTAAGGAATACATTTTATGATTTCGATACAATTAATCGTAGAATTTAGATATTTGGTTTAGCATTTAATGATGTAAAGCAAATAAATATACTTAAATAGAAACGAACCAAATTCATAAGGAAAGAATAGCGTTTCTCCTTTGAACGCAACTTTTTGGAAATTACTTCGGAAATCCGACACTGCAACAAAAGAAAATTGTGCCTTTTTTTCAAAGGATTTTTCGATTGCAAAACCCTTTGACGAACGGAAAAAGAAAGTAATACTTTTCTTGTGAAAGTTCCAATAATCAGTTGTCCTGTCCGTTCTTAACGGATGGCATTTTATAAACAATTTAAATCACGGAAATCAGACCAACATAATTTTCCTCCGGAAATTTATCTCTTCATTCATCAATCGCTTTATTATCCGCTGAAAGTTTTTGAATCCGGGGAATGTATTTGCTAGGCAATTTTCTGGATAGAGATTATCGCTTGAAATAATTATTTTCATTGAAAGTTATAATGTATGTATTCACACACAGTGAATGTATCAGATTGTTATCCTAATTTTAGTTGTGTTGGGGTGTATATTTATAGATATTTACATATATATTTTATGCATGTATCTATTTGCTTTCCACTTCTTCCCTTCCCTCATCTCCGTTATTAATGCCTCTCTGATAACATCTTCACTTGTTATACCTTTCTACAAGGCCATACTAATCCCAATACTATTGGTTCGAAAATAAGAAAAAAATATCAGCTACTTGCCAAAAATATATCCCAGACTAGTTTAAATTTCTCTTATGGACCAATCACATTTATTGTTCATTTTCCCATCTTTGTGCTGCAATCGAAATACAATTTTTCAAATTTTCACTTTTTTGAATACGTCTGTTGATATGAACGAATCCGGTCAAATCTCCCGTTTCTTGTTTTCCTCCTGTAATTAAATCTGATTTCAGTGTGTCTTTTTTCATACATTTTGTCTATCATGACATTTCATTTTCATGACAAATCGTACATTTTACCCTATATATATATATATATATATATATATATATATATATATATATATATATATATGTAAGTGTTACTACAGTTTTGAAAGCGTCGTTAGAAGAAATATTTGAAAATTTTGAGAAACCAGTTAACAGACGGGTGAATTTATATCAATAAATGAAAATTTATTTAATTTTTTTTTTTATATATATATATTTATGAATCCGATATTTTTGTTAAAAACAACATAATCATGGTAAACAGACATTGTATTTTTCCCCAATAACATCGGAGGAGAACGTACACCTTCGGCCACGTCGACGGATTTTCACCATGAAAAAGAAAATTAAATAAACAAAATACAACGTCCGTTTACCATGATTATGTTTTTTTTTTAAACCGAAGATTCGGATTTAAAAATATAAATAAAACTAATATTTAATAAATTTTCATTTATTGATATAAATTTACGCGTCTGTTGACTGGTTTCTCTTTAAAAAAATCAAATATTTCTTTTAATGACGCTTTAAAAACTGTAGTAAAACCTATATTATTCATATCAAGCCTTCAGGGCATTCACTACAAGCACCGCACATATAAACAAACTCGCCAATAACATCGGAGGAGATCGTCAATCTTCGGCCACGCCGACAGATTTTTACCATGAAAAAGAAAAAAAGAGAAAAAATACAATGTCCGTTAACTATGATTATAGTTTTTTTAACCAAAAATTCGGATTTATAAATATGAAAAAAATAATATTAAATGAATTTTCATTTATTGATATGAATACACGCGTCTGTTAACTAGTTTCTCAAAAATGTTCAAATACATATATATATATATATATATATATATATATATATATATATATATATATATATATAGAGAGAGAGAGAGAGAGAGAGAGAGAGAGAGAGAGAGAATGAGATAGACAGAGAGAGAGAGAGATTTTATATAGGCAGTATACGATATCTTACCAACACCAGTAAACCTACATGCTTGGGGATTTACTACATTTGAGCGATGCAGAGCCCGTTGAAAAACTATCTCACCAACCATATCTCACTTGATGCGACCATGCTCTGAGAAGTTACATGTTGAGAAACAATCAAGTATTACAACTCGCTGCGGAGGGTTCATAGATATGGCGTGAGACTGCAATAAAGCTCTCAATGTCACGAATAGGAAAAATATATATCGTTAAAGAAGGAAATAGTTGAAAGTCTGTGTGCAAAAGTTAAGCAGCGATATTCATTGTTCGATCGCTGCACACACTGGCACGTTGTATTTGACTTAGAAACAGCTCGTATTTCCGTCTGAAATAAGGTTAACGGATCAGCGTCCCGATATTATCATTTGTCCCCTTTATTCAAAGAAATGTTTCGTCATTGAAATAACGGTTGTATTCGAGTAAAATTAAGTATGGGCGCAACGGCGCAAGTTCGAAAAATATGAATATCTACGAGAACAATGTTGTAGAAATAGCTGAAAACCATTGCATTTCTTATCGAGGACGGATTCCGATATTTCATTACAAACTCAATGTCCGCATCCTTGACGAATCTTGTTACTCTCTCATGAGACAAGAAAAAATACGCAAAAAAATACAAGAAAATTGCTCTCCCTGCATCAGCGTGAGTATGTCAATTTCACAGAATTACGACAATCCAACAAATACTGAAACTGAAAAAATAATGTCGAATTCTTCCTTCTCGACTTGCGAGTAACTTTATTCTGTAGGTAGTAATGTACTAGACGCGTGCAGGTTTCATTTTAGAATTCAGTCTTTAATGTGTGTAGTATGCCGGCTCTAATACTGTCCAGGCTAGCATGAGTAGCTACAATGATTTCGATAACTAGATTTTAGTGTGTCAAAAATAATTCTAATGTGAGGATACTTTTAAATTTTTACAAATGCATCTAAGCAATCTCTCATCAAGACCCAATCTTTTTTTAATAGCTTACAGGATCTCGCAAAGTGTGAATGTATTGAATAAACACACTATAATGAGTTGCTAAATCAAAAAAGATTTGCAGTGAGGACACGTTTTACTTGGGCCCGCATATTTTATATCACATTAGGTCGCTCTGGGTCTGGTCTTCTACAATAATTATTTATAATTTGACTTCGAATCGTGTGACCGGTGATGAATAGTCGTACGTCTATGCTGATGAGTCTTGATCGAAAAAGAAAGACGAAACGTATACGTCCATAGATATAAACAATAACAAATATTTTATATTTGAAGCTCCTCGTTAAAAAGTAGAGCACCGTAAAATGGTAGTAGTAACGCAGCGTAGCGTCACTTGCTTTATATGCATCGTTCCTTCACTTATAGAAGTTTGAATGCCTCTTCGCTTCGCCGCCGTTAACGTGTTAAAAATATCATTGTTTATAAGCTGTTCAGAACTGGCCTAGCGTTTAGCGACGTTGGACGGGAGTTGGAAAATACTTGTAGTCCAGGGTTTCGAATCGTCTGACCGGTGATGAATAGTCATACTTCTATGCTGATGAGTCTTGATTAAAAAAAAGACGAAACGTATACGTCCATAGATATAAACAATAACAAATATTTTATATATATATATATATATATATATATAAGTGTTACTACAGTTTTGAAAGCGTCGTTAGAAGAAATATTTGAAAATTTTGAGAAACCAGTTAATAGACGGGTGAATTTATATCAATAAATGAAAATTTATTTAATATTTTTTTATATATATATTGATAAATCCGATATTTTTGTTAAAAAAACCATAATCATGGTAAACAGACATTGTATTTTTCTCCAATAACATCGGAGGAGAACGTAAATCTTCGGCCACGTCGACGGATTTTCACCATGAAAAAGAAAATTAAATAAACAAAGTACAACGTCCGTTTACCATGATTATGGTTTTTTTAAACCGAAGATTCGGATTTAAAAATATAAATAAAACTAATATTTAATAAATTTTCATTTATTGATATAAATTTACGCGTCTGTTGACTGGTTTCTCTTTTAAAAAATCAAATATTTCTTTTAACGACGCTTTAAAAACTGTAGTAAAATCTATATTATTCATATCAAGCCACAGGGCATTCACTACAAGCACCGGACATATAAACAAACTCGCCAATAACATCGGAGGAGACCGTCAATCTTCGGCCACGCCGACAGATTTTCACCATGAAAAAGAAAAAAAGAGAAAAAATACAATGTCCGTTTACTATGATTATAGTTTTTTTAACCAAAAATTCGGATTTATAAATATAAAAAAAATAATATTAAATGAATTTTCATTTATTGATATGAATACACGCGTCTGTTAACTGGTTTCTCAAAAATTTTCAAATACATATATATATATATATATATATATATATATAGAGAGAGAGAGAGATAGATAGATAGAGAGAGATTTTATATAGGCAGTATACGATATCTTACCAACACCAGTAAACCTACATGCTTGGGGATTTACTACATTTGAACGATGCAGAGCACGTTGAAAAACTATCACACCAACCATATTCTCACTAGATGCGACCATGCTCTGAGAAGTTACATGTTGAGACACAATCAAGTATTACAAATCGCTGCGGAGGGTTCATAGATATGGCGTGAGACTGGCAATAAAGCTCTCAATGTCACGAATAGGAAAAATGTATATCGCTAAAGAAGGAAATAGTTCAAAGTCTTTGTGCAAAAGTTAAGCAGCGATATTCATTGTTCGATCGCTGCACACACTGGCACGTTGTATTTGACTTAGAAACAGCTCGTATTTCCGTCTGAAATAAGGTTAACGGATCAGCGTCCCGATATTATCATTTGTCCCCTTTATTCAAAGAAATGTTTCGTCATTGAAATAACGGTTCTATTCGAGTAAAATTTAGTATGGGCGCAACGGCGCAAGTTCGAAAAATATGAATATCTACGAGAACAATGTTGTAGAAATAGCTGAAAACCATTGCATTTCTTATCGAGGACGGATTCCGATATTTCATTACAAACTCAATGTCCGCATCCTTGACGAATCTTGTTACTCTCTCATGAGACAAGAAAAAATACGCAAAAAAATACAAGAAAATTGCTCTCCCTGCATCAGCGTGAGTATGTCAATTTCACAGAATTACGACAATCCAACAAATACTGAAACTGAAAAAATAATGTCGAATTCTTCCTTCTCGACTTGCGAGTAACTTTATTCTGTAGGTAGTAATGTACTAGACGCGTGCAGGTTTCATTTTAGAATTCAGTCTTTAATGTGTGTAGTATGCCGGCTCTAATACTGTCCAGGCTAGCATGAGTAGCTACAATGATTTCGATAACTAGATTTTAGTGTGTCAAAAATAATTCTAATGTGAGGATACTTTTAAATTTTTACAAATGCATCTAAGCAATCTCTCATCAAGACCCAATCTTTTTTTAATAGCTTACAGGATCTCGCAAAGTGTGAATGTGTTGAATAAACACACTATAATGAGTTGCTAAATCAAGAAAAGTTTGCAGTGAGGACACGTTTTACTTGGGCCCGCATATTTTATATCACATTAGGTCGCTCTGGGTCTGGTCTTCTACAATAATTATTTATAATTGGACTTACGTATTTTATATTTCCATGAAGAAATCGCGTGAATCCTCTTTCAATTGAAATTTATAGTCTTGGATTCTCGTAAATACTTTGTTTGAATGTGATTTGTATTTGTCGGTGCTTTTACTGATAATTAGAATGACATCAAGGTAAACTGTCGCAAATACCAGTCCGCTAAAAAAATGTGCTCATTACTTGTTGAAAAATGGCTGTTTGAACCTCTACCCAACATGGGAATCGTTCAAATATGTACAAACCTTTATGAGTATTTCTCTAAAGTAGCTTTGAACACTAAACGTGCACAGGTATTTGAAAATAAGCATCACTTAAATCAACTTTTTGAAACAATTTTCTTCCGTTGAGTTTACCGAAATTTTCTTCTGGACTAATGAGAAAGTAATAGTGATTCGTTTGTGCATAGGTCAACTCTGTGAAGAAATGTGCACGAACACGGATCTCTTTACTTTAAGTGAACCGCATTTGCTGTACTTCACTTGCGATAATTCCCATTTATTGGAGTCAATTTAATTCCTCGCGATGATTAATAACAATAATTAATGACGCCAATGGAACATTCCTTTTCTTAAAAAAAAACTGGTTGAATATTTAGTTATAACCCGGCTTATCTAGTCGCATGCTCATCTAGTCAGGACGATGCTAGAATTTTTAGTAACGCACGCTACTCAGAGTATGCATATATGGAAAACAAACATTGTTTTTCGTTAGTTTTTGATTTTTGTTATATATGATATACATTCTTTAATTCAATCTTATATTTTTGTACGAGTGATTTCTTCTGATAATTACAACGTTACTTTCTGTTTAGGCTCACAAAAGAAATATAACTCTAATCTAGTACATATATTTCTAATATATCGCTACGTTTTACAAATACTGACTATGACTCTATGTTCATGTTTTTAAATATGGAAGAAGAAAGTCAGCTCAAATAATTCTGCATTATTAATCATAATCTAACAGCATCTTAAATCGTGTTAGATAAACGGATACACCATAATTATTCTTAGGGACAGCAATCACCTCTATTATCTACGGCATGCCAATCGATTTGTAGCATATCCGAACCTGGCAATATTCCTTTCTTCTGAATTACGAATCTCAGCTAAAAGTTAACCTTCATCGAAGCCGTCCTCGAACTCCGTTTCATGGCAGAAACCCAAACGAAATGCAGCAAGAAACACCAGCCAGCCAACAAGCGACTCTCCGCTGAATTGATGCCAAACCCGGACCCATTGTTCTTCACGCGCTACAAGTGTTCAAACTGAAGCAACAAACAACAATCACAGAGAAATCTTTAATATTCGACAAATAATTGATCTTCTGGTATGAAATGGTCCTTTATTGGTTGATAGACTATTTCGTAAAATAACAAAACATTAATAACGGAATAATGAAGCAATTAAAAACACACACATAGAAATGCATCGAATAGTGTTGCAACATCTAGGCTGGTACATCAGCCACTAGCCTCTCTATCTTGAACAGGGTACGAATAAGAATTCCTAACCTAACCTTATAAGTTCCGCATTGTCTGGTAAGTTCCAGCCCCTGGCACACTGTCCCAGTGTTGCATCGTTATGCTTGTTTTATAAGTATTTTGCGAAGTGTGCTCCGATTAACATGCTGCACTTGTACCCCCGCATCAAATATCTCCGACCGACCTGATTACGTTAAGTGTAGAGATGCCTATATCTTGGATGGTTTTCTACTAAAAGGACTTATTTTCACGGACTGATTACGTTCGGAATTCTCTCGCTGCTACCTTTTTCCCCGACCGTACACATATGAAGACATTTAAATGTTATGTCAATCCATTTCTTGCTGCCCAAATCCCAAACCATGATGCCTTCTATGAATCTAGCCCTTATTCTAGTAGCTTCTTACGACTTTAGTGACAATATGCTTCGTTCGGAAGAAAAAGAGTAAAAAAGAATTAAACCATAAGGGGCACAATTGAAACAAATACTCAACCCGTTCATTGATACTATTGTTAAACAACAACAAATAGAAACATTGTCATATATTTGTAATCATTTTGACTAGACTAATTATGTTTGTTTTGGTACTTCTATCGATACTGACCCAATTTCTGTGAGCTTCGCGTCGGAAACGTTCGGGCATGCTACGTAAACACCTGAGAGATAACGAGCCGAATAAAAGCGGCCGACAATTTGGATAAGTTGCTGCGTCCTAAGAAAAAAAACCCCAAAAAACAACCTTTTTCTTGAGAACATAATTAAAATTATGTTCTCAAGAAAAAGGTTGTTTTTTGGGGGTTTTTTTCAACCGGGTTTCTGTTAACGCTGTTGTTTTTTACTGACTAGTTTTTTTTGGTGGGGGGGGGGACATTTTCTTATTTTTTTATTCATTAAAATTATTCTTTTTACGTTTTAATGTTTTCTTTTGCGCTGAGCACAGCGGACGTCGACGGGCGAGCATAAGAGAAGGGGTTCGTCGAATAAGTGGAAGGAAGCTGGTCAACCGGGTAGGCTTCTGCTATCTGCGCTAATATGGAGACACACTGGTTGTTTCGAAACTTTTGTCTCCACATGAATTTGCGCAGACAGCTTTCTACTAGTTCCCTGCTGGTGCCATATTCATTCTAATTCTTTTGTTTGGCTTCCTTCCACATTCAACGTAGTTGGTTGTAGCCCTCGTTACAGGGTCCACGAAATGTCGACTATGGTGCACAATCATGTGTTTGTATCGCTCCTAACCTGCCGTACGCCTTCCAACAGTAAGATATTACCGTGGTCTCAGGAAGGACGAACTACTTTACTAGTGAAAAGAGGGGTTCGACGTATCTGTTCGCCATCGCCACAAGGAAACCCTCCTTCTTTACGGGGCCGCATTCCCTGAAGACTCAGAGCGGTTGGACGACTCTTACTCGACGTTATTTTTCCTGCGGTTAAACACAGACTCGTCGATCTCAACGGTATGGCCTGGTCCTCCGATCCGACACGGATATCGTTCAGAATTGTCGACACAGACCTTCCTTAGAAAATTCCTCCAGTCGGTCTGCGTGTTCGGCGATATGACGCCGCATTCTGTGCGTAGATTTTTAGACATTGCCATTTCCTATGACCACAGGTAGATACATTTTAATATTTTTCCCAATTCCATTCTGGATCGCGAAAAAAACTGTCGCTTCTGACGGAATTCCAGGAGCGACAGTCAGTATTACTAAATCTCCACGAAAAGCTTTTCCTTCTAGCGTCACTTTCAGCCAAGCGACACATGTAGTGCCATTTGAGGTATGTTCCCTTTTTGGCCACCAACTTTTTTCCTGACAGAAAAAAAAAATTCTCTTTCTCGCAATTTTACTGCGGTACACAGATCTTCGTAATTCATTATTTTTCTTTTTATGTTCATAAAAAAAGTTGTTTGCAACAAAATCTTCTGAACTGGCTTTCGACCAGCTGTCTGCGTCTTTAATCGATCTGAATACTGCTTTGCAAAAACTTGTCGGCTGGTTGCTTATCGGTGATTGGCTAATCGCTCGGTATCTCTCCACCATTCAGCTCGTCATCTCTCGGGCGTTTACGTAGCATGAACGAACGCTTCCAACGCGAAGCTCACAGAAATTGGGTCAGGATCGATAGAAGTACCTTTGTATTTGTAAGGGTCATGGACATCGATAAATACGTGTTTCCTCCATTATTATAGTTGTTACTAGATTTGTGGGACATCAGTTCAACTTGAATGCACGTGGTTTAAGAAAAAGTTACGTTAGGTACGTAGAAATTCTGTAAAGAATCATGCATGAAATGGTTAAGATAGTAGAATATTAGGTGAGTGAGATGAAATGCATTCAATTTAACAGTTTCTTGCAGACCGTTTAGTCCGTCTGTTTTAAGGCATATCGAACCATTTTCATGCCGACACACAATATCTATTGATAACGATGCATTGAATGAAAGTCATTGAAAACAAGTGGCAATTGTATCTATTGCTGGGAAGGTGGTGCTAATTAAGTTTTCATACCTCTTTCCAGGTGTAATAGTAAGTAATTGTACCCGGAGATACGAGTGGATTCAATCAAGCCTTTCTGATTCTATTGACTGTGGACGTTTTCGATTAAATTTATTGAGAAGACGTTGAAAAATTAAAAGAAGGAGAAACAAACGATAGGTAAAAGACAAAGACATGAAGGAAAAAAACGACACTTAGAATAATGAGAATAAGAAGAAAAAGAAAAAAAGAGACTAACGAAATATTAGTCGATGAAGGAAAATGAGAGAAGACGAGGACAAAAGAAGGAAAATAATAAAATTAAATTAAAAAAATAGAGTAAAAACTTATAAAATATAAGAAAATGAAGTAAAAAAAAGAATAAAATGTAGTAGTAGAAGAAGCAGACAAAGAATTGAAATGAATGTTAAAAGAAAAAGAAAGTGGAAACACTGGAAAAGATGACGAAAGAAACGAGAGAAATAAAGACAAGGAAGAAAAACGAAGACAAAAGAACGAAAAGATAATCATGATAAAACAGAAAAAGATGAAGAAAAAGCGAGAAGCAGAAAAAGCCTTTTATTTCATTCTTCGTGTGCATTTTCGTGATAAAACAGTATGGGGGAAAAGTCAGATGTGAATATTAAAAATAAGTTTTTATTCAAATTTCTTTTTCTTCTTCTAGTTATAGTTCTTCAATGCAAAACTTTCAACGAGTTCAGATTCTTCTAAAACTCAAATCAAAAGATCGAATAAAATCTTAAAGACGATCATCAATTTCTTTAAATTCACATCTGACCTAGCCGATTTAAAATACTTGATCACATCCGAGAAGAGCAAATGAATACCCATTTTTAGTGTTAGTTAAATAATTAATGTCCGATTCAGGCATAAATATTTCGTTAATAGATGTCCGTTTAAAAACAACAGCTAACTTTCGTTTCGTCGTTTCGACATTATGTTTTGATTTCGAACAACATTTTATTTTTGTGTTCACATCAATAATTACTTCTGGCGTATTCAGCCAATACCCTACCGATTTCCGTGATTTGATGTGTTATGGCTGTTGTTTTAATAATTGCTTTCGACTGTGTGGTTGAATCTATTTATTAATTGGTAAATATATTTAGTAGGAAGAACCGACGTTGCTCGGGATTGAATGTGTACTTTCTCACTCTGTTCATAGCACCATCTTACGTTTTTCGTTTTTACTGACCCCCTCTCATGTTTCTCCCTCTAATGAAGTCGGAAGAAGCTAAAATGTTAGGAACCTCTCTGAATTAGTGTAAAAAAAAAGATGGTTAAAATCTCATTAAAATCGGATATATGTATTTGAATTTAAAAATGGATTCTGCCCCCATGGGTGCCTTAAGAGGTGTGCCACGTAGATTTCCAGCACATAGAATGTAACGTAGATATTCGGGACAACTTCCATTTTTATCCCGAAGGTAATTATACATATGCTATCAATGTCATCAAAATAGGATTTATCGGAATGTACAAAGAAGGTTCGAGTCAGATAGGTATTTAAGCTTAGGAAGGCATTTACGAATTCAGGACCACTTCAAATGTTTTCACAAGAAAAACATATGCATATGATTTTAATTTAAGGAAGAAAAGAATATTCAAAGTTTTAAGGTGGTTATGTCATCATAGCACCCTCAGGGGTGTAATGGAGATTCAGAAATACGTCTATTCTCTTCTCCGATGGATTTTACATAAGAATACACTTTCATAGTTTATGTAGATGCACTAACCTTTCTTTCTATAGTGAACACACAAACATCACACACCCATACATTGAGTGTTCTCTGTCTCTCTCTACATATATATATAAATATATATATATATATATATATATATATATATATATATATATATATATAAGCGGTGTCGTACAAATACCTGGTATCGTATTCAGGCGCGATACTACTTTACTCAGTGAGATGAACTCGTATATTTTGTAAGAGTATCCATCTAAGAGAGGGGACCTCTGATAAAAAAAACTTACGCTCTACATCGTCTATCAGTTATCTTGCCTCGGCTTGTCAGTGAAACAAGCCTTTGTAGAAGGAGAGCGTGTTCTGCGTGTCTTACACACGCACAACATGGTAATCTACATGTATAGATATTCCTACAAAACGCACGGCGATAAAGACTTGTAAAATAAGTCGGGCCTGCTAAATAACATAGATGACCACAACTGGACAATGCAATTTTGTAGGGATCGGCTTCTTCTGTAATATTATATATATTTATAAATAAATATTGAATTATTAATAATTATTATATATATATATATATATTTATATATATATATATATATATATTGCACATATTATATAGTTTATTTTTGATATAACTTGACTATTAGCATTTTCAAATGATTCTTTGCAATTTCCTTTTGTATAATAATTAGTGATAACTCTATAGAAAGATTTGTTGGTGTACATGTTTAAATATTTGTGTGTACAGGGTTTACTCCTTAACTAATTAACCGATTATTATTAATTTGAGAATGCAACTGCTGGGTGTAAAAAAATGGTTATGTGTGCTATATTTACATCGAGTTTGTTTTATGCAAAAAAAAGTAAACAGATGGAGTTAATCCTTTCGGAAAGTTCAGAGATTTCCAATTTTTTTGAAATTATAACAGTAGGAATGATACATTAATTGATAAATATTCTCTTAAATTTAAGTTTCTTTTCGGTATTTGAAAGTGTTTTAAAGGGTCCATGATATGGGCACATTCTCAAATTAAAAAATGCAAATAGCTCAGATTTGCATTAAATTTGATCCAATTAAGCAACATTTCTTATGATGAAGTTTGATCGACATTCGAAGAAGAATTTTCACGTTTAGTATATCTTAGTATTAATATTTGTTTGCGGACATAAAAATAGTGCCAAACTGTTCTATTCTATTCTTAATTTTCCCCATCTTGGGTCGGGTAAACCTTTATATATATATATATATATATATATATATATATATATATAAAGGAAACATAGTAAATATACATTTTATCTTTAAAATAATCTGATCTTGATAAGTGAATGATAAATGTTCAAGATGGAGCAGTAATGTATTAAAATGGATAATGTAAATACAAATTGGACGAAGAACAATGTTTATCAATCATCAAATTGTTCAAATAAGGACTACACAGATACACTGAATTTTTCTCCTTAATCTATGGATTTTCAAAACTATACATACATCATCAGAGAAAATGAAATTTATAAAACAGCAAAATCATATGATGGTAAGCACAGTATTAAAAATATAAAAAAATGCAAAATATATAAAAATAAAAGAAATATTTTTTAACTAAAAAGAATCATCGCCACAAAAAGTAACATTTCCAAGTAAGCTAATCCAGTAAAACTAGAAGTATTATTAAGCAGATGTAGGGTAAAAAGCAGACATGAATCCACATAGTCTATATATTGAGAAGCCCCGGTTTGGATAACATAGAGATTCAGGCCCGAAGTAAAACAGTTGAATGGAAAACAATGGGAGGCAGACAATTATATATATATATCAGGAAAATATTTTGTTAAAAACTTAAAAACTATATTATTCAAACTAAATAATATTATTATATTATATTATTAGAGCTAAAAATAATTTTAAAAAGTGTTGTTTATACAAACATATGTTCTGAATAAGTAGCCAGACTGTTTCAATCATAAATTCAATCATAAATTTAAGAAGCTCCGCATCCCCAACTCCTTCTTTTAAGCTTCACTAATGTGCAATGAAGCAAATAACTATCCGTGAGGGTCATGTGACTAAATTCAAAATATTTTCTGAAAATACCTCCCGTTAAACTATTACATTTCCAACATTTTCAAATCTATGTAAATCTGTTAATATCAAATTTCTACTTGTCTATTATGTCTATTATGTCTATTATGTCAGACTTTAATAGCGCGGTTGACACTGTTATATGATGTAGGGAAAAGAAATCACATCATTGTATAATAAAGTTACACACAAACCATACACATCTTTTGAACCACAAATACGCGTACATATAGCTGAATCAAGACTACGAAATGTTAACTTTTCATAATTTGTTTAGCCATTGCTTCGACTCTGCGAGTTTCTGTCTGTGTGTCTTGTGTTAATTCGTGGAGTATGAATTCGTGTTTTTTTTTATCCATCTCGAGCGCTTTCGATCTTTGTAGTCATCTTCAGAAGTGTATTTGTTTGCTTAGTTGTTATTGTTATTTAATGTGTTTTATCATCTTCTCCACAAAAAACAACAGACAAAACTAACAATCCAACAAGTTAATAAAAATAATAAATATTCAAATACATAAATAAATACCATCCTATTTTTCCTCACCAAAACTAGAGAGACAAAAACAAAACACTTTATGTAACAACATCAATATTGATAAGAAAACAACTCCTGAAGATAATCGCGATGGTTGAAAGCGCTTGAGGCAGAAAAAACAAAAAGTCTCGATTATTCCAGGAATTAAGACTAATGGCGCGGAAATTAGCTTGCAAGATGGAAACACCGATTAAGAAAATAATGAAAAGAGAATATATCCCTCTATTGATGATGATTTGCTGACATGTTTTATTGGCCTGATGAGATCACAGCTTATTAAAGCTATGATCGAAACATTTTCATTGATGTGTAATTTCTGATATGTTTGGATGAATAACACTATTAGCTTAAATATAAATATATATATATATATATATATATATAAATATATATATATATATACAATATATAACTAATCACGGACACGTGTTTCTCCGTAATACAGCTCATCAGTGTTGTTGAACAGCAATATTCTAAGCCGTGCCTTTGCCGTTTTGCCAGGAAAAGTTCCTAGAACGAAACTATTATTTAACTGCACATTAATGTATACATTTTTATTTGTAATTGTTTGCGGCGTTAGTGACATATGAACAAATTTAGATATATATGGTGAAGCTAAGAGGGGGTTATTTCCCTTACACAGCGTGTCGCCCCTATATGGGGAGCGTCTTTATTTATAACATAATATAAAATGATCAACGGACACGTGTTTCACAGTGATACGGCTCATCAGCGTTGCTGGACTTTGCGAAATTTGAAACTGGCATCACAATCACTGCAGTCTTGCATATAGAAACAATACTGTTGATATTAACATGCAAATAACGAAACCAACTTATTCTATTGCCTATATTGACAAAACTTCCTCCCTATTTAGTTCCATAAAATCATTAAATTAACCAAAATACATGAAGGGTAAAACGAACCTTATTTTATTGTAAGAATGTCGAACGTTACTATAAAAGGTTCAACTGTGCTTATTTTGGAGCTTTTGTGTAGCTTGCGGGTGTTACGATGCCGCCTTTTCGCGGGTGTATAATTCTGTTTTTACACACCGGCCGGTATCTTCTCTGGTCGTTGTCGTCATCTCGTTAACTTGCACGGACACCGAGGTTTATTTTAATGCAGGTACATTTGCTTAGGCAGAATGACACATTACAAGGACCAGGGAGATACATACATTTAGAGGTGAGTTAGTGTGTTATAGAGAGATAGAGACTGGAAACCACACTAGTTCACATCGTACGCCCCGCTCCATCCCACTGGGCTTTCTGGCGACGAGCAATTTTATCACGATTGTCCCGCTTCAGTGACCGCCGGAAAAGAGAAAGAATTTTCCTTTCTAGAAAATCACGTGATGCCCTTCCATTCTGCTTACACGCTGGTGTCATCTTTTTAACCTTGGTCCGGCAATCATTCTCGCGACCTGCTGGATTTCTTAATGTAACACAAGTTTATTCGCCTTAAAGACATTTATGCCGTCTAATTCGGATCTTACTGTTTACTAAACTATTTTTCAATATCAGATCCAGACGTTGTCATCTTTTTTATGTTGTGTTTTTCAAACAGAGACGTGTGTAATTAAAAAAAGACCGCATCATCAAAATAACTTTCGCATTGCGTTTATTGATATTAACAGCCACACAAACATGTCCAGATGTTCAAAGAATGTGACGCTTAGGCGATTAGAAGATCAAACGAGACAAAAAAGAGTTGTACAAGAACGAATGTCGTTTTTTGAAAAAAATAAATGAAGTTAAAAAAATACTGAGAAGAGAAGAAAATGAAGGCGAGTAAACACCGACTACAAGTAAAACAAAGTTTGTAAAATAAAAATGATTTTTAAAGAAAAGAAAAAAAACACCTCGTTGTGATACAGAAATAAAAAGAGAAATATCTGCTTTTAATGTAACGGAATTTTTTAGATAAGGACTGCTAATTCGTATTTTTTGAATTAGTCGAACTACTGTTTTCATCTTGGGTGTTATTCTCACGACGTTTCGAATAATGTAACCGCCGACGTTCTTCAGGTGTATCTTATCGAACTCGGGAATATGTACGGGATTTTGAATGGAACCCTTCATTTATTCCATGGGGGTAGTATGCTCTCGTGTAATCTTCAGTGCATGCTATACTACGAATACAATTAGAAATTACTTAAGACTTCTACCAAGTCATGGCTGACGGAACGAGAGCATGGTTGTATTATTGTAAGATTAACAGACATTCAACCATTTTTGGTTTATGTCATGCAAAGTGTCACTATTTTTTGTAAACGATGCATCTTTTTTTTGCACATTTATTATTTTAATCAATAATCCTATTTTAGTTTGTAATAAAATGAAAAACTTACACCAATGTAAATGCACATTTATATATATATATATATATATATATATATATATATATATATATATATATAGTTTATAGTGCAACACACTATTAACACACACATTTAACAGTGTGACACACTATGAAAATATACATTTTACAGGTGTTGAATTCCATGCTGCAGAATCAAGGGTTACTTAGTCACGGTTCGAATACTTTGACCAGCAGTAATTATCATCATCGATATTAAAGACTGCGTAACCATAAACACATGTGTCTATAGGTAAATATAAAATATATAATAGTATATATATATATATATAAATATATATATATATATATATATTGCATATGTATTATGTAAGTTTCTGTATATGTTAATCAGTTGAAACTCGAGTATTTCTAAAAATGCTCAACAAAAAGTAGTGCTTTTCTTTAGTATATTTTTTACTTATACACACATTGTTAGTGACAGATGTGCATACATGTTTCGGTTGGACTCTTACTAAAGAGTCAACCTCTTCAGATATAAACGAGTAATAGAAATAAAATACTGCATGTATCTTCTTTTAGTATATTTTCTAGGTTGGGATGTGTTCATAATTCCACGATCAAGGTTAGTATAACATTTCGTTTTTTATTTGTTGATATTTTCAATTCTTTTCTATTTCTTTATTTATTTGACTTGCCTCGCAATTTTTACCATTTCCTGTCTTTTTTTACTTTTATCTTCTCTCACATCCCATAATTAATCTTTTTATCAACACTAGGGATCTAATTTTTTAG
This sequence comes from Sepiola atlantica, assembly GCA_963556195.1. Taxonomy (NCBI): domain Eukaryota; kingdom Metazoa; phylum Mollusca; class Cephalopoda; order Sepiida; family Sepiolidae; genus Sepiola; species Sepiola atlantica. The sequence continues at coordinate 164,609,611 of OY744516.1, read as the reverse complement.
CAATTACTTTCCTATATATATGCTAATGAATCAATATTTCACCTTATACACACTAAAACACATAATATAATTATATATATATATATATATATATATATATATATGTACATACAATAATCTCTATATAGAACATATACTCGCGTAAATCTGCATACAACATAACCATACATACATACACACCTATACACCCACAAAACTAATATATATATATATATAGATATATATATATATGTATGTATGTATGTATATATATATATATATATATATATATATATATATATACAAACTTTGTTACAACTTTTTTGCACAATATTCTAACGGTTGTTGAGTTAATTCACTATAAACACTGTTTAGACATACATACTCAACCCATGTGTTATTACCTATTTCCGCATATGCATAACCACATACGCCTGCATATAATTTTATAAATACACATATATACATTAGATGACCATATATATGAAGAGTTTGTATGCAGAACGCAATAAATCCAAAATAAATAAAGACATTAAACCCAAAAGGATAAACATATAAAATATAGACTTCAATTAAACGCTTAATTTACTTGAAAGCAAAGAGAAAGTATGTCAACATTATATGTAAAATATGACTTAGTGGTGTGTTAGAGTATTGAAATGCAACACTTTTTGTCGTTAGAGCTTCTCAATTTTGAAAATATCGTTCATCATGTTTTGCATTCATAAACACACAACCGTATTATGTATTTATTTACCCATATACATGTATATATAAAAATCTATATATATATATATATATATATATATATATATATATATATATATATATATATTTGTGTTATAATGAAATAATTCCATGAGGGAATCCGGGTATGAGAGCTCAATGTTATAAACAGAGCAAGAATAAAATAAAGTATAATAACATGAAATTACATAATCATTGATGCAATAATTTATTTCAAACTTGTGGTTTTTTCAAGCATCGGATCCAGACGATTACATTCTTGAAACTGAAACAAAAGAATTAAATTCGTACTCGACAATTCAAATATAATTGGAGAGAGAGATGGTAACAAACCATCCAATACATATTTAGAGAGAGGGGGGAAATTGAAGCACATCCAATCTTTAAGTCTAACTTGGGAGGGGAATTGCATAATTCGCTACAGACACCGATTATGCTAGGAACTTTGTGGATGCATCCGATGAAAAGGTAAGATTAATTATGGCTTGTCGCAGATCCATCCTTATGAATACTCAGGAAGCATGGATTAAACTGAACAACAACAACTTTGATGTCCCGATGGGGGCTTTTGCCTCAGCTCAGACTGCCGATCGTATTGGCATCTTTATAATGTACACAATTAGCAGAATTCTAGAGCCAAACTTAGTGGGGTTATACAGGGATGATGGACTAATTGCTATCCCTAATAGTAACGGCCTCCTGGTATCAAAAATACATACACAACTAATAAGAGCTTTCAAATACCTTGGACTGAAAATAGATGTAACCCCAAATTGTTAAGTAAATTATCTAGATATTACCCTAGGCGTAAAAGAGGGGATATACAACCCCTTCAACAAAGATAATCACACACCATTTTATATTGATACTAGATCCAACCACCCGAAGTGCATTATTAAACAAATACCTAAAACGATTAATATTAGAATTAATAAACTATCGGCTAAGAAGAAAATCTTTGAAACAAATAAACATTTATACGATAGAGCGCTAGATAAGAGTGGATACAGTGAAAAACTCCGATTATACCGGGAAGGAAACTAAAAACAAATCCAGAAATAGAGGCAGGAAAATAATATGGTTCACCCTCCTTACTGCCAACTATCTAACATCAACATCGGTAAAGTATTCTTGAACCTGGTAGACAAGCATTTTAACGTGAACAATCCACTAAGTAAGATATTTAACAGAAAAAAAACAATTAAAATTAGTTACTCTTGCACCAAGAACATGGATAGAATAATCACCACCCATAATCGTTAATTACTAAACAATTCTAATAACTATAAGATTATAGTAGATAAATGTAATTGTCAAGTGAAAAATAATTGCCCACTGGACGGTAACTGTAAAGTAGAGTGCGTGGTTTATAAGGCCACTATATATCCGGTAGATAACAACAGGAATAAGAAAGTTTACATCGGCATATCCGCGGGAAACTTGAAACAGCGTTTCTCTGACCACAAACACTCTTTCAATAACCCAGAACTTAAGAACAAAACGGAGTTAGCGAAACAATGGTGACTATTTAAAAATGGTTACTGACTTCTTGATATGTGTTATTGGTGTATTAGTGTATTTGCGTGTATATATATATATATATATATATATATATATATATATATATATATATATATATATGCATATATATATATATGCATATATATATATATGCATATATATATATATATATATATATATATGCATATATATATATATATATGCATATATATATATATATATATATATATGCATATATATATATATATATATATGCATATATATATATATATATATATGCATATATATATATATATATATATATATATATATATATATATGCATATATATATATATATGTGTGTGTGTGTGTGTGTGTGTGTGTGTGTGTGTGTGTATGTATGTATGTATGTGTTCATTTATGGGATGTGTTTATTATGGTGATATAATCAGATAATTTACTTACAATAAAATAGCTTTAAGATTTTTTTTCTGCAGATAACACGCTCGTAACACGAGAATTAAATCGCATTATTTGTAGATATATATGTGGATGTGTGTATATATGGGTGTATAGGTATTAAAAAAAACATTTTTTTAACATAGTTCACCCCAAACAAGGCAGTCCGCCACTGTAGACGTAAGGGGCTACTGAGAAAAAGAAAAGGGGAGAAAGTAAGGGGGCGGTCAACCTAGATTGGGATTTGCGCAGCGAGGTGTCTGTTTACATTACTTTTAAATTTCTGCATTCTGTACTGTTGGGGAACCATGGGGCAGGGAGGGAGTTCCAGAAGCCAGCAGTACGAGGAAAGAAGCTATTTGAGTAGAAGGCTCTCCGACATCTGGGGACCTCCACAGTGAATGAATGAGATTTAGTTGATTGTCGAGTTAGTCTAGTGAATTTACGTCGAGGGGGCACCAGAGTAGCCAATTTATCGAAGCATAATCCATTGAAGTATTTGTAAAACAAGCACAAGGATGCTACATTGCGGCGATGGGACAGAGGCTGGAGTTTGGTTGACAGTGAGGAACCTATTAGGTTGGCGATTCTTTTTTGGACCTTGTCAAGGAGGGAGAGACTAGTAGATGATACACCAGCCCAGATGTGACAACAATACTCCATGCATGGGCGGATGGTGGCTTTGTAGAGATACAGGATAATGTCAGGTGTGAGGAGTTTACTAGCACGGTAGAGGGAGCCAACCTTCTTTGCGGCAGCCTTGGCAATGTCTTCAATGTATTTGTTCCAATTCATGTTACCTGTGAAGGTTAGGCCGAAGAGTTTGATTGATGAACTCTCAGGTAGGGTGTTATTTGCCATGACAGTCGGTGGTTGAAAAGGTTCCTTGTAGTTATTGAAAGAAAAAAGCTTTGTCTTTGCGGCATTAAAAGTTACCAACCATTTATGACCCCAATCCACTACAGCCTGGAGGTCATTTTCTAAAGATTCAGCCATTGCTCGGATATGATTGCGTCGGTTTAGCCAACATGGCGAGAGTAAAGGGTGGTGTCATCAGCAAATAAACCAATCTCAGACTCTATGCCATCAGGGAGATCGTTTATGTAGATCAGGAAAAACAAGGGTCCAAGGATAGATCCCTGGGGTACACCAGCATTTATGTCATGTTGCCTAGATGAACGGCCATCGGGGACAACCTGGATTTTTCTTTTGTCTAGGAAGGATCTAATTATATTAAGTAATTGCCCAGTAATACCGTATGGTCGTATTTTCAGGAGGAGCCCTTTATGCCATACCTATGTATGTTTATATGAAAAATTATGTATATATGTACATGCGCGTGTGTGTGGATATATGTATAGATATGTGTATGTGTGTTTAGGTATGTATACATTTAGGTATGGTTTTATATTGTATGTATGTATATGCGTATATGGGTATGTATATAGGTGTATTAATGAATCGTTTCAAATATCTGTTGAGAAATAAAGAAGTCAACATTCTGTAAAAGTGCTCAATATATTGTATGTATTTGTGTTGGGATAGGCCCGATAATTGCTTTTTTTTGGGGGGGGTTCGCTTTTCCAACGGTCGTGATAATTTGATATGGCCCTGCATGATACATAATTGTATAGAAATTGGATAAAAGTAGCTATTAGATGATATTTAAAATAAAATAATGAGTTTCATTTTACTCAAATTAACAAATTCAAAATAAGCGTACATGATAAACGTTATTACAAGATATTATAAGACGTAAATTAAGTGATAATTAAAAATGTTCATATATATAAAATTAATCGAAAATGGCAGAGAAAATTTAAAATAATATAAGAATGATATCATATATACACAGCTCAATTCAATAAATTATAAAAGAAATTAATCGACGTAAATAATCATAATTCTCCTCATTAAATATATTTTTATTATTTTATTATTTTATATTTTATTAATACTTGACAATAAAAACAGATTGATTATGTGTATATGTGGGGTGTAACGTGTATTCTGGTAGGCATATATGTGTGTGTGTGTGTATGTGGGTTTATATACATATATACACATATATATATATTCATGCATGTGTATAATCGATTCTGTGTGTGTTTGCGTATGTTAGATAATAGTTAAATCCTTTTCCCCCGCATTTAGATTAACTTACCATTTTTTGACACGCGTACAGCTGTTGAAGTTTGGCCGTGCATATGATTTTTCTTTTTTATCTCTTTCTTGTTTGATTCTTCGGTCTTTTTTCACTTTTCCAAATGGCTTGATAATTCAGTATTTCCTTGAGGTGATCTGACCGAGTTTGAAAAAGTGGTCGGTCGTCCAAACTATGTGTGTGTTTGACATATATATATATATATATATATATATATATATATATATATATATATATATATATGTAAGTTTGTGTATATGTATGTTTGTCTATAATTGTGTGTGGGTGGGGATGTGGGTATGTATGTACATATGATGTGTACGTGTTTATACCTGCCTATGTATGTGTGTGAGTGAGATGGTTCCATAATTTATTTTAGGTTCCTCCTTCCACTCACAATATACATTGATCACTAGACAGTTGGTGTCATGAAACAATGAGATGCGGGTTAATACTGTTAAGTTTTGACACGACCCGATTCTTTTGAAAACATCCCCCCCCCCTCCGTCAGCGTCTATGCCTAATTTTACAATTTATAATTACACATGCGGCCTCCCCTTAGGTGTCTGTAGCGAATTATGCAATTCCCCCTCCCAAGTTAGACTTAAAGATTAAATGTGCTTCAATCTCCCCTTTTCTCTTTATATGTATTGGATGGTTTGTTACCACCTCTCTCTCCAATTATATTTGAATTGTCGGGTGTAAATTTAATTCTTTTTTTTTCAGTTTCAAAAATGTAATCGTCTAAATCGGATGCTTGAAAACACCACAAAGTTGAAATACATTATTGCATCGATGATTATGTAATTTCGTGTTATTATACTTCATTTTATATATATATATATATATATATATATATGTATACAGTAACATGTAAAGACGCTTATGAATATATGCCTACATACAAAAAGAATATATGAAAATAAAAAAAATACATACGCATAAATATACACACAAAGAATGACTTTCAATGTAACCAGATAGCCATGTACGCATACATCAAGACACATGTATATCCTATTTGCATATCTGTTCACACACATGAAAACATATACACACACACATATATATATATATATATATATATATATATATATATATATATATATATATATACCTATACTGCTATTGGCAAACCTAAGTGTTTTTAATTTCTATTAATACTTTTAAACACTGGTATCGTAACGTCCCTTAATTATATATAAACCTTTCAATAATAATATATTCCTGTCGAATAACTCGTTTCTACATCATGCGTCGTATTATCCCTCCCCTTAATGGCAAACCAATTACTTAACCTTTCTTCTATATACGTGCAATTCCTACTCCATATCTCCTGCTTTTACCAAGTCATGGTCTTAGAATTAAGAGGTGCTTTTACAGATATGTATCTTTCAAAATTGTTAAATATCTGTTCATATTCAGCTTTCGTCTGTCACACTTTTTGGTGTACTTTAATTCTATTATATTTTAATTATATTATACTTTATCATGTAGACAATACAAACCTCCCTATCTCAGCATCTTGCAGTATTCTTCCTTACTAGCCTTACACACACATCATATATATATATATATATATATATATATATATATATATATATATATATATATAATCTTTTGTTTTGTTTAGTAGAAAGCAATTCAACAGAGTGTTCAATTATTTAATGATAGAAGCAGAATATTTATTTTTTAAATAATGTTACAGACAATTATGTCCAATCAAAATGGTACCATAGATTTCGAGCTGACCCGGAACGAAACTAATTATTCGATGGGTTCGTTTATTTTCATAAGCAAGCTGGTAAGGCTATTTTTAGCCATATTATATATATATATATATATATATATATATATATATATATATATATATAATTTTTGTGTAGAATTGTCATAACTATATTTTCCTCTTACAAATAATTTAATCTTCCATCGAATTTTTCGGTTTCACAGAAAACTCGACCCTGAACACACAAAGCTAAATAAAATGCCTTATGTAAAGAAAAAAAGAAAATGTGTAAATTATAGAAGTTAATCAAAATAACCATATAGATTACAGTGTTCAAAAGGAGGACTACACGGGCGTGCTTATTTATGAGTGGAAATACCTGTGTCTAACTAGACGCCTATCTATTGTTCTTGTTTGTTTTTGATTAGCGTTATATTAACCTACTGGATACAGAGATTTCAGCAAGTTCCTTCGTGACAAAAACTAATACATCTAAAACCAAGCGTCTCTCCTTTCACCACCAACGTTCGGATTCTCACTTTTCCCGAATTAAAATGAATGGCTCTCCTTGATGAAGCTCTTCCTTTGATGAGCTTCTAGGAGGACTTTCATCCCAGACGTGAAATAGAAACTTAAATCAAATCCGTTGCTAAAGTCGCTGGTAAAATGGTTAGAAAATTCAACAGCTCCAATAAAAATAGCTCACTCCTATGAGAGCCGAATGCGTCCTAACATGGAGTACTTTTGCCACATATAGGGAGGAGGTGTTTAGAGCCTCTGTGTCTGCCTTGACAAAGAACACATCCGACTTCGAAATCTTGTGGGGGGTGGCCTTTACTATTCCTTACAGTCCTTTTCTCACAGAAGAGACGTTGCTACTCTTTCTCTATTTTATCGCAATTTTTATAGTAGGTGATCGAACGAGCTACGATATCTGCCCTTTCCCTGTAAAACATCCACAACAAAAAACTACAACCATTGTAAATAGTGTCACTTTCTTTTTCTGTGTACTTTAAAACTAAACGGAACTTTCATAAACAAAGTTTATTTCTCAAAACTACCTGTTTGTTGAACCCAATACCAGGGTGATGCTTCCCTGCTGACTGCAAGATGGTATTTTGTTAAGCTGTCCTCTTATATAATCAAATTCTAACCAGTTTAAACTATCGTTATGAATCATCACAGCGTTGTCTACCCGTCCACTTGAGAGACTTATAAAGCTCTATCCTTGAGTTGCCTTTAGGTCTTGATAATTCGTAGTGAGGCACACGTAAACAGATGTGTGTACGATACACTTATCTTAAGTACGAATAATGCTTTTTCTCTCATTAAGTTTTGCGTAGTGGGTGTACACCGACATAACACGTTATTGGATCATCTAAATTGAATAATTTATTCCAACGCTTTAAAAAGATGGTAATTACTCGCCGGCAAATAACATTCTCAATCATCGACAATTATTTCCGATATCCTCAAGCGAACATTATAGAGAAAAATGTCTTAATTAGAAATCAAATGAGTTTTGGGCCGAAGGTAATTTTTTGCCGATAATTTTTGTTTATGTTTTCTTTATTTTCATCCCGTCTTTTTTGTCACTGATTTTTTTTCTCCTGCATAATTAACAATTTATCGATTTAGGTTCGGGTCAGGCAGTCAACTCTTCGCCTCACAAGTATTCCTCAATAAAAAATTCGATTGTATATTTATTTATATAATACTATTTAAGCGACCCAGATAAGTCTGTTGCTATGCAAGCCTACTTGCATCGAACAACTTTCTTGCAATGGTCCCAGATGTATGTGGTGTCTGTTTGCTAGAGATGTGTTGTAGCCCTTTGTCGCTTGTGCCCTCCCTGCTCCCAAAATTAGTGGCCTCTCTTAACTTTCTGACAGTATGATTCTACAGCTCGTCTTCAGCAGTTCTGATCTTTAGTCACGGAGTTCGAGTCTATTAGGTAGACGTCACCTGTTATTATTTCTAGCTGTATGTAAAATTACATAATAGGTAATATATATATGCATACATACATATACATATATATATACAGATATACATATATACATATACACATCTATATTTATATACATACATATACATGTATAAATATATACATATATAAATGTATACATACATATACATACATACCTATACATATATACACCCATACATATATATATATACATATATACACCCATATACACATATATATATACATACATATATACACCCATATACATATATAACTACATACATACATATATACACACATATACATATATATATATACACCCATATACATATATAACTACATACATACATATATACATATATATATATATATATACATACATATCTAAATACACATATATATATACATACATATTTAAATACACATATATATATACATACATATTTAAATACACATATATATCTACATACATATTTAAATACACATATATATATCTACATACATATTTAAATACACATATATATATCTACATACATATTTAAATACACATATATATATCTACATACATATTTAAATACACATATATATCTACATACATATTTAAATACACATATATATCTACATACATATTTAAATACACATATCTATACACACATATTTAAATACACATATATATACACACATATATATACACACATTTAAATAGACATATATATACACACATATTTAAATACACATATATATACACACATATATATATACCCACATATTTAAAGCCACATATATATACACACATATTTAAATACACACATACATATATCTATATACACACCCATATATATATACACCCATATATATACACCCATATATATATATACACATACATACATATATATACACATATATATACATACATATATATACACACACATATATATATATATACACACATATATATATATATACATACATATATATATATATATACATACATATATACATACATATATATACAGACATATATGTATATATACACACATATATATATATATATACATACATATATACATACATACATATATACATACATACATATATATACAGAAATATATATATATATACACACATATATATACACATACATATATACACATACATATATATATATATACATACACACACATATATATACACACACATATATATATACACATACACACACATATATATACACACACATATATATATACCCATACATACACATACATATATACACACACATACACATACATATACATATATACACACATACATATACATACATACACACATACATATACATACATATATATATATATACACACACATTTATACATACACATTCATACATATATATACATACATATACACACAGATATATGCATACATACATATACATACAAATAAATACATGCATACAAATATATACATATATATATATATATATATATATATATTGTGTGTATTTAGGCAGCATATTTTCATTTAGGCAAACATTATTAAATAACACGGAGTGGTTTTGTTTGATGCGACTTTTTTTTCAATTTTTCGAATTGTCCATCTAATGTTTCGGTCAAATTGATGTAAATCTGATCCATGGGTTTCTTGTTCCATTCTTTTTTCTTTTTTTCAAGTACTTTCGATTTGAATCGTCAAATCATCTTCAGGTGGTATTAGTTTTAGTGTCTTTACAAATTATGACTTTAATGTTGTGCTCATTTTTGAATTATAACGGCAAGTAGTTTATCACTTGAAAAAGCGTTTGTAAAGTAGAAATGTACATGAGAGCGTGATGGCGTTCTACACATATGAGAGATTTAAAAGTTTGACTGTTTAAACCGTTAAGAAATTGATGACGTTAAAGAAAGTGCATACAATTCAAACGCATAACTACCTAATGGCTAAGAATTTGGTAATGTTAATTATTATGCTAGACACTTTAAAATGTTGCGACTAGTTTCATAATTGACATTATTAATTGTGGGATGTTTAGTTTTTATGTAGAGGGCTTCGAGTATTTTTAATTTTTTTGATTGAATTTAGTGTTAATGTATAATGGGGTATTATTAAATATTTTAATGAAACTAAAATAAATATGGAAATAAAATGAAATAAAACAGAAGGAATGATACGTATTATAATGGATTCGTCCGAACTTTATAAAAAACAGTAGTTTTGTAAATAACGAACACATATCAGCAAAGACAGACACCGGTAAGGGGAACATTTTTAATAACAAAAAAGGTAAGGAAAAAATTAATCTGGAACTAAAAACCTGATCTAATATTTTTTTAAACAGTGGGGTCTGATCAACACTTCTGGTGCGGCATGCCAACATACGGTTTTTCTTTTTAAATCCCCGAAATAGTTGTACATGTTAAACAACTGATGAACCCTTACAAAATATTAAGACTAGCATAAATTCTTGGAATCTAATAAAATACAATGATTACAAGAAATTGAAAGACTTACAAGCAAGGGAGTTTCATAACAAAGAACTTTAAATAAAAGTGGTCTATTTAGTAGTCTTAAATGTTGTAAAAACTTACAAGACTATATATTTGCTGTTGCCAATCATCTCAGAAGACAATTAAGTTCTGCGGATCTGATTAGTCTGTTGCCAAATTGCAGTGTCTGCTGTGACTGTGCAAGCCTATCCTGGATCGGTAGACTCCGTATTTTCCTTAATGTTCCGAAATATTTGCCTTTCTCATACATTCTTTCATAACTGATGTAATTTAAATAACATTATTTTTCCAACATAACATGTTTCGGAATTTCTGAGATGAAGATCGATGATTTGGATTATTCGGATTGCTGTTCTCATCTTGGATGCTATTCTTCGGTCGTTTCATCTAATCCACAGGATAGACTGATCTTTTTTCGTCAGTCATAACCGGGTAGAAGTTTTTAATAAATCTTAATTGTATTCTTCGACAAATTCGGATCCCGTGGCGCAACAAATGTAAGTGCTAAGTAATAATCAGTTCTAACTTTTTTTTCGACAAGACGCACCTGAAGAAGGTCGAAGGTTACATCGGCCGAATCGTTGTGAGAATAACATTCAATATAGGAACAGTAGTCCGAATGATCCAAATAATGCATGTTTTTCAAAAGTATATTTATTTAATATCATCACACATCATGTCTTTTTATTATACATTATGTTTCATATAATTTGCTCATATATATATATATATATATATATATATATATATATATATATATATATATATTGTACGTTTCACCAGAAAAAGAGCGCATTATAAAAAGTATAAAACTAGCTTCAACATGAAAATAAATCTAGTATCTCTGTCTTTATCGAACATTCTTCTTTCGCGCTTTTATCTGCGTGTCTTTTGACCTTGACTACTTCGAGTCATTCAAATAATAAGAACAATTTTTCATTGTAAAATACATTTTCAGTGATGCATCAAAGGTGGTGTTGCACTCCCTTCACTGCCGATTTCGGGTTCTGTATCATATCGGATCAGAATGTGACCCCGGCCAGACTCCGAACACGTCAGGCCGTTTCCTTGAAAGCGTTTACCTTTACATGTCGACATTGTAACATTTTCTTTTTTTATATATATGAGAAGTTTCGTCCATTTTTCTTGAGACACGGCTATTTGCATCAATCAATCACAATTGTTCTTACCCCTCCCTCACTCTTATATAAGGCTTTCCCTCACTTTATTCTGTTCTAACTGAGTTCTCTTCCCCTGGATTCGCATAAGTTGCTCTTTTCAATACCCAATTTATCTAATTGTCTTACTTTTGAAGCTGGCCAATCGAACACTTTATATTATTCAATTTACTTCATTCTTTTTACAAGAAAAATAACCAAACACCATAAAACAATAATTAAATAAATATTACTAATTATTATAATTCATTAGAAATCAGGTGAATTAATTACCTATTAGAATTTATTACCTATTAGAATTTAAATATTAGTAAATAATGACATTAATTTTTTACTTAACAATATGTCAGTTGTGCGGGTATATAATTAACTAAAATTAGAACGCGGCTTATAAATGTAATATACGCAGTTTAAGACTTTCTTGAACATGAAGTAAATAATTAATAAATCATCGTCAGTTTCACGAATCCCCGTCTCCTGGCTCCTGTCCTGGTGCTAACGACTTGTCACTTTTATAACAGTTGACGAAGCCGCTATGAAATTATATTTGCAACGTATTTCGTGACTTTCAAAGTTTACGTACATAGGACGGGCGATTCTGTATCGCTTCCGATGAGTGTATAAGCTCCGTTTATTACAGTAACAAGTAAATATAATACGTATTTAATATTTTCGCGGATTTTACAAACAACACTAATGGTGTTGAATATTAACTGAACTATTTTATCAGTGAGCATGTTGGTATGTATTTCTGATCTGAAATATATAAATGTACACTGTGATCATAGATTTTTTGGTCTAGTTTTGAAAAGATGCGAATGTTGATATAATATATAACATATTGTTTCGTCAGAATTCAGTACACACGGTATGTACATGTTGGGGCTATTCTTGGCGTGAGAGTTTATTCATTAAAGACGGCCGTCGTGAACCGAAACTAACATAAACGTAGGTTTCGTTGATTAATATAACACATTCATTTTAAAATCTAAATACGTACAGAAAAATAACAACGACGGCTGAAAGTTTTTAAATGTCGTTACAAGCTGATCAAATATTATATATGTATCACCAAAAACTGCAGAATGGATCAAAATAAGTGTGGATGTTTTATTATTTTACAACCTCTAAGTTTTAAGTTTAGCATACACACATCATGTATGTATGATAAAAATTGCGCTTACGATATGTAGACTACGAAGTTTTATTCCTTCTAAAGTAGTTATTTAATTTAAAGTTTATTGTTGTGTATTTGTGTGTAGACGGTTATATAAACAAAATGAGAAGAATACCCGTCATAGGACAAAGAAAATTAATTTATCGAATAGAACAGGTTTTCACAATTTTAGGTTCTCTGCCAGAAATTTTAATCAATATATAATGAATCTAAACCTTATGTCTAGAATCCTTATCACAATTTTTATCAAAATCCATTACCTGATTTTGATTCTAGAAAATGCCTAAAAGTTTAGGCTTATACTTAAGATGTCTTCAAAAAAAATGAAATTGAAATAATATGGTTTAAGTCGTGTCTAATGACTATGGATACAATTTAATAGAGATCTGGAATAAGTCAATGTTTAAAAGCGAGGCAGATGTGGCCATATTGTCTACATTTAACATACTTAAAGGAAAACTGAAATTTGGGAAATATATATCAATTGATGTGTAATTCGTGTTGTTAAAATTTCACAAACTCAGGTATCTGAATATTCCGTAAAAGCTCTGTTCCCCCTTATGCATAACACAGGATTAAACACAATATAGAACACATTACCAAACATTACACCTGTCAGCTCTGGTCAAATAATTATAATCAGCGTTGAATTATTTTGAGAGATAATTCAACCATTAATATATATTAACATACGCACACACCTAACTGTAACTAAATAGAGATCAAAACGCAATCGATGGCGTTATAAGATGTATTTTACGTATCAGGTACAAAAAGGTAAAAGGCTGTTCTCTTTTTGGAAACAATTGTATTTATACTGTATATATTATACCCAGTCTACCGCTATGAAAAATAATGATCAGAACTATTTTCATGTTCTCTATGAGAATTATAGTCTATATATTTTAAATATCTTTTCGCTCCTGTTCTGATTTTGGGAAAATAAAATTTAGAATGCACATTTTTAAGAACATTTGAAGCAACGTAACAGCCGGTTATTGTGGAGTTGAATCAATAACATATTATAATAAATATTCTAAGTTATTAAATGCAACTATGATATAGAAACTAAAAATGGGTACGCTTAAGGTTTTTGCAACATAAAACAATGTTTATTAAAATATTGAGTAAAGTTCCGTGTTTACTTTTTGTGGAGTTCAGAGACTGGACGGGATACTTTGCAGCACACTTTCAACAGTATATGAGAAATAGATGTGTTCCTTACGTTCAACGATGCTATAAAAATATATGATTTTTGCTTCCAAATGACGCAATTAATAAAACATAAAATAAGTATTAACAAAGTTAGCTCACAAAAGAAAATATATAATTATGCCGGACCTTGTATATATGTACGCATGAGTTTGACTTATTTGTTTCATGGCTACATTATGTATCTATTAAGTGATTGTTTTAAAAAAAAAACACTTAAATGGATACATCGTTACCCTAATGAAATATACTGTTTTTTTTCATTATCGTTTAAGGTCATAATGAAAATATATTTTCACCTAGACAGAAGTCAATTACTTGAAATGAAGGTGCTTTCCTGTTTTCCATAAGTCGTAACTTGCTACGAGAGACCCAAACGAATCAGATGTCAAAATGCGTCCTGTATCAAAGCCACCAACTATTTCATAAAACAATTATCGGTTTAAAGCGTTGAAATACATGATTAGAGATTGAGGTTGTTGAACGAGATCCAATGAATGTTTCAAGTTTGAACAACATGAATTGGAATAAATACAGAGAAGATACCGCCAATAGTGTTTCGCAATATTTGAGATGAGGATTGATAATTTGTATTATTTATTTATTCAGACTACTGTTTACCGTAGAGATTTCTTGATGTTGGAAAATAATTGTACTCTTATGGCTCCTTACTTGGACGTCTTGCCTTTTAAATTGCATCTCTTCTTGCCTTTTAAATTGCATCTCTGCTCTCTGTTTCTGCGACTGTAGTAATATGCATACATTTAAATGTAATGTGGACAAACATATTGCTGCACAACCCCACACTTCGGATGCTCCCTTTTAATCTGGTCCGTAATCAGAGAAGCCCCTTACGACGCAGTGACAATACTCCTTTTTGGGTGAATAAAAAAGTGAAAAAAATAAGAAAATATACATGACACAGTAGTGTGCGTTAAGTAGCTGCAAATGTTATCATGCCACTAACCATTATGACAGAGTTTCTGATGACAAAGAAAGAGCGAAAGAGAGGAAACGAGAGAGAGAGAGAGAGAGAGAGAGCTGTTGCTTGAATGTTAGAACGTGAATAAATTGAGTGCAAGCAAAAGTCCGCTTTTTTTTCTGCCTTCAGTTATGTCGTTGTAAAGCTTGGCGCCCAGACACAGAGCCAGATTCCCGCCATTAAAACGAAAAGTGGATCAAAAAGATACGATCGACCGACTAAAGAGACCTTCCTTTGATTCGCCTGATCCAACTTTGCACAGATGAAAGAGATTTGCTCTTATAAACACTTCGTGTAGGCGATAAAAATCCTTTTAGTGAGCCGGTTGGTCAGATTTCAGCACGCCTTCCATAGATGAAAGAAACGACGGTTTACCGAAAACGGAATTATTTCTGTATAAAAAGATGGTCATTAAAATAGCAACATAATCGAAATATTATTTGGAGCTACGTGACGTCACACTCGTTATACTAGTCATTAGTATGTTTACGTGTTTGCGCAGTCTACCATAAATGATTGCAATTTTATTATCTTTCTTCTTCTCATATGTCCGAAATAAGATAATATTTTAAAAAATTAAACATTATTCGTGTTATAATTAATTACGCTATTATTTTTAGTTTATTTTATTTTTTACTCATCGGTCATCACTTATGAATGTCCGGGGTCCACTCGAAGATAAGGAATAAAAATATCATCAGTTGGACCATATTCGCCCCCACGAGAGGATCGACAACATGTTGTGTGATAGGCAGAAGCTGACTTAAGGAAGCTTGAAGGTACTCAGGGAGCACTGAGCTGCAGATTTTCAAATTTTTTAATCTGGCACAATTCATGATGCAATACACTCTCTTCCAATATGCCGGTGCTTTCCAGTCGTCCATGATCTCCAGCTCTCAAACTTACCAATAGAAAACAAAATTAGCTACACATTGCACTTTACGTCTATTAATATTTCAAATTGGGTATCCAAGAGGATTACTGAACAAGTATTTATTTATATTAGACTTCAAAAAGACCGTGTTGTAGTCAGTTGGAAAGCAGGCTCGTGATATCTTGTTCCACAGATGAGATGTTCTAGAAAATAAACCTTTTTCATGGAAGTTTCGTTTGTTTATGTTTTTGTATACAGAGAGAAAAGAAAGGTATTTGCTGTGGTTGTAGCTCGGCGAGTTCCTGCGAATATATATTAATATTTTCGGTACAAATATTTGTCAGCTCAGTATTTTTTGTCATATCGTCATTCGTACCGAAGGTAGATATAGTGACTATACGCCGAAGACAATATTATCAATTAACTGTATTTTATTTTCTACATAGAACGTATTTACCTGCTTCCCACCGCGGAAAGATGTGCCACAGGGTCGAGCGGTTGGGATGATTGTCCATCGCACAAGAGAGAGTGCACACTGGCCTCGAAAAAGGCCTTAGCAGCCTCATCGGCATTCAATAAGAACCTCAGGCGATTGTCCGTAAACCAACATCT
>OY744516.1:164585021-164587521 GCA_963556195.1 Sepiola atlantica | reverse complement strand
ACATATATATGTATATATACACACATATATACATACATATATATGTATATATACATATATACATATATATGTATATATACATATATACATATATACATACATATATATGTATATTAGGGGAGGTCGATTTTAGAAACTGTAAATTATCGCACTCGAAGAAAGTTGCCAAATAATGTCAAAAGTTACCACAAGAAATATTTTTCTTCAAAACTTTGTATTTATTTGAGCATTGCAACTTTAAGATCAAATAAATCGAGATTTTTTCTCACAGCCTAGATTTCACCGGCAGAAGTATCGCCTTAAATTAAACCCGGGGTTTAACAAAAAAAAGTAATACATTACTTAATAATAAATATTTTAAAGTTTATTATTCCTTTTCTTAAGAAATTAAATGTACATATTCAAATTAAAAAGGAATAAAACACTATAATATTTTATTTTATATATAAGTAATTATTTATTTACATAGGCGTTTTATTTATTGGATATTTTTTATGGTATTCACCGGTTGAAAATTCAACGAGCGAATTTGAATTCACGTGTTGATTCTGTGTTTACAAATATAATTATCACAAATATATATTGAATTGTCGAGCGCTTGCTTATCTAATCCCTTTTTTCTCGACCTTTTGTCACACCTTACCTTGTGGGAGTTAGATAAATAAAAACTAGTTCAGCCAGGGTTTTTTACTCCACCAAATAAACCAGTATCGTCCGGGTCTTTGGGTCTGGATTCACGCCCGTCTATTGGGGCTTGTCCGTCCTGTGCAGTTCTAGGAGGTGCACCTCCTAGGTTTTGCCTTCCCTCTTTGGGGAGGAGTAAGTTTATTGCTTACTGTCTGAGGCGGCCCTACCGGGGAATGCCGACGGAGCTGCCCAGGCAATTTTTAAATTGCCAGAGTGCTCACCTCTCGAGCACTGGCTTTCTCATCCCACTTTCCTGACCTTGTGTCAATCTTAGCTTGTTGGAGATAGATAAATAAAATCTAGTTCAGCCAGGGGTTTTTACCTCACCAAATAAATCGGTATCGTCCGGGCCTTTGGGTCTGGATTTACACCCGTCTATTGGGGCTTGTCCGTCCTGTGCAATTCTAGGAGGTGCACCTCCCAGGCTTTGCCTTCCTTCTTTGGGGAGGAGTAAGTTTATTGCTAACTGTCTGAGACGCCCCTACAGGGGAATGCCGACGGGGCTGCCCAGTCAATTTTTTAATGGCCAGAGTGCTCACCTCTATAGCGCAGGCTTATCTAATCCCACTTTCATGACCTTGTGTCACATCTTATCTTGTTGGAGGTAGACAAATAAAACTATTGCAGCCAGGGGTTTTTACCCCACCTAAAATATTATATGTATTGGAGTTGATGGGAGAATGGATAAGGACACATTGATGTATAAGGAAATTGTGGATGAA
Source organism: Sepiola atlantica (assembly GCA_963556195.1). Taxonomy (NCBI): domain Eukaryota; kingdom Metazoa; phylum Mollusca; class Cephalopoda; order Sepiida; family Sepiolidae; genus Sepiola; species Sepiola atlantica. Next base: position 164,586,112 of record OY744516.1, on the reverse strand, counting down.
AATAGACAGAGAATTATGAAAAAAACTAAGGGACCAGAACACCATTTAACTTTTACAAAAGAAACACCATGTGAAAGTAAATATCTGACACAGAGTTCTTCCTAATAGTGGTGCAACAGGTGCTGTTCATGCAGATCAAGTGGTGGATGATTTGCATGAATTCCACAGTGAGAACAGTATCAAGGCTATACTTGTTGACACCACTAATACCAACACAGGTTGCGAAGGTGGAATGGTTGCAATTTTAGAAAAAAAACTTTTTAAAAATCTTCACACAATTGGTTGCTCTTTGCATCATAATGAACTACCTTTCAGAGCCCTTTTTAAAAACATAGATGGTTGCGCAAAGGGCCCTACAACATTCAGTGGCCCTCTGGGGAAATTATGCTCAAATGATTGCCATGATTTACCCCAAATATCATTTTCCACTATTAGCAATACTCTAGAGTCAATTTTTAAAATTGATGAAATACATGATCTTAGTTCTGACCAAAGACTCCTTTATGAATACACAGTAGGTATTTCTAGAGGTAAGGTTGACTCTAGATATACTTCCTGGAAAATTGGTCCTTTAAACCAAGCAAGATGGTTAACTTTGGTCATCAGGCTCATGTGTTTATGGACTCGTGGTGCATACCCACAAAGGCACACAACAAAACTACACTATGTAGTAAATTTTATTGTAAATGTGTATGCCACTTCTTGGTTTGAAATTAAAAGAAATAGTAAATTCCACAATCAGCAAGTGCACATTTTTAATATGACCCAGAGGATTAAGGAGCAGCCTCAGGAAATCCAAGATATCACATTTAGAAATATACAAGGTAATACATTTTGTTTACTGCCTGAAAACTTTCTATATTCCATGGTTAAATCTGAAGAGATTGAAGTAAGAGAAGAAGCTTTAAAAAGAATTTTGGCCATTAGGTAAGTAATATTTCTTCATATATTTCTTACTCAATTATTTATTCCAATTTATAGAATGATTTTTAAAGATTTTATCTAATTTCACCATAATTATAAAAGCAGTACAGATTGGAATTTTTTAATAATTCAATTAATTAATTAGTTCTTTCAGGAGTGAGGAGTCA
>OY744516.1:164555021-164577521 GCA_963556195.1 Sepiola atlantica | reverse complement strand
TATATATACATACACATATATACATACATATATATGTATATATACATACACATATATACATACATATATATGTATATATACACATATATACATACATATATATGTATATATACACATATATACATACATATATATGTATATATACACATATATACATACATATATATGTATATATACACATATATACATACATATATATGTATATATACACATATATACATACATATATATGTATATATACACATATATACATACATATATATGTATATATACACATATATACATACATATATATGTATATATACACATATATACATACATATATATGTATATATACACATATATACATACATATATATGTATATATACACATATATACATACATATATATGTATATATACACATATATACATACATATATATGTATATATACACATATATACATACATATATATGTATATATACACATATATACATACATATATATGTATATATACATACACATATATACATACATATGTATATATACATACACATATATACATACACATATATACATACACATATATACATACATATATATGTATATATACATACATATATATATGTATATATATACATATATATCTATATATATACATATATATCTATATATACATACGGATATATGTATATATACATACATATATATGTATATATACATACATATATATGTATATATATATATACATATATATGTATATATATACATACATATATATCTATATATACATACATATATATGTGCATATATATATTTATATATATAATCTAGGGATGAAAGATGAGAATAACAAATGGTAAATATACAATATTTATTAGAACATTAACAGTTCAGAGCAAAGATCTTCATATCCTTAATACAATGATTTTCAAAGATACACTCTGTTCATCAGAGGATAGAGGAACACCGACAATGTTGTTTTAAATATTATCGGCAATATTTTACTTTGAAAATTTTACATGAAATAAAACAAAATAAAAACCAACAATTAAAGAGTCTTATGTGCTGAAAAGAGAGTATGTAGAGTCAGGGTGGACTCTGTATAAAAACACGTAAAAAAACAGCTGTTATATTGGAAATTAATTTTAGAAAAACGAATTATACTAACTTTTTTAGGAATACAATTGCTCGAATACATATCCTGTGACTTCGAACCAACATTAACGACGTGGACATTTTTATCCTGACAAACTTCTTGGATATTATAGCACTCAGTGAAACGAACCATATAACCTCAATCTTCTCTAACCACGTTTGCATGACGTATTACCTTCCACTCTACCGTACGGACTCTGACAACATATGCATATGAGAATATAGGTGTGAATCAGAGGACCAAGCCTATATGTGCTTTAGAGTGACCTTACAAAACAGAGCTAGTTACTTATATTTCTTATACACCCAGTACTGTACCCTGCTTGACTGTCTGAAAGCTTAGATCGAGCACTCTTACTCGACTTGAATGCCCAAATACATGTATTTGGAGATTTTAATGCACGACCCCGTGACTGGTTGGGATTCTCCAGAATTACTGATGTATCTGGGAACATTATCTTTAATTTCTTTTCAGCTCAGGACTTCTCACAAACTGTCACTTTTCCGACCCGCCTTCCTGATCATGCGGACCAGCAAATTTAACTTCTCGCCCTGTTCTTGACCTCACTACGTAAACCTGTGTGGTGAATGCCCATAGCGCGCTCGGAAACTCTGATCACGTTGTGGTAATTATACTTATCACCTTAAAAACTGGTCCAAAAGCTGAAAAGCCGTTGCTCAAAACAATGAGAAACTATGAGCAGGCTGATTTTGAGTCAATCAGAGATCACGCCAGCTACGCTCTATGGAGGGAAACCTTCTTACTCCCTGCTGATCAGTGTGCAAATGAGCTAACCGAATGGATAAAAGCTGACATGTATGCTTATGTCCCCACGCGAAACCTATTCAGCAAAACCCATTCTTCTCAATGGTTCACCTCAGAATGTGCAGCTACTATTGGTGAGAGGCAGAAGGCATTCCGAAAGTTCGACCGCCATAAGTCAACTGCGAATAGACAGAAATTGATAGAGGCAAGATATGATTGCAAAATAGTGATAGATGAAGCAAAATGAAGGTAAAGAGAGCTAACCAAAAAACGCATTCAGTCACAGAAACTAGGTACTCGTGATTTCTGGAAAATCTACAATAGTTTGATGATAGTTCAACATCTGATCCTTCTCTTCAATCTTTCTTTCCAAATATTACATAAGGGAAGGATCATATTGTAATACTGCCTGATTAGATATACGTTTCTTACAGCTGTTGTTAGATGATATTGACATATGAGTTTCGCAGTTTATGTACATGTCTGTTTGAACAAAATTTATCACATACTGAAAGTTCTATTTGATATTGAACACTTTGTATAATCTGATCCTTCTCTTAGGTCATATTTCGAAAGAATTTATTCCAAATATAACCTAAGAGCTGTTGATCGATGACATCGATATGCCAGTGTCGACGATTATGTACATGTATGTATGAATTAAATTAACCACACATATAACAGCTCTATATTATATTAAGCAATCTTGATTAGCCCGGTTTAATTTTTATAGAATTTTATCCTGTGAATGTTTACTTTACCTGGATTACGATATATATATATATATATATATATATATATATATATATATATATATATATATATGTGTGTGTGTATATTGTAGTGACATTGATGCGAATTTCCCTGTTTTCACTTTTTATTTGTATTAAGCCTGTGAAAAGAGATGCTATCGAAACACTGCCTATTTAGCGTAGACTGTAATAATGTGTATTACATTATATATATATATATATATATATATATATATAATATATATATATATATAATCCCTTCTTTACGTACATACGTATGTGTATTGACTACGAGGCGTATTTATTATGAAATCACTACATTTCGCCTTTGCTGAAAAGATAGCAGATGGTTTAGTGGCTGTTCCTTATTCCAAGCGTATATTTTACTTTCGTTTGTTAAGCATGAAATATGTTCACTCTCAAAAACCATAACAATATATCTTCATTGGTTTGTCTTTACTTTTCAGTATTTCTCACTTTGCACTTAGTCAAATTTATTAACCGTCTTTTCTTGAGTTCTCAGAAAACTTTTCTCGACGATATTCTCGCCCGTACTCACACCCTTTTCTCTGTCAAACATTGATCGCACGAATAAGTGTGATTGATGACAGAGAACGAACCGGTGGAGGTTGTCTCGGAGACAAAACCACAGGAACTCACCAAGAAAAAAGAGAAATATATATTAATATATATATATATATATATATATTAAAAATAGTAATTTATATAAATACTAGCATATTGCCTTTGTATTATAGATAAAACGACAAGTCTGCCAGTCCAAGGACGAATAAAATTAATTATTCCGTTCATAACAGTTTTGCCCATATTTATGCTCCACTACGACGATTAAAATACAGATACAATGAGACTAAACCTTATGTCAATAATCTTTATTCTAATTCTGATTAATATATTCCCAGATTTTGATTCTAAAAACTGTATAAAATTGAAGTTCTTAGCTTGAAGGGTTCTTAAGAAGAAATTGAAACTCAGGGAATATTGTTGAATTCGTATGTAATTACTATGGATCAGACTCAAATATTTAAACTAGAAACTGTACACACATCATGGCCTCTAAAACCCATTAAATACTTCAAGAAATTAAAATCTGAAGAATAATAATTAATTGCTATCTAATAAGTACTCTTCAAATTCCTTCCAAAATGGAGGTATCGAAATATTTACTAAGAGCTTCACATCACTTTTCCCATGTGTTATAAAACTAAATTGAATTAAATATATCCAACGTTACCTACCCTTACGTCTATCATCTGTGGTCCAAAATATATACTGATGGGTTAATTAGTTTAGAAGATGCGTATACAGACAGATATACAAATACCTAAACGTATATAAATAGGGATAATACCAATGATGATAATTTATTTGTAAATGTTAGAATTGGAAAACCTAGAAGAACAAAATTATACGATTCCTATGTTCTCTGACGAGTTTCTATTCTTTAAAGTTAAATTGTAATTTGAACATATTTATCTATTATATAAATCCCACCTCTCTGTATGTATGTATGTATGTAAAGCTTCTCTTCAGAAAGTACCCTACAAACGGTCACACGAGTGACATCATTCCGACCGGCCAGCCCAGGCGCATGTAATATCTCAGAACCGGAAAAAAATATTGACTCATCCGGGGTCGACTGAGCACTTTTCTCCAATGGGGGGTGGCTTTTAACTCCATTTTTCAACGTTGTTTAGTACTAATTTAAGAATAAATCAATGCTATCATGTATAATTTGAAAAATAATGCAAAGTCACGATAAACCAGAAATTACGTCAGAGAGTGGCAGGAAGAAATTCACTCACACTACAACCATTTTTTCCTTTCTTTCTTTTTTCCCTCTCACTCCCACACTTTCTTTCTTAATTATTAATAGACGCTAATATTCCTCCCCCTCCCTTCCTATGGCCGTTCTGTTATCATGATAGGCATTACCTCATCCTTTCAGGCCAAATTAGTGGGGGGGGTCGGCATTCGCCGGTGTGAGCGCCTCAGGCAAAATTTGAGGTAGAGGGGAGTGTCGGCATTCGCCGGTAGGGCGCCTCAGGCGAAATTTGGGAGTGGGGGAGAGTCGGCATTCGCCGGTGTGAGCGCCTCAAGCGAAATTTACGGGCGGGGGAGTGTCGACATTCAGGCCAAATTTGGGGGAGAGGGGAGTATCGGTATTCGCCGGTGGGGATCCTCAGGCGAAATTCGGGGGAGGGCGAGTGTCGGCATTCGGCGGTGGGGCGCTTCAGGCCAAATCTGGGTATGGGGGAGTATCGGCATTCGGCGGTGGGGCGCCTCAGGCAAAATCTGGGAGGGGGGAATGTCGGCATTCGCTGGTATGAGCGCTTCAGGCCAAATCTGGGTAGTGTCAGCATTCAGCGGTGGGGAGCCTTAGGCCAAATTTGCGGAGGGGGAGTGTCGGCATTCGCCGGTGGGGTTCCTCAGGCGAAATCTGGGGATGCGGAATGTCGGCATTCGCCGGTGTGAGCGCCTCAGGCGAAATTTGGGGGAGGGGGAGTGTCGGCATTCGGCGGTAGGGCGCCTCAGGCTAAATCTAGGAAGGGGGAATGTCGGCATTCGCCGGTATGAGCGCCTCAGGCCAAATTTGGGAAGAGGGAATGTCAGCATTCGGCGGTATGAGCGCCTCAGGCCAAATTTGGGGAGGGGGGAGTGTCGGCATTCGCCGATGTGAGCGCCTCAGGCCAAATTTGGGGGAGGGGAGTATTCGTCAATGAGAGAGAGATCCCGACCGTGGGAACGTATCAGCCTGTACTTTAGGGGAGAGGAAGGTCGCCACAGGAAAAAAGATTATAAATAAAATGATAATCTGATTTTTGATTCGACATTGTAAGCTCGACACCTATCGGATAGGACTAGATAATACACTTGATCTCAAGGCAATAAAATGCCGAAACAGATACTACACTTTGATCTTAGCCAAAAGGCCAAGAAAGCGCCCGAAATTCAAAATGTTTATTTATTTACTGGAGTATTTATAACCAATATACAACAGTACAGCGGTCTATCCACTAGACACTGTTCAAAGTACAGTAATAAATTAACAGGTAATAATAACTATGATTTTCTTTAAACAAACATTGTATAATACTATTTAACAAATTCTTACATGAGTTTTGATGATCAACAAATAATTTTAGACTCCCCTAGGCCGTTTTTCTCTAATTCAACATAGCTTTTATACGCCATTTTTTAAACCGAAAATGACATTAATGTAGTATCTGTTTAGTATTAGTGTAGTATCTTTTTTGATTTACGATGGATACCCATAGTGCACCCCATAGACTGGTATCGTCTGGGCCTTCGGGGCTTCATTCCGCCGGTCTATGGGTCTGTCCTGTGCAGTTCTAGGAGGTGCACCTTCCCAGGCTTTGCCTCCCCTCTTTGGAGAGGAGTAAGTTTATTGCTTACTGCCTGAAGCGCCCCTACCGGGGAATCCCGACGGAGCTGGCCAGGCAATGTTTAATGGCCAGAGTGCTCACCTTCTCGGGCGCTGGCTTTTTAAGTCCCACTTGAAATTATTTGTTAGAGGATAGCTAAGGAAGAACGATAACTCACGTTTAACAACACCATTTAGCTTTTTACAACAAGGTTAGAGAATATACATAACATATAAAAGTGTATTCTTATGTAAAATTAACAGAGTAAGATGATGAGAGTATTCCCGAATCTATAAATCCAATCCTTAGAGGGTCCATGGGGCATATTTAATCGGGAGGGGGGGGGGCTTTTCAGTTATTTTTCATTATATTTTATAGTAATTTGAAATTGCTGAGTCATATTGTAATTTAATTACGTAATACTTCAAGTTCATAAAACAATTCATCATTTTAAATTAAACTTATTTGTTAGAGGACAGCTAAGGAAGAACGATAACCCACGTTAAAAAAACATAATTTAGGTTTTTAAAACAAGGTTAGAGAATATACATAACATATAAGAGTGTATTCTCATGTAACATTCACAGAGTAAGATGCTGAGAGTATTCCCGAATTTATAAAGTCCCCCTTAAGAGTCCATGGGGCATATTTCATCAGGGGGGGGGGGCTGTTCAGTTATTTTCCTTTATATTTTATAGTAATTTGAAATTGCTGAGTCATATTGTAATTTAATGATGTCACACCTCAAGTTTATAAAACAATTCATCATTTTTAATGAAATTTATTTGTTAGACCATAGCTAAGGAAAAACGATAACTCACGTTTAAAAACACAATGTAGGTTTGTAAAACAAGGTTAGAGAATATACATAACATATAAAAGTGTATTCTTATGTAAAATTCACAGAGTAAGATGATGAGAGTATTCCTGAATCTATAATCCCACCCATTAGGGGTCCATGGGGCATATTTCATCAGGGGGGGGGCTTTTCAGTTATCTTTCATTATATTTTATAGTAATTTGAAATTGCTGAGTCATATTGTAATTTTATTACGTAAAACCTCAAGTTACTAAAACAATTAATGGTTTTTAATGATATTTATTTGTTATAGGATAGCTTAGGAAGAACGACAACTCACGTTTAAAACACAATTTAGGTTTTAAAACAAGGTTAGAGAATATACATAACATATAAAAGTGTATTCTTATGTAAACTGCACAGAGTAAGATGATGAGAGTATTCCCGATCTATAAACTTACCACTTAGGGGTCCAGGGGACATATTTAATCGGGTGGGGGGTCAGTTATTTTTCATTATATTTTATAGTAATTTGAAATTGCTGAGTCATATTGTAATTTAATTACGTAATACCTCAAGTTCATGAAACAATTCATCATTTTTAATTAAATTTATTTGTTAGAGGATAACTAAAGAAGAACGATAAATCACGTTTTAAAATACAATTTAGGTTTTTAATACAAGGTTAGAGAATATACATAACATATAAAAGTGTATTCTTATGTAAACTTCACAGAGTAAGATGATGAGAGTATTCGCGAATCTATAAACTTAGCACTTAGGGGTCCATGGGACATATTTCATCAAGGTAGGGGGGCTTTACAGTTATTTTTCATTATATTTTATAGTAATTTGAAATTGCTAAGTAATATTGTAATTTAATTACGTAATACCCCAAGTTCATAAAACAATGCAATTTATTTGTTAGAGGATAGCTAAGGAAGAACGATAACACAATTTAGGTTTCTACAGAATAGGGACAATGGGTGCTTCTCCAGTATAGGGACCAGATGTGCTTCTACAACATAGGACCCAGCACCGAGGGGGCCTTCTACAATATAGGGCCCGGGGGCTTATGTAGAATAGGGACCATGGGTGCTTCTGCAGTATAGGTGCCAGGGGCGCTTCTATAGTATAGGACCCAGCACCGGGGGTGCTTCTACAATATACGACCCGGAGGCTTCTGCAGTATGGTTCTTAGATATGACCGAGACACCTCGGAAATTTTGTTTTCTTTCTTTAACTGAATATATATCTATGTATGGGGAAGGGTAAAAGAAATTGAGGGGGGATTATTTTGTTCTTTTTTTTTCTTTTTTATAAAAAATATTCATATGAATGGGTTAGGATGAAAACAAATTTTTAGGGGGGCGTCAAAAATTTTGTTTTCTTTTTTTTAAACTAAAAATATATGTATGGAGAGGGTAAAAAAAAATTTGAGGCGGGGGGGGGGTCAACATCTTTTTTTCTTTTTCATTAAAAATATTTTATGTATGGGGAGGATTAAACATATTTTTTTCGGGCGGGGGTAAATTTTTTTTTCTTTGTTTGAACTAAAAATATTTCTATGTATGGGGGGGGGGAGGGGTCAAACATTTTTTTTTTCGTTTAAATTAAAAATATTACTAAGTATGGGGGAGGATGAAAAAAAATTTTCTTGGGGGAGCAAAAAAAATGTATTTTTTTCTTTTCTTAACTAAAAATATTTATATTTAAGATAGTGACAATACATGAATGAACACTATTTTGTTTTTTCTGACACGACAGGGGCGTATTAATATGAGTTCTTAGGTATGCGAACTAGGTTGGAGATAGGTACATATACAGTATGTGTGCCCTTGCAGAGATAGGTAAGTATATAGTATGCGCACGAGTGCGGCGATAGGTACTAGTATAGTATGCGCACCGGGCCGGCGATAGGTATATATATAGTATGTACAAGGGGGTGGCAATAGGTACGTATATAGTAGTGCATAGCGGTGGCGATAGGTATGTATTTAGCATTCGCACCGGGTCGGCGATATGTACATATTTAGTATTTGCACTGGGGCAGCGATAGGTACATATGTAGTATGCACACCGTGGCGGCAATAGGTACGTATATAGCATGTGCACATGGGCGGCAATAAGTACGTATATAGCATGTACACCAAGGCGGTGATAGGTGTGTAATTAGCATGCGCTCCAGGGCGGCGATCAGAAGATCGTACATAGAACGAACACCGGGGCGGCGATAGGTACATATATAGAACGGGCACCGAAAGGTACGTATTTAGCATTCGCACCGGGGCGGCGATAGGTACTTATATAGTATCTGCACCGGGGTTGCGATAGGTATGTATATATTATGTGCACTGGAGCGGCGATAGGTATGTATATAGTATGCGCACCGGGGTGGTGATAGATTCGTATATAGTATGAACACCGGGGCGGCGATAAGTACCTATAAAGAAGACGCAGACAGAGGTGGTACTTTTTATATAAATATGTCATACTATCGCCCTGAGAAAAGTAGGATGTAATGGTGGGGAAGAAGCATCTTTCTCAAAAGATAAAAGGAGTAAGTAGCGGTGAAATGGGGCGACCAGGGAAGAGAAAAGTAGAAGATAATAAGACGGCTATAGAGAGAGGGAGATAAATAGAAGTTTCAATATAAAGATGTTACACACACGATTTTTCTTGTTGGGTTACCACTTTTTATTGTTGGGTCACTACTTTTATTTGTCGCGTCGCCACTTTTTATTAGTGAGTCACCACTTTTATTGTTGGGTAATCACTTTTTATGGTTGGTCACTAAGTTTTAGTGTTAAGTCACTACGTTTTAATTTTGTGTCACCACGTTTTATAGCTGGATCACTTAGTTTTATTATTAGTTCACCACTTTTTATGGTTGGGTCACTACGTTTTATGGTTGGGTCACCACTTTTTATGGTATGGTCACTACGTTTTATTGTTGGGTCACCAAGTTTTATAGTTGGGTCACCACTTTTTATGGTTTGGTCACCACTTTTTATGGTTGGGTCACTACGTTTTATGGTTTGGGCCACCACGTTTTATGGTTAGGTCACTACGTTTTTTTGATAGGTCGCTACGTTTTATGGTTAGGTAACTACGTTTTATTGTTGGTCACCACTTTTTATTGCTGGGTCACCACTTTTATTGTTGTGGTTGGGTCAGAACGTTTTATGGTTAAGTCACTACGTTTTATTGTTGGCTCACCACTTTTTTGGTTGGGTCACTACGTTTTATAGTTGGGTCACTACGTTTTATAGTAAGGTCACTACGTTTTATTGTTGGGTGACCACTTTTTATGGCTAGGTCACAACGTTTTATGGTTGGGTCACCACGTTTTATTGCTGGGTCACTACGTTTTATTGTTTGGTCATTACGTGTTATGGTTGGGTCACTGCGTTTTATTGTTGGGTCACCACTTTTTATGGTTGGGTCACTACGTTTTATAGTTGGGTCACTACGTTTATGGTTAAGTCACTACGTTTTATTGCTGGGAACCCCATTTTTATTGTTGGGTCACGACTTTTATTGTTGGTCACCACTTTTTATTGTTGGTCACTACGTTTTAATGTTTGGCCACCACGTTTTATGACTTACGTCACTACTTTCTATTGTTAGGTCACCACTTCTTATTGCTGGGTTACAACTTTTATCGTTGGGTCATCACTTTTTATTGCTGGGTGACAACGTTTCATTGTTGGGTAACTAAGTTTTATTGTTGGCTCACCACGTTTTATTGTTGGGTCACAACTTTATTGTAGGGTACCTACTTTATATTGTTGGGTCACTACGTTTTAATATTTGGTAACCACGTTTTATTGGTGGATAACTACGTTTTATTGTTGGGTCACTACGTTTTATGGTAAGGTCACTACGTTTTATTGTTGGTTAACAACTTTTTATTGCTGGGTCACTACGTTTTATTGTTGGTTAACAACTTTTTATTGCTGGGTCACTACGTTTTATTGTTGTGTAACCACATTTTATTGCTTGGTCACTATGTTATATTGTTGGGTCACCACGTTTTATAGCTGGGTCACTACGTTTTATTTTTGGGTCACGACTTTTTATGGTTCGCTCACTACATTTTAGGGTTGGGAAACCACTTTTAATTGCTGGGTAACTACGTTTTATTGTTAGGTCACCACTTTTTATGGTTGGGTCACTACGTTTTATGGTTGGTAACAACTTTTTATGGTCGGTCACTACGTTTCACTGTTAGGTAACAACTTTTTATTGTAGGGTCACTACGTTTCATTGTTGGCTCACTACGATTTATGGTTAGGTCACTACGTTTTATTGTTGGGTCACCACTTTTTATTGCTAGGTCACCACTGCTTATTGATGGGTCACTACTTTAATGGTTGGTCACTACGTTTTATTGCTGGGTCACTACGCTTTATTGTTGAGTCTCCACATTTTATTGTTGGGTCACTACGTTTTAATGTTGGGTCACCACGTTTTATTGCTGGATACCTTAGTTTTATTGTTGGGTCACCACTTTTTATGGTTGGGTCACTACGTTTTATAGTTAGGGCACTATGTTTTATGATTAGATCACTATGTTTTATTGTTGGTTCACCAAGTTTTATTGTTGGGTCACACCTTTTTATGGTTGGGTCACTACGTTTTATAGTTTGTGCAACTACGTTTTATGGTTAGGTCACTACATTTTATTGTTTGGTCACCACTTTCTATGGTTAGGTCACTACGTTTCATGGTTAAGTAACTACGTTTTATTGTTGGGTCACTACTTTTATTGTTGGGTCACCACTTTTATTGTTGGGTCACCACTTTTATTGTTGGGTCACCACTTTTTATGGTTGGGTCACTACGTTTTATGGTAAGGTCACTACGTTTTATTGTTGGGTCACCATATTTTATTGCTGGGTCACCAAGTTTGATGGTTGGGTCACGACTTTGTATGGTTGGGTCACAACGCTTTAAGGTTTGGTAACCACTTTTAATTGCTGGGTCACTACATTTTATTCTTGGGTCACTACATTTTATTCTTGGGTCACTACGATTTATTGTTGGGTCACTACGATTTATTGTTGGGTCACCACTTTTTATTGTAGGTCACCACTTTTTATGGTTTAATCACTACGTTTTATGGTTGGGTCACCACTTTTATTGTTGGGTCACTACGTTTTATGGTTGTATGGTTGGGTCACAACGCTGTAGGGTTTCGTAACCACTTTTAATTGCTGGGTCACTACGTTTTATTGTTGGGCTACAACCTTATATGGTTGGGTCACTACGTTTGATTGTTGGGTCACTACGTTTTTTTGTTGGGTCACCACTATTTATTGTTTAATCACTACGTTTTATCGTTGGGTCACCACTTTTTATTGCTGGGTCACCACTTTTATTGTTGGGTCACTACATATTATTGTTGGGTCACTACGTTTTATGGTTAAGTCACTACGTTTTATTGTTTGGTCACCACTTTTTTTGGTTGGGTCACTACGTTTTATTGTTTGGTCACTACATTTTATGGTTAGGTCACTACGTTTTATTGTTGGATTATTAATTTTATTGTTGGGTCACTACGTTTATGGTTAAGTCACTACCTTTTATTGCTGGGTCACCACTTTTTATTGTCAGGTCACGACTTTTATTGTTGGGTCACCACATTTTATTGTTTGGTCACCACTTTTTATTGCAGGGTCACTACGTTTTATGGTTGGGTCACCACGTTTTATGGTTGGGTCACCACGTTTTATTGCTGGGTCACTACGGTTTATTGTAGGTAACCACTTTTTATAGCTGGGTCACTACGTTTTATTGTTGGGTCACGACTTTTTATGGTTCGGTCACTACATTTTAGGGTTGGGTAACCACTTTAATTGCTGAGTCACTACGTTTAATTGTTGGTTCACCCATTTTTATGGTCTGGTCACTACGTTTTATGGTTGGTAACCACTTTTTATGGTCGGTCACTACGTTTCATTGTTGGGTAACCACTTTTTATTGTTGGCTCACTACATTTCATTGTTGGCTCACTACGATCTATGGTTAGGTCACTACGTTTTATTGCTGGGTCACTACGTTTTATTGTTGTGTAACCACATTTTATTGCTTGGTCACTATGTTATATTGTTGGGTCACCACGTTTTATTGCTGGGTCACTACGTTTTATGGTTGGGTCACCACGTTTTATTGCTGGGTCACTACGTTTTATTGTAGATAACCACTTTTTATAGCTGGGTCACTACGTTTTATTGTTGGGTCACGACTTTTTATGGTTCGGTCACTACATTTTAGGGTTGGGTAACCACTTTTAATTGCTTGGTCACTACGTTTCATTGTTGGTTCACCACTTTTTATGGTTTGGTCACTACGTTGTATTGTTGGTAACCACTTTTTATGGTCGGTCACTACGTTTCATTGTTGGCTCACTACGATCTATGGTTAGGTCACTACGTTTTATTTCTGGGTCACTACGTTTTATTGTTGTGTAACCACATTTTATTGCTTGGCAACTATGTTATATTGTTGGGTCACCACGTTTTATAGCTGGGTCACTACGTTTTATTTTTGGGTCACGACTTTTTATGGTTCGCTTACTATATTTTAGGGTTGGGTAACCACTTTTAATTGCTTGGTCACTACGTTTTATGGTTGGGACACCACTTTTTATGGTTGGGTCACTACGTTTTATAGTTGGTAACAACTTTTTATGGTCGGTCACTACGTTTCATTGTTAGGTAACAACTTTTTATTGTAGGGTCACTACGTTTCATTGTTTGCTCACTACGATTTATGGTTAGGTCACTACGTTTTATTGTTGGGTTACCACTTTTTATTGCTGGGTCACAACTGCTTATTGATGGGTCACCACTTTAATGGTTGGTCACTACGTTTTATTGCTGGATACCTTAGTTTTATTGTTGGGTCACCACTTTTTATGGTTAGGGCACTATTGTTTTATGATTAGATCACTATGTTTTATTGTTGGTTCACCAAGTTTTATTGTTGGGTCACACCTTTTTATGGTGGGGTCACTACGTTTTGTGGTTTGTGCAACTACGTTTTATGGTTAGGTCACTACGTTTTATTGTTGGCTCACCATATATTATTGCTGGGTCACCACGTTTTATGGTTAGGTCACCATGTTTTATTGCTGGGTCACTACGTTTTATTGTTGGGTCACGACTTTGTATGGTTGGGTCACAACGCTTTAGGGTTTGGTAACCACTTTAAATTGCTGGGTCACTACGTTTTATTGTTGGGTCACCAGCTTACATGGTTGGGTCACTATGTTTTATTGTTGGGTCACTACGATTTATTGTTGGGTCACCACTTTTTATTATAGGTCACCACTTTTTATGGTTTAATCACTACGTTTTATCGTTGGGTCACCACTTTTCATTGCAGGGTCACCACTTTTATTGTTGGGTCACTACGTTTTATGGTTGTATGGTTGGGTCACAACGCTTTAGGGTTTCGTAACCACTTTTAATTGCTGGGTCACTACGTTTTATTGTTGGGCTACCACTTTATATGGTTGGGTCACTACGTTTTATTGTTGGGTCACTACGTTTTTTTGTTGGGTTACCACTTTTTATTGTTTAATCACTACGTTTTATCGTTGGGTCATCACTTTTTATTGCTGGGTCACCACTTTTATTGTTGGGTCACTACATTTTATTGTTGGGTCACTACGTTTTATGGTTAAGTCACTACGTTTTATTGTTTGGTCACCTCTTTTTTTGGTTGGGTCACTACGTTTTATTGTTTGGTCACTAAATTTTATGGTTAGGTCACTACGTTTTATTGTTGGATTATTAATTTTATTGTTGGGTCACTACGTTTATGGTTAAGTCACTACCTTTTATTGCTGGGTCACCAATTTTTATTGTCAGGTCAGACTTTTATTGTTGGGTCACCACATTTTATTGTTTGGTCACCACTTTTTATTGCTGGGTCACTACGTTTTATGGTTGGGTCACCACGTTTTATTGCTGGGTCACTACGTTTTATTGTTAGGTAACCACTTTTTATTGCTTGGTTACTACGTTTTATTGTTGGGTCCCCACGTTTTATAGCTGCGTGACTACGTTTTATTGTTGGGTCACGACTTTTTATGGTTCGGTCACTACATTTTAGGGTTGGGTAACCACTTTTAATTGCTGGGTCACTACGTTTTATTGTTGGTTCACCACTTTTTATGGTTTGGTCACTACGTTGTATGGTTGGTAACCACTTTTTATGGTCGGTCACTACGTTTCATTGTTGGGTAACCACATTTTATTGTTGGCTCACCACTTTAATGGTTGGTCACTACGTTTTATTGCTGGGTCACAACTTCTTATGGCTGGGTCACTACTTTAATGGTTGGTCACTACGTTTTATTGCTGGGTCACTACGCTTTATTGTTGGGTCACCACATTTTATTGTTACCTCACTACGTTTTAATGTTGGGTCACCACGTTTTATTGCTGGATACCTTAGTTTTATTGTTGGGTCACCACTTTTTATGGTTGGGTCACTACGTTTTATGATTAGGTCACTACGTTTTATTGTTGGTGCACCAAGTTTTATTGTTGGTGCACCAAGTTTTATTGTTGGGTCACCACGTTTTATGGTTGGGTCACTACGTTTTATGGTTTGTGCCACTACGTTTTATGGTTAGCTCACTACGTTTTATTGTTGGGTCACCACTTTTTACGGTTGGGTCACTACGTTTTATTGTTGGGTAAACCACTTTTCATTGCTGGGTCACTACTTTTATTGTTGGGTCACCACTTTTATTGTTGGGTCACCACTTTTTATGGTTGAGTCACTACGTTTTATGGTAAAGTCACTACGTTTTATTGTTGGGTCACCACCTTATATGGTTGGGTCACTATGTTTTATTGTTGGGTCACTACATTTTATTGTTGGGTCACTACGATTTATTGTTGGGTCACCACTTTTTATTGTAGGTCACCACTTTTTATGGTTAAATCACTACGTTTTATCGTTGGGTCACCAATTTTTATTGCAGGGTCACCACTTTTATTGTTGGGTCACTACGTTTTATGGTTGTATGGTTGGGTCACAACGCTTTAGGGTTTCGTAACCACTTTTAATTGCTGGGTCACTACGTTTTATTGTTGGGCTACCACTTTATATGGTTGGTCACTACGTTTTATTGTTGGGTCACTACGTTTTTTTTGTTGGGTCACCACTTTTAATTGCTGTGTCACCACTTTTATTGTTGGGTCACTACATTTTATTGTTGGGTCACTACGTTTTATGGTTAAGTCACTACGTTTTATTGTTTGGTCACCACGTTTTTTGGTTGGGTCACTGAGTTTTATTGTTTGGTCACTACATTTTATGGTTAGGTCACTACGTTTTATTGTTGGATTATTAATTTTATTGTTGGGTCACTACGTTTATGGTTAAGTCACTACCTTTTATTGCTGGGTCACCACTTTTTATTGTCAGGTCCGACTTTTATTGTTGGGTCACCACATTTTATTGTTTGGTCACCACTTTTTATTGCTAGGTCACTACGTTTTATGGTTGGGTCACCACGTTTTATTGCTGGGTCACTACGTTTTATTGTTAGGTAACCACTTTTTATTGCTTGGTTACTACGTTTTATTGTTAGGTCCCCACGTTTTATAGCTGGGTGACTACGTTTTATTGTTGGGTCACGAGTTTTTATGGTTCGGTCACTACATTTTAGGGTTGGGTAACCACTTTTAATTGCTGGCTCACTACGTTTTATTGTTGGTTCACCACTTTTTATGGTTTGGTCACTACGTTGTATGGTTGGTAACCACTTTTTATGGTCTGTTACTACGTTTCATTGTTGGGTAACCACTTTTTATTGTTGGCTCACCACTTTAATGGTTGGTCACTACGTTTTATTGCTGGGTCACCACTTCTTATTGCTGGGTCACCACTTTAATGGTTGGTCACTACGTTTCATTGCTGGGTCACTACGCTTTATTGTTGGGTCACCAAATTTTATTGTTGGGTCACTACGTTTTAATGTTGGGTCACCACGTTTTATTGCTGGATACCTTAGTTTTATTGTTGGGTCACCACTTTTTATAGTTGGGTCACTACGTTTTATGGTTGGGTCACTACGTTTTATGATTAGGTCACTACGTTTTATTGTTGGTGCACCAAGTTTTATTGTTGGGTCACCACGTTTTATGGTTGGGTCACTACGTTTTATGGTTTGTGCCACTACGTTTTATGGTTAGCTCACTACGTTTTATTGTTGGGTCACTACGTTTTATTGTTGGGTAAACCACTTTTCATTGCTGGGTCACTACTTTTATTGTTGGGTCACAACTTTTATTGTTGGGTCACCACTTTTTATGGTTGAGTCATAACGTTTTATGGTAAAGTCACTACGTTTTATTGTTGGGTCACAACTTTTTGGGTTGGGCACAACGTTTTAGTGTAAGGTCACTACGTTTTATTGTTGGGTCACCATGGTTAATTGCTGGTCACTACGTTTTATTGTTGGGTTACGACTTTTTATGGTTGGGTAACAACGCTTTAGGCTTTGGTTACTCTTTTTAATTGCTGGGTCACCACGTTTTATTGTTGGGTTACCACCTTATATGGTTGGGTCACTACCTTTTATTGTTGGGTCACAACGTTTTATTGTTGGGTCACTACGATTTATTGTTTGGTCACTATGTTTTTTTGTTGGGTCACCACTTTTTATTGTTGGGTCACCACTTTTTATGGTTTAATCTCTTCGTTTTATCGTTGCCTCAGCACTTTTTATTGCTGGGTCACCACTTTTTTGTTTTAATCACTACGTTTTATCGTTGGGTCATCACTTTTTATTGCTGTGTCACCACTTTTATTGTTGGGTCACCACTTTTTATTGTTCGGTCACTACGTTTTATCGTTGGGTCATCACTTTTTATTTCTGGATCACCACTTTTATTGTTGGGTCACCACTTTTTATTGTTGGGTCACTACGTTTTATTGTTAAGTCACTACGTTTTATTGTTGGGTCACCACTTTTTTGGGTTGGGTCACTACGTTTTATGGTTGGGTCACTACGTTTATGGGTAAGTCACTACGTTTTATTTCTGGGTCACCACTTTTTATTGTCAGGTCACGACTTTTATTGTTGGGGCACCACAATTTAATGTTTGGTCACCACTTTTTTGGTTGGGTCACCACGTTTTATTGCTGGGTCAATACGTTTTATTGTTGGGTCACAACTGTTTATTGTTAGGTCACTACGTTTTATGGTTGGGTCACTACGTTTTATGGTTGGGTCACCACTTTTTCTGGTTGGGTCACTACGTTTTATTGCTGGGTCACCACTTTTTATGGCTGGGTAACAACTTTTATCGTTGAGTCACCACTTTTTATTGCTGGGTCACTACGTTTTATTGTTGGTGCACCAAGTTTTATTGTTGGGTCACCACGTTTTATGGTTGGGTCACTATGTTTTATGGTTTGTGCCACTACGTTTTATGGTTAGCTCACTACGTTTTATTGTTGGGTCACCACTTTTTATGGTTGGGTCACTACGTTTTATGGTTGGGTCACTACGTTTATGGTTGGGTCACTACGTTTATGGGTAAGTCACTACGTTTAATTGCTGGGTCACCACTTTTTATTGTCAGATCACGACTTTTATTGTTGGGTCACCACCCTTTATTGTTTGGTCACCACTTTTTGGTTGGGTCACCACGTTTTATTGCTGGGTCACTACGTTTTATTGTTGGGTCACAACTTTTTATTGTTGGGTCACAACTTTTTATTGTTAGGTCACTACGTTTTATGGTTGGGGCACTACGTTTTATGTTTGGGTCACCACTTTTTTTGGTTGGGTCACTACGTTTTATGGTTAAGTCACTACGTTTTATTGTTGGGTCACCACATTTTGTGGTTTAATCATTTTAAATAACGTCAACATAAGTAAAGTAAGAAGAGAAATAATTATACTCCACCAATATTTTCATTAGTATTTGTGTACATATTAAACGTCGACATAAGTAAAGAAAGTAAAGAAAGAAGAGAAATATTGTGGCTATGCCATTGTATTCACTTATCGTTGTACACATGTTAAATAACATGTCAATAAGTAAAGTAAGAAGAGAAATAATTACGCTCCGCGATTGTTTTGACTAATATTTGCATACATGTTAAATAACGTCTCAATAAGTAAAGTAAGAAGAGAAATAATTATGTTTTCACTAATATTGTCATACATATTAAATAACGTCGCAATAAGAATAGTAAGAAGAGAAATAATTATGCTCCGCCATTGTTTTCACTAATATTTGTATACATGTTAAATAACGTCTCAATAAGTAAAGTAAGAGAATAATTATGCTCCACTACTGTTTTCACTAATATTTGTATACATATTAAATAACGTCTCAATAAGTAAAGTGCTTCTAAAGTATAACGGTCCCTAGAAATATTGGTGCTTCTAAAGTATAATGGTCCCCAGGAATGTTGGTGCTTCTAAAGTATAACGGTCTACAGGAATGTTAGTGCTTCTTTCCCTAGAAATATAGGTGCTTCAAAAGTATGACGCCCCCTCTAGGAATGTTGTTGCTTCTTAAGTATAACGGTCCCTAGAAATATTGGTGTTTCGGGCCAAATTTTTTTTCTTTTTTTGAACTTAAAATATTATTCAGGGTTGTGGGAGAGTGAACAATTAGTTAGGGTGAGATGCTGGAGAGATTGAGGGGTCAGGGAAAATTTTATGGGTCAGGCTGAACATTTTAGGGGTTAGGCCACATTTTTTTCTTTGTTTTTTGTTTTTAACTCAAAATATTTCTCAGGGTTGGGGAGAGTGAAAAATTAGTTGGGATGGGGAGCTGGAGAGATTGAGGGGTCAGGAAAATTTTAGGGGTCAGGCCGAACTTTTTAGGGGTCAGGCCAAATTTTTTTCTTTTTTTTTTTTGTTTTGAACTCAAAATATTTCTCAAGGTTGGGAGAGAGTGAAAAACAAGTTAGGATGAGGGGCTGGAAAAATTGAGGGGTCGGGGAAATTTTATGGGTTAGGCCGAACATTTTAGGGGTCAGGCCAACATTTTTTTTTGTTTGTTTTGAACTCAAAATATTACTCAGGGTCGGGGGAAAGTGAAAAATTAGTTGGGATGGAGGCTGGAGAGATTGAGGGGTCGGGGAAAATTTTAGGGGTCAGGCCAAATCTTTTTGTTTTTTGTTGTTTTGAACTCAACATATTTCTCAGGGTTGGGGGAGATTAAAACAAAATTGAGGGTGCGGCTTGAGATATTAGGGGTAGGGGTCGGGCTAAACTCTTTAGGGGGTCGGGCGAAATTTTTTTGTTCTTTTGAACTTAAAATATTTCGTAAGTAAGTATATAGTATGCACACCGGGGCGGCGATACATACTAATATAGTATGCGCAGCGGGGCGGCGATAAGTATATATATAGTATGTGCACCGCGGTGGCAATAGGTACGTGTATAGTAGTGCATAGAGGTGGCGATAGGTACTATATAGCATGTGCACAGGGATGGCAGTAAGTATGTATATAGAATGCGCACCAGGGCGGTGATAAGTATATATTTAGCATGCGTTCCGGGGCGGCGATCAGTACGTATATAGCACGCACACCAGGGAGACGATAGGTACGTATTTAGCCCGCGCACCGGGGCAGTGATAGGAACATATTTAGCATTCACATCAGGCCGGCGATAGAGACGTATTTAGCATTTGCACCGGGTCGGCGATAGGTACGTTGTAGCATTCGCAACGGGGCGGCGATAGGTACGTATGCAGCATTCGCACTGGGGCAGCGATAGGTACGTATGTAGCATTTGCACCGGGGCAGCGATAGGTACTTATGTAGTATGCATACCGAGGCGGCAATAGGTACTTATATAGTATCTGCCCCGGTGCGGCGATAGGTACGTATATTGTATGTGCACCGGGGTGGCGATAGATATGTATATAGTATGAACACCGGGGCGGAGATAAGTACCTATATAGAAGACGCAGCTAGATGTGGTACTTTTTATAAAAATATGTCATACTATTGCCATGGGCAACGTAGGAGAAATGGTGGGGAAGAAGCAGCTTTCACAAAAGGCAAAATTAGAAAGTAGCGGTGAAATGGTGCGACCAGGGAAGAGAAAGGTAGAAAGATAAAGAGACGGCTATAGAAGAGGGGGAGAAATAGAAGTTTGCATATAAAGATGTTACACACGCGATTTTTCTTCAATTATATGTCATTATTACCCCGAGCAACGCCGGGTAGCCCCGCTAGTCTTTTATAAAAGCTCATTTTATAGAAATAATAATTTAACATTTCACTGTTGAAAGCTATTATAACATGATACCATACAAGAAGCATTTCTGACACATTATACATTTGAAAGGGGTAAATCTACAGCCGGTGAAACTGTCAATATTCACTTCGCTTAAGCGGAAAATGGTTTGCACTATTCAGAAATAAAAAACATTCGTTATTGACTATGAAAACAAATCAGCTCAGTCTGACATCACTTAAAAAAATATCGCAGAAAAACGATCGCCATCTTTAACAACTGGGAAACATAAGCTTAGGAAATGATGCCCTATGAATTGGCTGCAGATTTCTATTCGCGATGGCTGGACGAATTTAGCATTTTTTTCGATTTAATTAATTCATTTACTATTTATTGTAATTAATATATTTCACAACAGAAATGCTGGATTCAATATTATGACGTCTGGTATATGTTCATGGCTGTCTACATTAATCAAAGTTTATGTTAGAATATAATCTCTGTGTGATTTTGTTTATGTATGATGCTATTCTTATCTGTTGTTTAATTAGGAAATATACTTTTGAGTAATATTATTTTTACGACATACCCTGCTACGAAAATATTGCATTATTGTATGTTTAATTATTAATTATTATTTATTATTATCAATAGTATTATTGTTTATTATTGTGTTTTTGTATCAGTATTTTACCATTTGTAGTTTGACAAATAAACACACATACAATACTCTTATCTTATTATTTTAAAAAACCCTTTTTTTACCACACACCAGGAAAGTGGCGGTGGCTAATTGGTCAACGATACGTACTAACACTCTGGGTGTGCCAAGTTCAAATCTAGTTTGTTCCACCGAAACACTTTCACTTCAGATGTTGGAAGCCTTCACGTTGCCCCTCCTATGAGTAACCAATGTATTTCTAGAAATAATTCTAACTAAAAAGATATCGGGGAAACCAATGCCAAAAATAGAATCATTTTATTCATACAAAACTGAATAAAATACTACTGGAAGTATGCTCACGTAATTGAATTATAACGGCTTCGCGTTATCAGCTGTGCGTGAACTAAAGCGAATATCATTTTAAAAACATAAGTGACAGCACAATACTGAGAAGAATGCATATTCTAATACATTTTGAAAATTAGATTTATAAATAAAACATATTTACAGGAATTTAAGGTATGTATATCTCATTTTAAGAACCTATTTATATAATATGTTTCGGAATCTTTAGATAAGGATTGATATAACATGTATTATTTGGATTATTCGGACTACTATATTGAATGATATTTAGGCTCCTACCCATTATATTCATCGATAACCTCGTGTCTCCCGCCTGTCGTTGGTTCATTCTTTTCCTTTTCAATTTAGAAACTGTGTTTTATGCTTCAT
>OY744516.1:164540021-164550021 GCA_963556195.1 Sepiola atlantica | reverse complement strand
GAAAATATTTTTTGTGAAACTTTTTCTATTCATTGTTATTAAAATGCGGATTATTTTTCACACATGAAATACTTCACCGTGGATTTTAACAACTATTGGGTTGAGGACTAAATTCCCGCCATTTCTTCTTTTTATTTTTAATCTATGGTGCATTCAAATTTGTGGATGAATTTTTATTTAAAACATTCTATTTTTGAATCATATATTTATCTTTTTTTTTTTCGAGTTTATTTAAGTAAATTTACGTTCATTTTAAGATAATTAAAATGGAAGGTTAAGTTTTTCAAAATTAATATTTTTGACAATTTTTTATTTTGTTCTAATGTAGTGTTTGTTGATATTTGATTTCTATCAAGGAGACATAAATAAATCTTGTTGAACGTCGGTAAGTAGTTGTAAACTGCAAGGGAGAATATAGTATTGATTTATTAGTTATTATTTTAAACTAAACATTTTAAATTCGTTGTATGAAATTTGAAAAACTTTCATTAAGAGGTCTTACCTTGAAATATATCATAGAATACGGTCACACACATTAGATCACTGTGTAGGAATTGTGGCTAAACAAGAAATATTCTCTGTCGTTTGCATTTGTGGTTTGGACACTGCTTCATGTAATAAAGAAAAGTGATTATAACCAACTTGTACATATTCCCATGTTTTTTCTATTCTGGTCAATTAAAATGTCTCGTCTACGTGGTGAACATCACACAACTCTGAAAATAGACATTTATTGGATTCCAGGCTTAACACATCTTTTATAGACAGCCTCTTATTTTTAGACTCATGTGTTCAGAAGGCGGCAAGTTCCGACTGTCGGGGTTGGATTGATTCAGTTTCAAATAACTGGTTTCTCATACAAAAAGTCAAGCTCGTTTCGTCATGACTCAATGAACATTAAGCCTTGCAGCATTGCACGTTTCTACCGAATACTTATTGCAAACCAAAATAGTAATAATAATAATAATAATAATAATAATAATAATAATAATAATAATAATAATAATAATAATAATAATAATAATAATAATAATAATAGTCAATTCCTAATGAAAATGTTGTGTTTGTCCAACGCCGAAACTCTACATCTGTTTCTATTCTGAATCTTCGTATCTTATCTATTATAATAAAATTGTCGTATCTCTCTTTCTGAAGCAAACACTATACTAGAATAGCTTAAGTCGAACCTATATAGTACTATCATTGAATGTTTAATTCAAAGATGTAGTACAATATCTGTGTTATTGTTATGATACCAACCCCTACAGGCATTATCTCTTCGTTTTGAAGTGGGTAGTGTGATATATGTTTGTGGTTATTACTTTCCTCTTAGAGATGTCCTTCTCCCTTTTTAGGACAGAGAAGTGTAGTAAATATTCTGTTATCATGGCATTATAAACTTAGGTATTATATTCTCTTTTTCTTTGCGGGTGGAGGATTAGTGCCTGCCCTGTTTTAATGCATTCATCCTCCCAGGTATTATATCCCCATCATTTGATTGCAGTGTAATGTGTGTTCCTTCTTCATATATACTACAAAAATATGAGACCGAAGGGGACATATTATTGCTTGTAATACTACTACTACTACTATTACTACTACTTTTAATAATAAAATAATCATAATAATAATAATAATAAGCATATTCTAATAGCTTCTTTACTCGAACCGCTTGCTTTTTGAATTCTCTCCCTGCTCCCTGTTTCCCGACTATACTAACGTGCACACATTTAAATGTAATCCGGACAATCATCTAGATACACAAACCCCCACTAACGATGTCACTATACATCTTGCTCCTAATTCACAGTAGTCTATTACGCCTCACTAGCAATGTGCCTTGGTTGACGTGAATTCAAATTGAAAAAATAAAAACATAAAATAAGAAATAAACTCAGGGTACCTGAAACAGTAAGAGTACACAACAAAAAACATTACTCTCCCTCTCCCCCCAAATACTCATTCGTCCTTATGTCTCTTGATACAATTTTCTTGACTGGCCAGAGAGAATTGAACAACTAAGAAGAGAAAACACCATCCAGATATCTACTAAAAAGACACGGTACACACGAGAATACGTATTGTCCCTATAATTTCAGAGAAAGCTTACTTTATCAACGAGAAATCAGAGTTGCGAAAAAGCAAGGTAATTAAGAACAGTTTTCAAGTGAAGCAGAGCGCAGTGGATATTTGTTGTCACTTAGACTCCATGGGGTGTCCCCTGTTGTTTCCGGTGAGCGATTAGTGGAATGTCTCACTTATGAACAAATTTATATCAATAGTGAAAATAAGTGTAATAATAATGAGTCATCTCTTTACTTACTATTCAAAATCAGTTGATATAAAATATTTAAAAGGTGATGTGAGTTACCTATTCTTCTTCTCAACTTCATCAATAAGTTATGAAACGAAATACACATGCTTAAACTAGAAACATAAATATAAAAAAAGAAAATGTTCATTAAAAGAATACATTAAATGTCCGGAATAGGAAAAAAGGAGCAACGAAGAAATAAAAAATATGCATTTTTAAAAATCATCAAAACAGTCAAAATGTCCGCCGAATTCAATATTAAGACGTTTATTTAATCTTTTATTTCAATACAATGCGGGGTGGGCACATCGGTACGTGTTCCGACTACTGGGATAAATATGACTTTCAAATTGGTGCTCGGCAGTGATTGTTTCCTCCCATGCTGATGATTACAGGTTTGGCATGAAACATATGTGTATATGCGTTAATTTGAAATATAATATATATATATATATATATATATATATATATATATATATATATATATATATTGGCTATTTAGATCTGTATGGTTAGATTTCTTTCCTCTTATCTACTTGCCTATCTGGTACTAAAGGTACTTAAGCTTTTTCTTTAAATGCAACTTTTATTCCTATATAATTTTATTGCTAGCTACCAGATCGCAGAATGGTTCTCGGATATAGTATTTAGATTATTATTATTATTATTATTATTATTATATATGCAAATTATCATATCACACTGTAGTCATCAGGGTAATGTATTATTATTATTATTATTATTATTATTATTATTATTATTATTATTTATTTATTTATTTATGTATGTATATATAAGTGAAATTGGAGCTGAATTACTTCTACATTTGATTATTGGGGAAGTGGTCATTTGATCAGTACCATTGGAGAGCCATGCATTTTAAAACCGTCCAGTTTTTAAATCTCCGAAACAGTTGCATGGTAAACAGCTCAAGTTAAGGTCCCCTGTTGTTTCACTGTTAGATACTTTACTCCCCTTTTTTATTTGTGAATTTTCCAGCGGTAAGTCAGCTTACGCAAGGGCTAAGTTTGCGATATTTTGGATTTAGTTAGTATCCCTGGGAATTTAAACTACATTTTCTTTCTTTGTTTTAACTAACTCAAAGCTCCTTTAGACTATCTTGTTCTGTCTTCAGACGCCCTTTCTCTCTAATTATATATATATATATATATATATATATATATATATATATATATATATATATATATATATATATATATATATAATTACTATGAAATAACTTATAATTACATTGTTAAAGTAAATATAAGTGTTAGCTGCATTAGACATATTCTCAATAATCTACATAAGAAATGACAGTCAAATTTGAAATCTTAGTCACAAAATAAAATTCAGCCTGCAAATGAAACATTTTTCTCATCAGAGAAACTACATTTCGTATAGCCGTAGTGTGTCATTGACATTATTAGAATGCATTTTCTCACAATTTATTTTTCAAAATGACTTAATCCTGACCAATAGATCAATTATTAACAGTAATATTTACCTGATCACCTTAATCTAAACAGCGACATGGAGAATAATGAGTTGTCTATCGTGAATATATATATAGTGTTGTTTTTTTCTGCATTTTTCTCAAAATTACAAAAAATAATTTTAAGCTATCGGCGCACATGTTTTCTCTTTTACACGTTACTTAGATAAATACACACAACATCTCGTGTCTATGTGTGTGTTTTTCGTCTATTCATAATTATTTATTAATTGAATATTCATGTAACTAAAATACATCCAATAACAGTAAACACACATTCTTTTTTTAAATCCTCGTAACTTTTTAAAAATATGAACATATTTTGAATTACTCTTTGTTAAGCCTCCCACCCCCTCTATCCGAGCAACGCGGAGTGAGAGCATCTTTATTTGTAACAAAAATCTAATTATTAAATATAAAAATATTTTAATGGTCACGTAGTTTCGTTTGCAGACATTCATACACACAATCTCAACGACAGTAAGAAATATGGAGAACAAAAACAAAATGGCGGTTGTAGTCATGAGTTAGAAATACATTGGCTTGAATTTGATGGCAAGATCAGATCGATGAGTAAACCTCGTAATTGATCTTTTATTGAATAACGGATTGCAAACACCCTGCTAACTTCGGCCAGTCTGCTATCGATCTTCTAAGCAAATTTGGGCGCCAGATGAGACAATAGATCCTTCCAAGTTGAACGGGTGGATTACTTTCAGTTCTATGCCACTAAATACATGTTGAAAGGCAGCCACTCGCTCTTCAAAAGCGCATACCACCACAAGCAACGCAGTCTTTTTAATGAATTCCACTTTTTAACATGCATATAAATAATCACAATTTTATAGTTTGTCATGTACAAATTAAGATGCACCTTTATATTGAAGACTATTACCGTCTAATAGTCCTGAAATATAATTTGAAATAAGTGATGCTATGCATAGTGTCCAGATATTTGTCAGATGGAAAAAAAAATAATAATGAGTGTCAAGAAGAAGCCAAACAGGGTCGGATGGAAGAGAACGCGTGAAAAAGTTTCGGATAGTATTCGGGAGAGCTAGGGTAACGTATTACGTTATTTTGTAAGAAAACCGAAGTTTGGTTTTCATAAATAAATACTCATAGGGTAATTGCCAGCAACCGTTGAAGTTTATGTGATAGAGCGTGAGAGCTGGTAGTATTATTAGTTGAATAACTTTTGCGTTAATTCGTGTCGGCCTGAAAACATCTAATTTTAAATACGTTTCTGAATTTTTGATATGAAGATTAATAATTTGTATTATTTGGACAATCCAGACTACTGTTCGTATATTGAGTATTCTTCTCACAACGTTTCGGCCGATGTAACCTCTGACCTCCGTCAGGTGAATCTTGTTAAACTCGGGAATCTTCCTGTCGAACTCGGCTATTTTTACAGAATTTCAAACCGAACCCTTTATTAAATCCAAGGGGGTAGCCTGCTCTAGTTTTGTTATGACCGTTTAGCAATTCGCAATTGTATTCTTAGTATCGCCCGTACTGAGGATTTAACCCTCAGCTTCAAACAAAGTGTCATTTAGAACTGGATTTTACTTAGTACTTCATCTTTTACACCACTGGTCTTTGTGGATTTCGACAGAAAGATTCCCGAGTTCAACAAGTTACACCTGAAGAAGGTCAGAGGTTAAATCCGTCGAAACATTGTGAGAATAGCACTCTAGACGGGAATAGTAGTCCGAATAATCAAAAGAATTGAATAAGTTGTTTTAAAAAAAGTAATTTTTTTATAGAGACATTTTGTTGATTATTAAAATAATGTTATGGCTCATCCATTAATGGGTTTGAGAGGGTGAGGTTTACAAAATATAATTTTATGTAAAATTATCCTTCTAAAATGATTGCCCTGACCAAATGCGTAATCGGTTTCCCGCCTCTACTGTGGTACAGTGTTATAAAGTTCTCGGAATTTTCAAGAAATATATTCTATATTTTTATGTAAAAAAAGTGTTCTGCTTCGTTATTACAAAGCGTCTAATTTTCAGCTGATGGCCTTCCAGTTCAGCTGATTTATTCCCTAGGGAGAATTAATGACGCTAAAATCCGTCAAAACAAGCTACGGGATTAACCCCTTTCTTTCATGGGAGTATGACTATCGTGTATCCCAGGGCTGATTCCGCCGTGCCAGGACGATAAGATCCCTTCTAGAGACGTCGTCAGGACGCAGACACACCAAGTTACACTCCCCACAGGCACAATAGACGCACCCTGCTACTAAAACTAATGCTGGTCTGTGAACATGTATTTCTACAGTGATTCCGATCTTAAAAGAGCTGGGAAAGAGAAAATAACTAACTACTAAGTTCTTATGAACGACATAATCATATTTGGAACCTTAGGAATATTGCAATTATTCCAGTAGTCATAGGAGTTTCTAGGACAATGTAAGATAACTTTAAAAACTATTTGCGAATGTTTTCGGTCAAAGCAGAATTATCATGATTATTTACGCCTTTATATTTCGAGGAAGGTTTTGCTGAGAGTCAGCTACTGTACACTGCGACACAACGGACTGTGTAACTGTCTCCACTGGGCATCTGTGAAAAGCTGAACACCCAATGCAGCATCAAGTTGGTGGAAAATATACCAGTAAGAACCGTTGGAAATAAGTCATGCACAATCCACTACGACTACGCAATCTCTATATCTACATACCTAGAAAACGGAGTTACTAAACATGACATAGATAAATGGGACAAAAGAGAACTAGTAGCAACCTTAGTTGAAGTTAGTGTTCCTAATGTTGCTAGCTTAAACAGAGCTGTGAGGGAGAACAGAACTAAATGGCAAGGTCTTATGTACGATACGAAAAGAAACTGGAACCATATGAAGATGCCAATCATTCCAGTAATCATAGGAGCTACTGGGACTATGTCAAAGAACTTGTGAATATACGCGATGAACCAAAATAATTGATCTTTAGAATTTTAGAAAAATGTCTCGGTTGAGAATTTGAAATAGAGAGTGAATGTCTTGTTCAATCCCTAGCCTAACAAAAATGAAAAAAAATAATAATAAAAAAAATATGCAATTTTCATTCGAAATCCTGAATGAGTGGTGAGTGAATAAGTAGTAATTCCCGAGTATCATCACTGGATTAAAGTAAAATCATTTCTATGACTAATTTAATCTAGAAGATAATGAAGAACGATTTTAAATGACATAAAGTTACTTTGGCACACACAAATATTACAAAGCAGCTCGGGAACATATGTTATGTTTCCCTAATAGTTCTCTCAATCGTAGCATTTGATTCATATATTATCATTCTTATAATCTCCCAAATTGATTTTCATTGTTATCTTTTGCAGCATTGAGAATGTATTTCTTTTACTAAATAATTCCTACATACCAAAGCTAAAGGCCACTCGTGGATAAGGGTTAATGAGATCGACAGACTGTCAGCTCAATTTTTCGCTTCACGTTACAGTCTTCTAGAGGTTAAAGTTTCAATCCTAATACAGTTACGACTTACTTATAATTATATCCGGTCATAGCTGACAACACGAACGCAAGCAACTCCGTTGATAAAATAATGGGTTCCGTTTGAAATTCCGTACAGATTTCCGCGTTCTTATTTACTTGCCTCCCCACGAGGGTAAACTTAGAAACAAGGTCGGTTTTAAATGTGGATAAAATACAGCTTTCTCAAAAAGAGCACTTTGGATTAGAACAAAAAAATAAATTGCTTCAATCTAGAAGGATACCTTCTTCACTGACAGAGGACAGAATATATAAAGTGTAGCATCAGAACAGATACTACACTAGCCAAAAGGTCAAGTGTCGAGTTTGACACAAATTCCTGAGTTCGACGAGACGC
The DNA here is from genome assembly GCA_963556195.1 of Sepiola atlantica. Taxonomy (NCBI): domain Eukaryota; kingdom Metazoa; phylum Mollusca; class Cephalopoda; order Sepiida; family Sepiolidae; genus Sepiola; species Sepiola atlantica. Next base: position 164,542,356 of record OY744516.1, on the reverse strand, counting down.
ACCTGAACAAAGTCGGAGGTTACATCGCCAATAACATTATGAGAATAACATCTAAAATGGGAACACTAGTCCGTATGATCCAAATAATACAAATTGTCTTTTGAATCATGAAGAGTATTATTAGAGGATGGAACATTAATGGAATGAACACGATTTATTAGATAGGGATAGTTTGGACGAGTATTTGTTTACTTTGGATTTGAAGACGAGCCTGTTGTAGCCGACAGAATAAAAATCCCATTATAAGGTGTTCCATAGTTGAGAATATCTTCGAAGAAAACTCTGTTCATGAAAAGTCCGTTTGATGTTCGGGAAACGACGGAGAAAGGGGCGTTCTTTGCCGTTGTGATAGCCAGACAACTCTTTGATGTGAATGTCTTAGAAGATGGAGCCGAGATGGTCGCTCAGTCGAACCCCTTCCATTGAAGTAACGATTAAGTAGATTAATATGAATAACGTTTCTGCTGTGAGAAAGATCTGTAGAAAACAGAAGAGATCATTGCCTACTAGATTGCGAAGCCGATGTTGTACCATGTCAAGACAAAAAGGAGTGATCTAAGCGACACATTCCTAAACGTGACAGCTGTATTCTAGCTCTTTTTAGGTAGAAGAAAACTTAATTTAGGACCCAGGAGAATTATCCAACTAATTTCTCATAAAATTAATTTGGAATTATGAGGCTCTATGTTAATTGTATTGCTACCTCTGCCAAGGAGTTTATTTGGGTCCAGACTATCACTATATGTTTTTCATTGTGTACAACTAATCGTCCCCATCGCTTAACCAAGCGTCACCAAATTTCATTGAAATATCAGTCAATGTCATTCGTTCAACTAGTTTATGGATATCTTGTCAAGGTCAATGTCACAGAAAAGATGAAAAGCAAACTTTTGAGAATGATTTCGCAGAGATTCACTACAAGGTCTATATAACAGCTAATAAAATACTGCAACTTAATACAATTTTTATCTTGGCATTTTATCTTGACCTTGTAAAGTTCAGTCACGGTCGAAATTTGGACAGCATTCTAACTTCAGATTTTTCCAAATTTAATGTATGCATCTGATGCCTTTTAATAACATGATCCATCATATGCTTTTTTTCAGTCATCAACGTTTTAATATCATAACTTCGCGAATACATCATACAGTATGGAAAACGAAAGCCAAGACTTTGATCCCTCTTTATATTGCTAGTGTAGGTATGCAGTCTCATCAGTGACTTAAGTTTTTGTTGGTATTATTTCAAAACATAGCATACATAGTTTAAGTATCCTAATGTTACATGGTTCAGCACAGGAAATCGTCGAAACAACAAATTATGTTCACGTATACAATACATCCTTTACAACGAATATTTTAATAATCGCTAAACGACTGTCATGAGGTAAAACGCACTAAATATATTTCTGGTTGGATTTACTGACGTTTGATATGTCTGTCGATTAATTATGAAATTTCAAATAATCAAACAATCAAACAATAAAACAAGAACACGAAAAAAGAGCAATGCATTTCATATTTAATATTTACCTCCGCAAAGGGGGTTATGTTTTCGGTCGATTTTGTCACGATGTTTGTTTGTTTGTGTACAGAGTAACGTTCACATCGTTTGACCAATCGTCACTAAATTTGGTCAAAATATCGATTATGGTCTAACTGATTTAATTTTGGTATATGTAGATCAAAGGTTAAGGACACGGACACAGTCAAAGTCACGCCGCTTTTGGAAATAGTTTCCGCTCTTTTCACCGTAGCGAATTCCTACGTCACTTATATTTTAGCCAATAAAGTCCCGCATCTTATAATAGCTTGAAATTGACCTTTTTTATTCGAAATATGGACGGACCTTCAATTCTCGATTTATCCAAATTAAATGTATGGGTCTGATGATATTTGATAACAGGACAACCTATGCAAAATTTAAGCCTGGTTAGATAAAGAGTTGTCTTGTTAATAGGTATTAACATTTCCATGACATAATAAGTGGCATAGTTCATAAAATATGGAAAAATAAGAGCCAGATAAAACCTTGACCTATGCAGTCTCACGACTGACTTATGTTATTGTTAAATTTGGTTTTGATTCGCCTTTTAAGTTCATTTAGTAAGACCATCAATTTGAGGAGAGACGTAAACTTTGGGAAGTGTGCTTATTCCAACACACAACTCTACTTTTCTTTCATCCCGTAACTTAACTCTTAGGACTTCGATCAGGCATCAACTATATAAAGTCCGTCATGAAATATACTTGATTCGTCCTTTTTCCACCATATTGTGGACATTTATATCTAAAACGCATTATCTATCGGAAATAATTTAAATGTCATGGAAATC
>OY744516.1:164530021-164532521 GCA_963556195.1 Sepiola atlantica | reverse complement strand
AAATGAGTGTGGAAAAAATGGAAGGATGGGGTGAGCAAGGACTACTGTGGCTGGTTGTAAGAGAAAGAGGTAGGGGATGAGCAGGGGTAAAGTGGATGGCAGAGAAGGAGTGGAGGAAGAGGGGGGAGGGAGGTGTTTGACCAGATGGCTGCGGTCAGGATTGAAGGGGAAAAGTAAGTTGGAATGTTTGTGTATGGGGGGTGTATGCAGGGAAAGGAGGATGGGTAGAGAGGGAGGGGGGCTGTGATTTTGGTGGAGCGTTTTTAGAAAATGAGGGAATTTAAGAAGGGGTATGAGAGAAAATAGTTGAGAGGTGGAGAGGGAGGATTTGTTGTGATAGGGTGTGAAATATTTGAAATTTTGGAAAATGATAGCAATGAGTGAGGGATTGGAGGGGTGGAGGAGGGCGGTGATTCCAAATATTTCAAATATTTCACACCCTATCACAACAAATCCTCCCTCTCCCCCTCTCAACTATTTTCTTCCATACCCCTTCTTAAATTCCCTCATTTTCTCAAAACGCTCTCTAAGACCATACCTTTCGCCCATCCACCAAAATCACAGCCCCCCTCCCTCTCTACCCATCCCCCTTTCCCTGCATACACCCCCCATACACAAACATTCCAACTTACTTTTCCCCTTCAATCTTGACCGCAGCCATCTGGTCAAACACCTCCTTCCCCCTCTTCCTCCACTCCCTCTCTGCCATCCACTTTACCCCTGCTCATCCCCCACCTCTTTCTCTTACAACCAGCCACAGTAGTCCTTGCTCACCCCATCCTTCCATTTTTTCCACACTCATTTTCTTCAACATTCATTTCTATTTCTCCAACAAGTACGGACGTCCACCCAGTATATTTCATTTCATTTTTCCTCCCAATATGTCTACCCTACATGTATCTGTACTGGCATGACATTTTTTCTCTATTTTATCATCCTGATGAAGTCTTATAAATAAAGACGAAACGTTGATGTACACATAAAAAACATCCATTTCTTGGTTTTCCTTTTTCATTTTCCCATATATATATATATATACACACTTTTTAGTAAATATTCCGATGACCAAAGGAAAAAATAATCCATTACCATAATTTCTATTTATTTATTTTCTCAATTTCTTAATTGTTCGACTTCGACAAATACCTGTAATGTTTCTCCATCTTACAAATATACATTTATATTTATATTTATACATTTATATTTATTTTTTAGCTCAGTCCCGAAAAATATATAGTTTTTATTTGAACATCGCTTATACTCAGAAAACTTTTCATTCAATAGAAATTGAAGAAACATATCAATGCAAAACAGAAGAAAGGAAGATGACTCAAACGAACGACCAAAGATATAGATATATGTGGGAACATCTTCCCACCATAGTATATTAAGGTAATGCTTATAATTTTAGTGAATATCCTTATAATTCTCCATTAAACTTGAACATGTCTAATATACCTGGTAACATTTAGTTCTGAAATCTATAATTGAAATTGACCGATTTTCACTATAAATATATATTGTACATTACACGAATTTTGGTGTGAGGTCTTGAATTTATACGAGTTTAAAACTTTGTTGATTGACAGCAAGCAAATACATTGCGAAAATAACTGAGAAAATAAAGCATTACATTTGTTTTTCAAAAAGAGCGAAAAATAGGGAAAGAATATCTGGTTCAACTACTAGTAGGAAGAAGAGAGGCGAGACAGCTCTTGCATTTTTACTTACATAGCCAGACAGTTTCAATGAGATAAGTGTCAAGAGAAACGAGAGATAGCAGCTTCAGTTCTTGATCAGACATCACCTCTCTTTTACTCAAAGGTTATTCAGAGAATAAAACAAACATCTACAAATAAAATACGATTTTTTGGCTCATAATGAATTCTTTGAATGGGGATCGAAACAGACGTCCTTATAAAACGTCCGTCAACAATGCATCCATTACGTTCCTTCGTAAATATTCAGACAGAATAAGCAAAAACACATGTAAGACACTGACAGAAAAGTATTTGCTAATACATGAGTGTAAGTAACTCATAGAAACTACCTATATTTAATGTCGTTTTCTTGAACCGTTTTTTCACATGTCTCACTCGGTTTTATTAAAACAAAATAAGTATTACTCTTAAGATGCGCCTATTAAATTTACGCGTTTAGCGCTGAAAGGTATTTTTCAAACTTGTCCGTGATAGAGCTACAGACAGAACGAAAGGTGGGCAGAGCCTTTTACAGATAGGCATGAGCGCATCTAAAAAGTGCATAAGATAGTTGCGAGACTGCATAGCTCTGTATGACTATGTAAAAATAGGCTAAAAGCTAATCTGGACCTTACTTTTAACTAGTGTATAAAGCATTCCCGAATTTATGTCATAGAATGATTGATAACTCAAAAACTATTTATATGTTCCGGATTAAATTGTGCGTGGTGGTTACTGTTTTCAATCTAAAGGTCAAAGGTTCAGGTCATATTAAATGCGGCACTTCATTGCGTCAAGTC
>OY744516.1:164495051-164512551 GCA_963556195.1 Sepiola atlantica | reverse complement strand
TACATATGTGTATATGTATATATATACATAGCTGTATATATATACATATGTGTATATGTTTATATATACATATATGTTTATATATATACATTTACATAAATATACGTATATATATTTTATGATATAGATATGTATACATATACATATGTATATATACATATATACATATGTATATTTTATACATTTACATATGTAAATATATACATGTATATATGTATATATATACATTTACATCAATATACGAATATATATATACATATATATATATATATATTAGTTGCAATTTATTCGTTTCATTTTTGTTTTAAATAACTCATGAAGGTTATATGTGTTGATATTTAAATCAAGTCATCTTGTCGTTTGTCAGGACAAAATAAATCTCAGCGTGTATATTGTCCAATAAACGTAGATTTACGTGAGATGGATTTAATGTTACTCGATTCGTAGGAAAGGTAAAGTGGATTTACGCTCACGTTCATAGGTATATTTTGGACGGGATGTATTTTATTGAGTAAGGAGAAGTATCTGTTTGCTTTCTATTAAAGAGGCAAAATGTATCGTCTAAATATCGAAAGTAGACTAAAGGTTTAGTGGGTCAAGACACTGAAGCTTTCTTATAGACACCCACAAAACATATTCGCCATTGTCGGTCCCAGGACTGAGCCTCTAGATACACCGTCTATATGACGATACATCACATCGTTAAAACTTAATTCAGCGGATGTAGTCGCAAATTTCATCAACTGCACGAATATGCGATCAGGAATAGAAAGAGACCATCATTGGTTACGATATACTAAATCGGCACATATATGTAGTGTTTCCAAAATAGGAGTACAGGTAAATAGGTTGCTAATATCATAGGAACACAGACATTTGTTAGCAACCTTAGAATTTAGAATGTAATTTGCAAAATAAAATAAGTCTTTTTAGCATTAGTTACTATACTACTTCAATACTGACTGTAAACTATTACATATCTTTTTTGCACTATTCTGCTGTGATGACCCAACCATAGAGAGAATGGACCTAACTGGGATATCTGTTATGTGAGTTTTGGGTAATCCATATAAACCTGGGCGGATAGAGACGAGAGGTTGATCTCACTAGCTACATCGGAAGGGAGTACACCGGTTTTCCCCCACGTAACCAGTTGTTTCTGGAATTTAGTTTCTAAGGAAGTTGTTGCATCATGAGTGCCGACAGGACCCAATTTGACAAATTTTTCCGTGTCGTTTAATATCAACATCATTTCGTCGACGTAGTCTTGATGGTTTTGTACAACAACCCCCTGGACTTTTATCCGGTCTGGTTATTACCAAGGACGTATTTTGTCGTAGAGTTCATATTACGGCAAAATGTTATTGGCGCCATTTAAACTCTGAATGGAATACTAGTGTACTCGCATAGCTGTGTGTAAGGTCATTCAATCTAGCCTTTAGGCCCCTTACGTTTGAGATTGGATAGTAGAGTCCAACAACACATTCCTAGTAAAATTAGGAATGGAACCTGCCGGTCAACGGACGTTCAAAATAACATATACTGGTCTTCCATTAAAGACATTTGCTTAAAAACCCGCCGTGCGCTACGAATTTCAGCATGGACTCCTTCACCATTATCAGTTATGCTCACTCATTATACCATCTAAAAATCTTGGAGACGATCCACGCTGCCTTTGTAAACAAAGGGAGTGCCTATTAGGACTAGATGTGATCAGTCTCTAAGATTCATCCTCCATTGTACATATACCATACCGCTATTTTATTTTTATTCTCTACTCTCTCTTCTCACCCCCATTTTAAAATCCTTCTTTTTTAAAAAAATCCCTCGATACAGCCTTTGTTAAGGGAGGGCGAACTGGTCTGTTGGTTTTTATTTCTCTTGATTAACTTTTAATCACGAATTACGATAATAAAATCTTGTACTCCCCAACAAATCATGAAATTATATATATATATATATATATATATATATATATATATAAATATATATATATATATATATATATATATATAATAGTTATTGGATTAGTGTTTGGATAGTATTTTTATTATTATTATTATTGTTATAATTAATTAACATTAATTATAACAATAATAATAATAATAAAAACACTATCTGATATATTTGATATGCAAATTATCATATCACACGGTAGTCTTAAGGTACATATATTATTATTATTATCATTATTATTATTATTATCATTATTATTATTATTATTATTTATTCATGTATATATTGGTGAAATTTAAGCTGAATTATTTTTACAGTTGATTATTGGGGAAATGGTCGTTTGATCAGTACCATTGGAGAGCCATGAATATTATAACTGTCCTGTTTTTAAATCTCCAAACCAGTTACATGGTAAACAGCTGATGATCCCCGTTTTAATATTTCACGCTTAAGTTAAGGTCCCCTGTTTTACTATTAGATACTTTAATCCCCCATTTTATTTATTTAATTTTATTATTATTTATGAATTTTCCAACGAATGCTAAGTCTGCGATATCTTAGATTTAGTTAGTTTCTCTGGGAATTTAAACTGCATTTTCCCTTTTTTTGTTTAAAATTACTCAAAGCTTCTTTAGACATATATATATATATATATATATATATATATATATATATATATATATATATATATATATAATGCGTGTGTATGTGTGTCTGTGTGTTTGTAGATAAGTAAAATGATGTTATCATTATGTATATACAATTTCATTAGTGAGAAGCATATCCAGAGAAAATCGTCACTCAGGCTAATGAGAACGGGTCGCACAATGTAGATACCCGCACAACACTGTTGTATTGAATGAATAAGCACATACACATTAAATGATGTGTGATTATTTTAACACGAATCTATTTCCTGTTCATTGAAATCAAGCCGTGAAAGAACTGCGCATGCGTCAATTCGATTAATTTTGATGTGTCTCTTAAGCGTACATTCTTAACAGTAAATTTTCATTCCAGCCAAAATTATTAAATTATCTAGTCTATATAATAAGCGTGAGTATATGTGTACACTGTCAACTTCGCGGTATTATGATTAAGAGAAACTGGGAGGAATAACAACGTTTTATAAAAAAAAGTAGACAGAGTAGCAGTGGCCGCTGCTGCTTTTTCAAAGCTTCATACCGGTCAAGTATTCAGTTTTGTGAGCTGTCGGCGTCTGCTGCGTCTGCTTGGAATACTCAATTCAGATAACCGGTAATACTACTTATTTGTGGTATTCGCCCAGCGTTGAGCATTCCGCCTTTCACTGAAAGTTGAATTTTATGAGGAATATAACTTCCAATTCCGTCCCCTGTCTGCATGTCTATCGCGGTTAGAGGACATGCCATACAACACTTAGTATGTCTAACTGGTCACCAATCTGGTACTAGCCAAATTTTATGTCGTTTAACGTTGGTGATCTAACGAGAACCGGTGTGTCAACGTAATTATCTCGTATCTTCTGCTTTGAATACTCAGTATTACCTACAAAATATGTTGTTCATTTCTTGATTGATTTTTGCGTAACGTAAGAAAGGGTAAAAGAAAGAAATAGAGAGATTAAAAAGAGATAACGTGAAATATATATATATATATATATAGAGAGAGAGAGAGAGAGAGATCGATGGATAGATAGATAGATAGATAGATAGACACGGAAAACATGAGATGGAATTAAGTTTTAGGTAGCATTAACAGTTGGTTTACCTTCTTTTAAACATCGATTCATTTCGTTTCAATGATTTCAAGAAGTAGATAAAATTAAATTGCGAAGCAATAGCGATGGCCCAAACCAGCTATGTTGAAACTATGTTTTACATGTTACCAATGATGTTATTTTTATTTTATTTAAAGACATGAATGTATTCACGTGATTAAACCTATTACATTAGAAACCGAAAAAAATATAATTATATTTTCTTATAATTTGGAGTTTATTCTATGATAAGGAAATAAACAATGAATGAAGTGATTAATATCAAGATTACATAAACAAGTCTTATTAAATAATTATTAGTAATAATAGTAAGTATAATTAGTAATATTCCCTCGTGAATGTCTCGCGGCTTTTATCTGAGTTCCATGCGAGCGTGTAGTTATTTTGGAATTTATTCCTCTTAGATATAATATATCTCGAGAGGGATGTACGAATTTGGATAAGTGGAATACTTATAAGTTCATTTTTTTTATACTATATACACGCTAAACAAAGCACATTGCCACTGACACGTAAGGGAATACTCTTATTTAGGGTCCACATATATAAGGGCATTTTAAGTGGGGAGTTGTGCATCTATATATTTGTTCACATCTCATTTAAACATCTGTATGTAATGGGCACATGGAACAAGGAGGGTGTGTTAAAGGAAAGCAGTTCAAGAAAAGAAGATATTAGAGTAGAAAGCTTTCCGGTATCTGGGGAAGTATACAGGAAACGGGTGGAATTCTGCTGATTATCGGCTTAGGTAGGGGTATTTACGTCGAGGGGGCACGAAGTAGCAAGTACGTTATAGTAGATTTCATTGAATCACTTGTAAAACAAGCACAGCGATGCAGCTTTGCGACAATGAGACAGATGTTAGAGCTTGGATAGCAGCGTTGGACATGAGATTAGATGCTATTTAGACACTCTTAAAAGGAAGAGACTAGTGGTTTTCCAACAGCCTAGATGTGACAACAATACTCCAATTATTGGCATATAGTGGTTTTGTAGAAATATAGGATAGTACAAATTTTCAAACCCCGGTAGAGGGAGCCCACATTCTTTACAGCAAATTGGCATTTTCTTCTATGTATTTGTTGGAATTCATGTTGCATGTGAATCTTAATTTGAGCGGTTTGAATTTTGTACTCTAAGGTAAAGTGCTTTTAGTCATATAGTCATCGTCAGTGGTTGAAAACGTTTCCGTTTTTTAAAGAAAATAAGCTGCTTCTTAGTAGCAGTAAATGTAAACATCCAATGTTGGACCCATTCCACTCCAGAGTGGTGATCATTATCTAAGTATCCAGCGCTTCCCTTTATATGTGTATGTTCGTTTTTCGCACATGTCGATAATAGAGCATGATTTCATCAAACAATTTACCCATATCTCGGTTGCGATTGCATAAGGAAGGTCGTTTATGAAAATTAAGAATGATAATAGTCCAATGGATCGACCCCTGGGGAATCCTCACAGTAATGTAATGCTGTTTAGATGTACGGCAATCAAGGAGGATATGGATTTTTTTTTCTGAAAAGGATCTGATTATATTAAATATTCGTCAAATAATACCGTGCGAATTTATTTTGCTGACAATAGCTGTGTATATATGAAGCGATATTGCCCTATTTTATTCGACCTTTACATGGTTTGATATTCCTAAGTTATTGATCACAAAATAAATGTATTTGAACGTTTCAGTAAGTTGGTCAAAATAATAGAGCGCCCCTATATACTACCATTCTTTGGCATAAACTGCTACGCAAGTCGAACTATTTATAATGGATGGAGTATTTTTACCACAGCTGTTCTGGCGCACCAGTCAGTCTCAGTCTCTCTCTCAGTCTCAGTCTCTCTCTCTCTCTCTCTCTCTCTCTCTCTCTCTCTCTCATGGACAAGGTAAAAAAAAGAGTCTCTAACCTGATATGCTCCACACTGTATACCAATCTCCAGTTGTTATCTTATTGCCACAATGTTGCCTCTCTGTGCTGGTTTTACAAGTACGTAAACGGAATCTTCCCTGGTAAACGTGCTACACTAGTCTCCAATAAACATAAATACCTGCGGTCAATGCGACAAGCAGCAAAGCTACGCCCTCCAGTGTAGAAGTGCCCAATTGCCAGGAGGCTTTGTACTCTAATAGCTTCTGCCCTCTGACCGCTTTCCATTTTGAAGTACTTTCTTTGCCTCCTGTTTCACTGACTGTACAAACGTGCCGGACTCTAAATGCAATGTGAACAAACAACTCGCTGCACAACTTCCTACTTAATATACTCCTATAAATCTGGTCTTTAATTCACAGTAGCCGCGTACTTAGTGGTAGTGTTTCTTGTTTTGGATAAACATACCCCTTTCCTATATGGGATTGTCTTATATTAGAGTACAGCACCCTGATTATATATATATATATATATATATATATATATATATATCTATATATATATAAGAAAAAAGAGTGGTAAATATGAGACGATTATCCAGATTTATTTCAAATTTCAATTGTTTAATGCAAAGTGTATTCAGTAATAAACTAGTGTTTATTATTCTTTCCTTAAGCCAAGGCTTTTCAAAGATCGAAATCTCAGAGGAGAAATACAGATGGATAAGTTGGCTTTCGAAAAAGTTAAAATTCAAATATTTGAAAAATATGAAAATTATGATTAAAAATTATTAAAATAATTTTTGTTAAAAAAACGTATTGAATGAAAAGAAAAGTATATATATATATATATATATATATATATATATATATATATATATATATATATATACCTATTTTTTATTTTCCCCTGTCTAGTTTCCAACGACAGTTAAAAATCGGCCTGATAGTTTTTTGTGTGTCTTCTTCGGAGACCAATGAGCGGTCTACACTTAAAATTAGTTGTAAGGGCCTTACTTACCTGCTCCTTACCTCATTTTATTTAGTTTTTTCCATCATTGTAGGTGTATTGTAATTGTGTCCGACTCACCATAAACATTCATGAAATTTGTTATTTTGTTTAAATAAAATTCATTTTAAGCACATTTAGGGTTATTTTAGTAAGACTCGCTCATAGAGTGAATGCGGTATAATAGTGATTTATTCTAGTTTAAAGTAATTATAGACAACAGTCAAACAATATGTTTATGATTATACCCCCCCCCCCAAAAAAAAAAGTAAATTTGAGAATTATGTCAAATTCGCTATGTTATTTAATTTTTCCTTGTTTTGTGAACATCGTAAATGTGATTGAAACCATCAGGTCTATCCAATATTTTATCTCGGTTCAAGTAAATAGATCCTTGTGTAATACTTACAAATATATTTACTAGTATACAGAGTGTAATTCTCATTGCAGAAATTACCTGACTATAGGTACAAGGGTCAGATACGTCCAAAGATAAAAATAGAGAACAAAATACACTTAACAATTACGATCCTTGTTTCTCTTACCTTACCTAAAACTACATGTCTCAAAAAAGAAATGGTACCATGCTTTCTCTACACTATCGTTATTTCCATAGAAATGCTCGATATGTTGGATATATGCGAGACTAGCAAGACTATCACGAGTTGCCCGGTGCAAAATTGTAAAATATTTCTATTTAAACGTCTGTCTTTCTTCTCTCTTTCCCCACTCCACCCCTATCTCCTAACACCCTCCTTCCCCTATGTCTTCTTTCTTCTTTGCCCAGCCGATTTCTTACTCTGGGGATGCACTATTTATAGATTACTATAGTCGGCGTAAGGTAAATAACTTTATAAAAAAAAATCAGAGTTAATTCCCGTTAGTTAGTTCATGAAAATTAGAATAAAATAACACACCCCTTGACGAAATACGCGGCAGTATAGGGTCAACGTATGCATTTTATTCTGAATTTTAGATAGTATTCCTTGCGAGCAACGCTGATCACGAATATACTAACTTTGTGGATGTTTATTTTGGAGTTTTGACATACGCAGACATTTCTCTTTATATAATAGATGGTCGTTGAGTTAACGATAGAAACCACCCGTCTTTTAGTTCGGCCTGTTTATCGTTGCACGCATTTCACGAGTTTCTCTTTCAGGAATGCACACGCATTCGCTTTTACTTATAGATATTATTATCTCATGATACCCCTACATTTATGCTACTGATTAATAAATTGATTAATGTTCAACAACCCAAAGATAGTAAACATTCAAAACGACGTATTTAATGTGAACTTTATATAAATGTTCGCTTGAGGTCACAGAATGTGTATTTAATAACTTCGTATTATCTATTTCTAAGGTTTACATACTTTCTGAAAAGGTTCTATGTGGTTCCGTACACTGAACTATAAATGACTATTCATGTTGTCAATTTCACATTAGACCTTACTTTTCTGAAAGTAAATTAACATATCAGAGGGACAATTTCGAAAACACCGATCGTTAATAGGCATACATGTAGTGTTATACAAAATCACCGTGTTAACACACAGGCGTTTGTTAGGTCACTAAAGTTAAGTGACGTTGAGTCTGGTAAGAGATACATATCGACATTTGATATCCCCTCTAAACCTTCATTCTACGGAAGAAGATGACATAACACGCCTAGGGCAAACGCCACAGCAGCTAACAGATATGCACAATCATGACAATAATTAAATAAACACCTGACAATAATAATGCATGTTTGAAGTTTCTGTTTCCATCGCCGATAACCAGCACTCGGAACCGTACAAAGTAAGAGTGCAACTTTGAAACACCGATAATTTACACTAATTGACAGTTTTAGTGTTTCAGATGTCTATATACCTATAATATACCACTATTTAAGTATAACATGGACAAGATAAGCATACAAATTATCAGAGATGCATATGATAGGTCAATCTGAACGTGGACTGAATCAGCGTTAAATAAACGCAATCTCCGGGGTTCTACTTCTATTTTGAACCAAGTGATTGCCCAATTTGATGCAGTGAGATCCTAGCTTCATCAAAACTATTTCTCAGCCATCTTCATTGTTAATGATAAGAGTGTCTATTTACCATTACATGGCTGTACATGTTATAGTGTTATACGGCATGATTACATACATACACTAGTTCTCGTTAGATCACTGACGTAAACCGATGTTGAATCTTGACAGTTTCAGTTGAAAGTTACATGGTTTAGACAATCAATACAAAGAGTATAATTAAGAATTAAATAATATGTATGTTCAGCCATTGCTCAAAGAAAAAGGTGGAATTTAACCACGTGGATTTAATAAAAGGTCCCGATTCCAAATTTCGTACAGATTCCCGAGTTCGGAATACAGTCTCCCGAGTTCGACAAGAAGCACCAGAAGAATGGTGGAGTTTACATCGGCCGGAACGTTGTGAGATTAACATTCGAGGTGGAAAAAAAAGTCCGAAAAATCCAAATAAGACAAATTATCAATTCTCATCTAAAATATTCCGAAACAAACTATGAAGATTTATGATTTACGAATAAAACAATAAAAACAAATAAACAAAACTACTTGGCTTTGAAAAACAAACAATAATTTTATTTACCGAATAAACCCCGTACGCTACACTAATTGTATCTGTGTTTCTCGTCTGTCTTTCTGCCCGGAGATGCACTCGGAAATACAGCTTTTTACCTCGAAAAATGCTCGTGAAATAGCCGAAAGTGGCAAAATGCATGTAAATAAAACATTATCGAAAAAATCATTAGACATATTTCTTCTGCTATACGAAAGCAAACAATCATTACATCACCGAGATGTGAAAAGCTTCTGAAAAAAAAAGCTTCGATGTTGCCTCCGAATGAATGGAAACACAAAATACAGCTTAGAATCAACTATAACCATTCTCATATGATAATATTCATCATTTTTCCATTTTCAATTAAGACACACAATAAAACACCGTATTTGCCCTTTAAGGATGCTCGAAGAGAATGTACACCTCACGTTATTATTGAAAAATACCTAACAAAAACTAACAACAACTTTTTGTTTCTCATAAATTTTTCACCGTGAAATGATTTTTGATTTTGGTGTAGATTTGTTTTGTTTTTTTATAGTTGCGGCTGCGAATTGAAAACAGAGAGAAAAACGCCATTAATATTATGGAAATGTTTTATATAAACTGCTAATTCTGAGACACATTAAGATCCGCTTGTTTATGCAATGGTCACCATTAAATCAATAAATGGTTTATATCTTTAGAAATAAATAAGCGACATATATTCAGACTTTCGGATAACTTTAGGTTTCATATTGAATTAGGCTTCGCAATGTATCTACAGAATTAGACATTTGAGCAATAAATCTTTGTGATCGAATCTTGGGAGGTGAAAAATAGCCACTTGTGTCTTCTAAATGAATATTCGTGTAGCACAACTGAGTAAGAAAATTAATACGACGCTGCATGTAATTTTCAATTAGGTAGAAAAATCAGAATTGGAACGTAAGATTGTGATTCTTCACATAATATCTATATACCTATCTATTTTCTATATATAGATATTATATATATATATATCTGCACATATATATGGAGAGAGAGAGAGAGAAAGAGAGAGAGAGAGAGAAAGAGAGAGAGAGTGGCCGTCGTAATAGCAGGCCTTGCCACTGATTAGATTTTCCGGTGACGTCATTGGTCGTAGGTGTTGGGTTTTTCCGTGGCCGTTTTATGTCCGCTTAGTTTCATCTCGGTTTTACAGAGAAAAATCAAGATGCCATTTGCATGTATTGTACCACATTGTAACGGAAATTACAAAAATGGACAAAAAGTTGTTGTATTTGGTTTTCCAAAAGATACAAAACTGTTTTAAGCCTGGATACGTTGCATTAAGCGGGATAAGTTTATTCCGACAAAATATAGCAAAGTTTGTGAAATTATATTTAAAAATCCTAAATTAGTCACAATGTTAAAGAAAAATCTGTATCTGTAATAATTTTTTGAAATATTGTAATTTCTTTTTATTTATAAATAAAATGAAAGTAAAATAGGAAAAACTAAAACATCACAATATTTTTATTAAAAAAATAAATAAAACCGGACATTTTTAACGACAGCTAACATAGCGGGAGTGATTCTATTAAAAAAATGAACCTCCATTGAAAACAGAATGGAAAAAAGTAATAAAATATAGTAAACAAATAAATGTTGTGTTTTAACTTATTTTAAAGATTGTTGTTTTCTTCCAAAACACATCTGGAAAAAATGGCTGAAAGGACAGAATTTCGATATTGTTATATATTAACATATTTTAAAGATGTTTTCTTCCAAAACACATCTGGAAACAATGGCTGAAAGGACAGAATTTCGATGATGTTATATATTAACATATTCTAAAGATGTTTTCTTCCAAAACAAATCTGGAAAAAAATGGCTGAAAGGACAGAATTTCGATGATGTTGTGTTTTAACTTATTTTTAAGAGTCTGATTTTTAAACCTCAATAACAAATTAGAATTTTGTTTCCAGATAAAAAATACAATGTAAGACTAATTAATAAATTTCGTCGACAATGTGTGTGAATTTATCGAGATATTCAAACTTTACTATATTGTAAATAAACCTCGTTTTTCTAAAAGGAGAACACACATTTTCAATTATTTCAATAAATGTTATAAATTCCTAATGTTGTAATTTCATAATGTTGTAATGACATGGATTAAATTTATTGGATGTGTTTCTACTAGTATTTTTTTAAATTTCGATTTTTGAACTTATTTAATATTGTAGCTGTTTGTTCAATATATTTTCTTAGTTAATAACAAAAAATATGGTATGGTTGTCTTTTAAATTATCACTTCAGGTATGTTGACTTCATTTTCGGCCTGAAAAAAGAGACAAGAGATTTAACGAAAAAACAGGAAATCTCATTACAGTTAGACTTCACAGACAATTGCTTCAGAAAAGTGCAATACCTCGAATTTTTCCCAACTCTCCCTCATATGTGTCTACATCAACTACATATAGAGAGTCACCAAAAACAACAAAAATAGACTGAAAATTCTGCACTGAAACGTGCTATAAGTCAAAGTATTACTGATGACTTAGAATACAAAAAAATAAAGCATTTTTGAAAATTAGTGATGTGGAAAATAAATTACATTTTATTGATACAAATTACTGGAATATTAGTAGGCAACATGACTTACTATATGCCGTATCATCAACTCTCCATTCTCTAAAATCACATTGTCTCTGGTAATTGGATCTGATTTAGCAGTACATGTATTCTTCAGTGATGTGGAAATTAATACTAGAGGAGAATATAAAATTCCTAAGCATGTAACTGATGAAGATACTCTGCACATTTTGATGGAGAACATGAAAAAATAGACATAGAAGAACAGCAAACCAAACCTTAAAATGTAATTTCTATATTGAAAATAATCTTGCCATTTCTGTTCTTAGTGCAAGATGAGTCATTTAAATATTTCAATGCAATTAAATCCATATACGAACAGATAAACATAATGACACCGAATAAGGTTACTTATTCAAGTGAAATGATGATATTTTCTTTCCTTGTTATATAACTGCTTCCCTAGAGGGTACAGATTGTTAAGAGACACTAAAATTGTAATTTTACCAACTTATTTGAATATCAGAAAACTAACCTTATCAATCTTTATGAATCCTGTATTTGAACAACATGATAACAATTTTCTTATGTATATTAAAAGTACGTTCAAGTTACTAGTGCAGATAGACATCACAGTATCTTTACTTGATGAAATTAATTTAAAACCTTATTTTGATTATAAGTGTGGTAATGTTCTTGGATTAGCTAACAACATCAATGAAGCCGCAACAACTGCATATGCTTTTATGCTTAGCAGTGTATTCTCACAATATCAAGATGTTGTGAATGTTATTCCAACTAAATGTCCTCTATCTGATAACTTATTTAACATTATCAAATGTTTAATAATTGTTTTAGAGGAGATAGACATTAGAGTATTATCTGTTATAACAGATAATGATGCAATAAATTAAAAAGCTATGTCTTTCTTTTGTAGTCAATCAAAACTCTCCATTGTATATCCACAGCCAGTTATAAAGTCTAGACCTCTTTTCTTCTGATTCGACTCAGTACATATATTAAAACTCATTAGAAACAACTGGCTTGGCCCAAAATATGAAAGTAAATGCATGATGTTCCGAACGTTTTCTCATAATGGAAACCATGAATTAGATAACATCTAAAGTGTCCCATTTTCTAGCTTACACAAACTTTATGCCCTGGACTCTCAATAACTTTTGAAATATTGTTATAAATTGACTTCTAAAGCTATTTCTCCCAGTAGTCTTGACAGGCAAAATGTTTATTTAGTTCTGCAAATTTTCAATGAATGCACTATTCAGGGATTGCTGACCTTAGCAAAACAGAAATGTCTGCCCAACTTTGCGGAAACTGCAGAATACATTAATACATTTTCTCTTTGGTAGACCATAATGAATGTAAAAACACCATATAAAGGTTGCCGGCTGTACAATGAATATGCTAATCCACTTAAATGAAGAAAATTATAGATTTTTCACT
This sequence comes from Sepiola atlantica, assembly GCA_963556195.1. Taxonomy (NCBI): domain Eukaryota; kingdom Metazoa; phylum Mollusca; class Cephalopoda; order Sepiida; family Sepiolidae; genus Sepiola; species Sepiola atlantica. Next base: position 164,499,349 of record OY744516.1, on the reverse strand, counting down.
GTATTCTGTGACTGGTTTGAATGTCGGAGTAGCATCAGTGGAAAATGAGATGTATCCATGGGCAATGTGTGTATGTATGTATGTATGTATGTATGTATGTATGTATGTATGTGTGCATACGCTAGTGGATGTGCATTTTTGAATCTATATTTATTCATGTGTCTATATATGTATGTTTATATATATATATATATATATATATATATATGTATATGTGAATATGTATGTATATATGTGTATATCTGTGTATGGATATATGCGTATATATTTGTGTTTGTTTTATTTTATGTATGGATATATATGTATGTCTATGTGTGTACTTGTGTTTCTAAAGATTTGTGCGCACGTGTATATTTTATACGAAGATCAGTGTATGTTGATATTGATATGTCCGTATTCTTGTCTGGGTATATGATGAGATATTTATGTGTAAATATATATGCACCAATATTGGGTCATACAAAAAGAAAGAAATATGAGGAATGATAAAGGTAACGTAATAGGAAAGTTTTCCAAATTAATCTCACTTCCTTGTCCTCTTTGATCTGAAAAGGTGGACTCCCTGTGAAGAGTACAACCGACACATGTATGCACATATGTAACCAATAATGTTTGTATGAATAAAAAATTATACTCTCTCTCTCATATATATATATATATATATATATATATATATATATATATATATATATATATACTTCAGTAGCAGTTCTTTTGTTCATGCATTTTTGATTACACAACAGTGAAAATTCTTGTAGGTTTCTTTTCTATGCATATTTTCATTAATATTCTGTTTAAGTGTGAAAAAGAACTCGCCAAAAATCCAAGCGTTTTCGATTCCCATGAGTCTTATTTATGCACGTGAGGAATTAAACAAATCAAAATTAGTGAATTTATAAAGTAAGTAGATTAACACTTTTTTTTTTTTATTTAGTATATATATATGTATACATATTTGTAGAAAGAAACAGAGTGCTCGATTATTAAAATATAATTTTTCTAAAAATTAATATTTTAAATAAGAACCTAATATTTATTTTTATATTGTGTAACAGAAGTCTAATTAAAACAACATAATACCGTCGGTTTCAAGTTAGCGAGTGTTAAAATTTCGCTGGCTATCCTCAGTCATAGTTGAAATGTTGTTTACGGAACTTCTGTCAGGACTTCTCAACTATGACTGATGATAGTCGGCGAAATTTTAAGACTCGCCAACTTTAAACAGACGGTATCACATAAAAAATCCTTTATTTTGTCCTTTAGTGCTAACATTCCATGAGCGACGTTTCTGACAAAGAGAGAATCATTGTTGTTGTCTGGGTCGGAATCTATCCATTTCACACTTATCGTTGGCTAGTTATTTTACTTCGAAGCAATTTTTCAAGCTCCTTACATCAAGTGATTTCATGTCTTGTCTGGAGAAACGTACATAAAAAACAAAAACAAATTAACGAACTATATCTTAACATTTAGTACATTCATCGCAATAGTAAAACACGAAGCTTCTGGCTATGACTAAAGTGCAACATTTGTTCTGATACTACGTCATCTTTTGTGTCCTCGCTCAGGGATGGATAAATCTTTCTAGACCGAGGTAATTTTAATTTTGTCCAAATATAAGGTGCTTTTTTGGGAAGAAGCTGGATTCTTCCTACATTTTAAACTGAAAATATGTATAACTCTGCCCTCTTGAGAAAGTCAGTTAATATAAACCCTAACGTGAATATATAATTAAAATGATAATTATTTTGTAGTTAGACCGTATTTGTAGTACTCGCGTATACATTTTTTTATATTTTATCGCAAGTCAACAATTTTTAGGTGAGTTGATGCTAATCGCGATTGAAAATAATATTCAGCTTAATATCATAAAACAAAAATAACAAACACATCAAAACGCATATTAAATAAAATTAGCTATGTGTATATGTTCATATATTTTTATGTATAGGATTCGTTTTTCTAAAATAATGAAATGATTATTCTAAATTTTGGAAATAAAGCAACTTTGCGTAAGCATGGATAAAGTAGGCTGTATTTATTTCAATTTAGTTCGATCTAAATTGCTTAGAGTTGGTGGAAACCCTTCGGAAAAATGCAGATACTTCCAATGTTGTGAAATTTTAAGCATGCACATGAAAGAACGTCGAAAGTTGCATCGGCCGAAACGTTCTTAGAGTAATATCTGAGATAATAACGAGGGTCCGAATAATGCGAATAATACATATTCTGATCTAGTTACTAAGTCCCCCGCTCGAATCCAACGGTCAATATATTGACATGCCAACATAGCTTAACCAGGAAAACTACCAACAAAGTATACTTTTGCTTATTAAATAATCTCCTCCCTAAAATATGGTGGCAGATTCTATCACTGAGTTAAACTCTGAACTAACTATATCAGTTTTTCAAATTCAACTTTCCAGGCAACAGACACATCTTGGCTATGCCAATAATCTTACGAATGCCAATTTGTCCCCAGATCTTTTTATGACTTTGCGTGACTGATCTAATACACAGTTTAGAGAAAGAAACAAAAATATTTGTTAAAAGTAGGAAATCAGTTAAAAAACCTTCTGACACTTAAAGAAATCGCACCTTCTCGTCTGCTTGTCATTTTTAATAACGTTACACTTCCCATATTCAATAACATTTTAAAGAAATTACCCGAGCATAAAATAAAATAGCGCCGAACAGTTATTTGCATAACGAACTTGAAAAATACCAGTCTTAGGACAGGTAAAATTAATTCTCTGAACAGTAGTGTTGCACCGCTTGTATGCTCTTTTACGAATAGTGAAATCAATATATAATGCTACTAAACCTTACTTCTAGATATCTTATTCAAATTCTGATAAAATCCATTATCTGGTTTTAATTCCAGAAAATGTTTAAACTTATAGCCTTAAAATGAAATTGAAATTCAACGAATCTTATTTAATTAGTGTCTAATGTGTGTATATAACATTTAATGGAAATCTGAAATCTTTTTATTTTAAAGTGCCCATAGTATGTCCCTTGTAAAATACTGCAAGGAAACTCACATATTTGCAATACTTATTGTTGAGATTAAAAAAAGAAATCAGTTGTATCTTAATTTTCTAGAAGCACTTCCATCCCTTTTGTACCCCGTTTAACTCTTTTTTGCATAAAACATAGTTAAACTCAATATAGCTAACATTACGACCCCTTGCACCTAGCAGCTGTGCTCCAAGATTCATAATGATCGATTAATTAAGTTAGTTTATATTAACCTATACACATACCACATTTTTTATGAATAGAGATTGCGTTGTTATTGGCCTAATATAATCGCGTATGGCATCATGTATTGTGCAGTTCATTATAACATTACGAACACAACTAGTTTACACAATCCTTAAATGAATAGCGGAACATTATTTTGCTTAACAGGTGTTCGCACTACTATGCATATAAAATTACAGAAGTAATTGATCAATTACATTTTTTACTATACAATAATTATTATGGTTTCTGATCACCTAAAGAAAAAGAAAACATCAACCGTTGACCATTTTATTTCGAGTCTCCTACGACCCGTGAGGAAACAAGTATATAATCAGTTCCAAGTGACAGCCTTCTAGAGGTTCAATCCTCAATACGGGGGTAGTAAAAATACAATTAGGAATTACTTAAACATTTTACTTTATAATGGCTGACAGAAAAAAGAGCAAGCCACAATTATAGATAAAATAAAGGATTCCGTTAAAAATTTCGAGCAGATTTCCGAGTTTGACATAAAAATTCGACCAGGCAAGATGCACATGAAAATGGTCGAATGTGACATTCACCGAAACCTTATTAGTTGTCCGAATAATCTTAATTATATAAATTATTAATCTTCATCTAAAAATATCCTGAAAGATAAAAGTAAGAAACAATGATAATTTACATTTTATGTATCTATCAACTTACAGATGTAAATGAAAGAAAACAGATTTCAAAAGAGTTTTAGTTATAAACGAACTGACTAGATTTGGATGTGGTGAAAAAGTGTACATGATCGTTGTTCGCCCAGTTATAATAAAGCGTAGTAATCACATCCAGTCACTTTTTGAAAATTAATTTAATAATCATTTTACTGATGCTGTTGGAATAAGATTACTCAACAGCTGGTATCTGTGACTTAATCACTTCACCATTTTTCCTGACAATGTATGAAACATTCTAAAAAAATAGCCAGAGGCGTTTCTAAAACTGAATAATTTTGAACACAGACAAACACAGACACACAAGCACACACATAAACAGAGAGACAAGCACACACCCACACACAC